>OY365820.1:102545-152951 GCA_959347315.1 Bimastos eiseni
CGTCGATGTAGTCTTAGACAAGAAGATCTACAGTTGATTGAAGAAACATTTCATTCTAACTCTGCAATCAAGTCACTTGAAGACCTTTCTTTGATCGAAACTATTCAATCAATTCATTTCAAAGCAATCACTGTCTATAATGTTAAAAGATGCTGTCGTTTCTTGAAGATTCAGTTTTGTTCGTTTTTCAGTGTCAACCAGTGATCTGCAGTCATCAATTATCTCACTAACTCATTCTGAGTCAACTTTTACAAAGAAAGCCTCATTTGATGACAATTGTATTGTATTGTATTATTCTATCGTAAGATCAACTGATTCCTTCTCTAATTCATTGATTGCAATGACGACTTTTTCAAGAATTGGTCAATGTTTGAAACCTCATCATTTACAATGTTTTTATATTTTTATTTACAGGAAATCATGATGATCATTAAAACGCAACTGTTCAATCTAATATCTCTGCTTCGTCATCCCTCTCTGTTAATCTGTCGGCTTGCATGTCTGTCTGTCTGCCTGTATGTCTTCCTGCCTCTGTCTATATCTCATTCACTCACTCTGTATATCTCCGTGTGTCCATCATTGAGTCCTTCTGCTCTCTCTGTCTGTCTCTCTGTCGCTCTCTGGTTTCCACGAAGAATAAGATTGAAGACTCAAAGTAAAGACACAGTCTGTCTGTGTCTGGTGTTTCTGTCGATGAATGTTCGATTACTCTTTTAGTTTGTAGCGAAATTCATTTCTACCACATTGATCGACATCGTTGATTTCTTCTTGTTTGCCATAACGATAGTGAAATAGATACAGCGACAAAGACAGAGAGAGACAGAGAGACAGAGACAGAGAGACAGAGAAAGGGAGAGAGAGAAGGAGAGAGAACGAGAGAGAGAGCGAGAGAGTGAGAGAGAGACAGAGAGAGACAGATAGAGACAGAGAGAGACAGAAAGAGAGAGAGAGAGAACAGAATGACAGAGAAACACACAAAGAGATGTAGAGAGAAAGATAGATAGATAGAGTGGGTTACAGACAAAGATATGGCGTGAGACAGAAAGACAGAGAGAGACATAGGAAATGGCATACTATGGAGATTAAAAGGTAGAAATACTTATCGAGCACCGAGAATGTTGCACCTGAAAGATGTGTGTCGATCTTGAACTGTCATTCCTGTAACGCTTATCTCTCTCTGTGTCTCTCTCTGTCTCTGCCTCTGTCCCTGTTAGTGTCTCTTTCTCTCTATTTCTCATTCTTTATAATTATCTCACTAACTCATTCTGTGTCTACTTTTTCTGATTTCCTCCTTTCTTTCGTTTTAATCGTTTACTCCAGGACGTTGTAAATCTGTGCTTTGTTTTCAATTGCTTGAACTTAATGAGCAGAACTTGAATCTTATTCGTCGTGGAAACCATAGAGACAGGCAGAAAGAGAGGGAGATGGATAGATAGAGAGAGACAGAGACAGAGACAGATGGATAATGGTACATAATGACGCGTTTTGATAGCGAGACTTGAGGTGGAGTCTTTCTTATCATAGACGAAATTTTCTGCTATTTCTTGAAACCCGGTTTCAGTCGACTTATTTTCCACTTTCCACTTGACCTTCATTCGACCTATATTCCACTTTCCACTTGACCTGGAGTGTTGGCGACTGTCGACTCTTCTGCACTTCGCCTTTGAGTCCTGGAAAGAGCTTTCCCGCGATTAGCTTCGACACTTCAACCGATCTTTTCCAGTGTCTTAATAATTTTTGCTGGTACTATTTTTGCCCAGATTCAGTGCTTATAGGTGGGCTTTGTCAGAAGGGTTTCATCTCGAAAAGCAGTTGTGTGTAGTATTGTACTGTATAATATAATCAGTTTACGATTCGTTATGTTTTCTATGTCTTGGGTGCAATGAACAGTTTGTTGTGATGACGTTTCAACCTATTCTTATGTTGCAACCGCTGTCTTAGGCTTTTAAACCGCTGGTTTGCATAAGCAGCAATAAGTCGATGTAAATCTTCTTCAAATCCTATTTAAATCCTAATAATCCTATTGCAAAAGCTTTAGACTTGCGAGAAAGAGTAAAGGATTGAAATGCTTTATTATCATGCGGATAATTTCACTCTGGATTCTCAAATTATTTATAGTATGAGTTGATAGCGAAATATTTTTACCAATCATATGATCATTATCTTTTAGTAATGTGCAATCTCTCCCTCTTCCTCTCTCTGCATTACCGACAGTAGAGACAAAGACAAAAGGACAGAAACAGAGACAGAGGCAGAGATAGACACAACGAGACAGAAACAGAGACAGAGAGGGAGACAGGGAGGAGGGCGAAATAAAGGAGGCTGAAGAAGAGGAAAAGGAAAAGGAGGACACGGAGATGTAAGAAGAAGAGCAAAAATAAACTGAGAAAGATTATAAGACATGAGTTGATAGCCAGATGTTTTTTACCAATTACGCTATCCTTATTTTTTGATGAATTTGTTATTTCTTACGCCATTCACAATTGTAGAGACAGACAGAAACAGAGACAGAGACAGAGAAAGAGACAAAGACAGGTATAGGGAGGAAGGCGAAATAAAGAAGGAAGGGAAAAATAGGAGGAGGAAAAGTGGGAAAGGCAAAGAATGGAGAGGAGCAGAAGGAAATGGAGATAAAAAGAAGATAAATTGGATTAAATAAAATTGAGAAGAAAATAGAGGAGATGGAGGAGAAAAAGGAGGGAAAGAAGAAGGAGAAGAAGGAGGAGAAGGAGCTGGAGAAGGAGCAGCAGGAGGAGAATGAGGAGGAGAAGAAGGAGGAGAAGATGGAGGAGAAGAAGAAGGAGGAAAAGATGTAGAATGAGCAGAAGGAGGAGGAGAATGAGGAGGAGGGGAGAAGGAAAAAGAAGAAGGAGAAGAAAGAGGAGTGGGAGATTGAGGGGAAGGAGGAGATTGAGGAGGTTGAGAAAAAGGAGGAGGAGGAGAAGAAGGAGGAGGAGAGGAGGAGGAGAAGGAGGAGGATATTGAGGAGAAGGCGTAATAGGAGGAGGAGTAGGAGGAGAAGGAGGAGGAGAAGGAGTTAGAAATGGAGGAGGTGGAGGACGAGGAGGAGGGACTTAGAGGAGGAAGAGGGGATGAGTGAAAGAAGAAGACTGTAAAAATCAAATGCTTGGTCGAAATTGTGGAATAAATGAAAGGCAATGATGAGATGCTTTGTCGTCAGTTTTCTGTCTCAGATGAAACAACTGACGATTTGCAATGAGATATCATCAAATGGAGCCAGAGTCACTTTGCTCGATGATGATGATGATGACGATGATGATGACCACTTATCTTCTTTCTCCACTTTATCTCAAGGGCTTCTATGCTGCTGCTATGATTGTCGCTGCGGTTGCTAATGCTGCTGATGAAGCCACTATAGCTGATGCTGTCTGCAATCCAAAGGCCCCAACCCTTTCCTTTCTTTGCTCCCTGCCTTCCTCCCTACGTCCTAACTCCATTCGTCTTCCTTCCATCCTAACTGCCTCACTTCCACTCTCCCATCCGATAGACTATAATCGTGCTGTAGGTACTTCAAGGACCGTTAAGGACTATTAAACTGATCCTCCTCCTCCTCTCCTTCCTCTTCATCTTCCTCTCCCTCATCCCTCTTCTCTTCCTTTTCCGTCTCCTCCTCCTACTTGTCCTTCTCCTCCTCTTCCGTTCTCCATGTCGACATAACAGAAATAATGTTGATGGTTGGTTCCCGTTGCAAATCCGTTCGTTCTTAACTCTGAGCCAGAAAACTGACGACACAGTCTCATTATTGCCTTTCAGTTATCCCACGGTTTCGTCGAAACTTCTGATCATAGAAGACTATTTCTATGCTTCCTTCTGCTTCTACTCCTCTCTCTCCTTCTCCTCTTCCTTCTCTTTCTCTTCTTCATTATCCTTCTCCTCCTTCCACCTCTTCCTTCGATCACTTTCTTCTAAATCCTTCTTTTAATATAACTTCTCCTCCTCCTCTTCCTCCTCCTTCTCCTCCACCCTCCTCCTCCTCCTCTTCCTCCTCCTTCTCCTCCACCTATTCCTTTGTCTCTTCCATTCTTTGCTCATGTTCTTATCTCTCATCCTACCGTTCGTTCTTCAACTTGTCGTCCTCTCCTTCCTACTCCTATTCCTACTGTCATCTTCCTTTTCCTTCCTTTCCTCCTCCTCCTCCTCCTCCCTCCTCCTCCTCCTCCTCTTCCTCTTCCTCCTCTTTATATATATTTTGCCTCCATCAAAGTTACTAAAGTGAGCCAAGAGATTATCTGAGCTGCCACTTAAACGTTAGGTCTACATTTAAATTACAGATAGGAAGGACACGATTCGATGAGTGGAAGAAGGAAGGAAGGCAGAGAGAGAGAGAGAGAGACGCAGGAAGGAAGACAAGAAGGCAGGCAGACAGAGAGAGAGATAGCAGACAGACAGACAGAGAGGAGGACAGGGAGGCAGAGAGGCAGGCATTGTGGAGCAAGGGTAGCTGTGACTGATGTTAAGCAGACTACCATTCTCCTATATTCCCACCTATGCCTTTTCCTCTTCCTACTTTTCCACCTTTACCTCTTCATTTTACACTTCTTCCCGTCTCTCTGAAAATGGGAGGAGAAGGCGTAGAAGGAAAGGAGGAGAAGTAGAAAGAATGAAGGCGGTGGGAATAGGAGGAGTAAATGGGATGAGGAGAAGGAATAGGAATGGAAAACAGGAATTGAATGATTAACCTTAATATAGGTTTGGTTCTGATATTAGAACGTTGATCTACGTTCGCATTATCCAAAATCTCTCATGCAATGTATGAATGTGACTTAGTACAAATGTGATTTGGTATGAATGTGATTTAGAAAGCATTGCAGAGCGTTCTTCCAATTCCGTTGGTTATCACTCTTCGCCCCTGGCTGCATTCCATTCTAACTATCGAATTCCACATTTCTCATTCGGCTAATCGTATAAAAACTGTAGATTTATCTAGCTCCTTTGCGATTGTCCCTGCATCCCTCGGCCGCCACAACAGACCCGATAATGTCGTCCATAAAGAACGACTGTATGCATTCGTTGCTAGCGACGCCCTCTCTCTCTCTCTCTCTCTCTCTCTCTCTGTCTCTCTCTGTCTCTCTCTCTGTTTCTCTCTCTCTGTCTCTCTCTGTATCTGTGTGTCGCTCTCTCTCTCTCTCTCTGTTTCTCTCTCTCTCTCTCTCTCTCTCTCTCTCTCTCTCTCTCTCTCTCTCTCTCTCTCTCTCTTTCTCTTTCTCTCTTCCTTCGACATTAAGTATTCCATGCAGCTAAGAGACACCTGTTCGTTGCTTATGTTCTCTGGTTCCGAAATCTCGACTCATCATAGAAAAGCGATGAATCGTTCGTTGGTCTTTCCGCGTGACCTTCACAGGATTCCGCTTCGTTCCCAATACTTCATTGACCAATTGTCTCTGCCTTGAAAAACCGTGACCTTGCGTTAACACAGTCTGTCACTGATTTGCCATTTGACCTTCGGGTGGCTTTCGATGACCTCTGTGGTTTTGCAGATAGGAATCTTAACGACCTTTCTCTTCTGTGCTACCAGGAATGGGCAAATAACAGGCTGATATGTAATTTCATTGCAAATTACCAATTACTGGTGAAGATGTATTTGAATTACAAATTACCAATTACTTTAGAGTTTTGCTAGAAATTACTAATTACAAATTACGTAATTTCAATTACACCAAGTTACAAATTACTAACATTGTCAGGGACAATAAATGCAGGCAAATCTCTGCAAGGAACATGCACTTTCTATTTCTTTTGTTTTGCATAACATTTTTATAAAACGATAACTTAATTTTCTTTCAGAAGCAGCAGCTGTTCAAACAATTTACAGTGGTGGAAATTACTTTTGCATCATCCTGTGATCAAAGCTAGCGGTGGCACAACAAAATATTAGTAATGAATAGAGCCATTGAATTTTTCTTATTTCTTCATTGTATCAACCAACAGATTTGCACAGATATTCCTGAAAATTAGAGGGAAAAGCTGATGTCATGCTTGTTTATATAATAATTTGAGTGACATACATGTAACTAAAAAAACCTGACTTTAAATGCACAAAACCGGTTTTTAGCTTTACGCAGGGTGATGCAATGATAATTTCCAAAAGTGTAGGACTATCCGAGAGACGACGTCAGTTAGACGTCACAATTTAATCAAGCTTACAAACGGAAGAGTCTCTCTAGGAGTGCAGAAAAAGGCAGGGCAGCATTAAAATGTTAAAATAAGTAATTGTTATACTACAAATATCAAAGTAAGACGATTTATGATCCAATCAATTTTTACATATCAATTTTTAATTTATCAAGTGACAAAAGTGATTTTGGGCAACAAATTACAAATTAACAATTACAATTTTAATTTTCATTACGTGATTTCAATTACTCAATAAAATTACTACCCATGCCTGTGTGCCACGCTACCCTTGCCTTGTCCTAGGTTCTCTTTCGCCTCCTTAAAAGAGTGTCACCTTTTCACTCCGTCCTCCATCGCACAATCGAGACTTGAGAGATCCAGTTTGTTGACGCTGCTTTAATCCGATGTGGTTTTATGTCACCCGAATGCTAGTCAAGATGACTACATATGGGCGAACGAAGAAGATATATTGAACCTTCAACATCGACTTCCCTCTGATCGGGGTTAGTTATTCATCCGTAACCCTGATATAACGGGTTAAGGCCTGCATGAAAGCAGTCTGATAGTGCCAGTCCAAAGCCCGGATGAAGGAGGAGGGTGACGCTAATAAATTTTGTTATCACACAATGTCGTTAAACTGTTACTACTATCACCACCAGAAGAGCTCGCCCCTCACTCCACTCCCCCTTCACTCCACTCCCTCTCACTCCATTCCCCGTCACTCCACTCCCCCTTCACTCCACTCCCTCTCACTCCATTCCCCGTCACTCCACTCCCCCTTCACTCCACTCCCTCTCACTCCATTCCCCGTCACTCCACTCCCCCTTCACTCCACTCCCTCTCACTCCATTCCCGTCACTCCACTCCCCCTTCACTCCACTCCCTCTCACTCCATTCCCCGTCACTCCACTCCCCCTTCACTCCACTCCCTCTCACTCCATTCCCCGTCACTCCACTCCCCCTTCACTCCACTCCCTCTCACTCCATTCCCCGTCACTCCACTCCCCCTTCACTCCACTCCCTCTCACTCCATTCCCCGTCACTCCACTCCCCCTTCACTCCACTCCCTCTCACTCCATTCCCCGTCACTCCACTCCCCCTTCACTCCACTCCCCTCTCACTCTACTCCCCTGTGCTTACCCTCCGAATGTTGTTGCCAACGTGGGTGGTCGTAATTTTCGCGAATTGAATATTGTCTTAATCGTCGATTTCCATTTCATCAGAAAAAACCATCTGTTCAGCTGAATTATTATTAATCAAAGTGTTTTAAAAAACATTTGTCATCTGTAGAAGTCGTGAGCTTAGACTATATTTTTCAATCATTTCTCTTCCTTGTCGCCTATCTCCTGCTCTGCCTCTTTCTCCTCTTCCTCTCTCCTCCTTCTCCTCACTTCAATCGTCCTCCTCCTCCTTCTCATCTTCCTCCTTCCATCGCTTAAATTCTTCTCCTCCTCCTTCTCCCCCTCTGCCTCCTCCTTCCCTCGCTTCCATCCACCTCCTCTTCCTCTTTCTCCTCCTCCTTTTCTCCTGCTACTTCCCTCTTCTTCTCTCACTGTCTCTGACGATGGACCAGAAGTCACTTAAACAGTAACTTAAACAGTAAATCATCTTCATTTTAAATGATCTGTATCATATCCTCGTCTTAATCATTGAAACAACCAATTGGATCACCTTAATCATCTTAATCACCCACTAGATTACATTAATCATTGAAATCAATGAAATCATGGGAATCCTAATAATAATTCTAAATAATTATCTTCATTTCCATCCTATGCTCTGATTGGCAAATCTTCCACTTGGCGTTCACTTTCTCCATCATCTCCCACTCCTG
The DNA here is from genome assembly GCA_959347315.1 of Bimastos eiseni. Classification (NCBI taxonomy): domain Eukaryota; kingdom Metazoa; phylum Annelida; class Clitellata; order Crassiclitellata; family Lumbricidae; genus Bimastos; species Bimastos eiseni. Next base: position 110,515 of record OY365820.1, read on the forward strand.
CCTTCGTCTTCCCCTCGTGACCTCTTGACCTCGTGGGTGGGTAGAGGGTGTTGCCGCCATCGATCTCCTGGCCCTTCTGTCGCCCTCCTGCTTCTCATGTCATGTCTATCATCTCCCTCAAACCCAACCCAACACCCCCACCCGATGGCCTTTGACTCTATTAACGGTGCTACGTCACTTCCGTCCTAGGAACGGACGTTCGATGTTGTAGACTGACGTCAGACATCAATTAGTTTTAATTGCAACCGATTTACGACCCAACGAACGATCGAGCGACTCACAACATTCAGTTGGTGGGTCGGTTGGACCGCGTATATGAAGCAGATGTAATAGCTAGTCGGCTAGATCGGTGTGCATGAAGACGTCTTAGTGCTCTTAGTAGAGAGTTCAGACTAGTGCTACGCCGCCGGGCAGCCAGACTTAAATTTTCTAGTCAGGCCTAACCAATTATGGCTTAGCATATTTAAACAAGATGACGATTTGTTCGCTTAAGACGTCAAAGAGTGTTTCGGAGGTATCATGGTTCACGATGCTTTTGTCGGACGATGAATTTAATTATTATTTTGATTTTATCAGTCACAAACTCGATTGAATCAGATTATGGTACTAAACAACTAACATCATAATGGTCTGCGGTGTGACATTCCAAGAATAGCAATGAGCGAATATTAATTACAGATGATAATGATCTTCGTTTAATGACAGTTTTAAAAGTCTGGTTGATACGTAGCAACGCAAAACACGAAGCCCTAATCTTGCAATGGTGGATTAAACTTCCTCGCATGCAAGTCAAATAATGGTTTTGTAAGACAACTTTATTTAATCTTTTCCACTATAGTTATTTTTTGTGTATACCCTTTGTAAGATTGTGATAACAGTGACCATTGTGTTAAATAAATTAATGATTTTGATCTTGGACTAGTTAAGCCATCACTTACGTCAGCTCCATGTAAATCAGTTTTCGACAGCCTCTAGCCTCAGCCTGCCAAGGCCGTCCTAAGGAACTACTCTGGACAAGACCGCTTCATAAACGCGGTCGCTGGTTTCCTGTATCATGTCGTCGGTTATGGAAACTTCATTTTTCGTTGTGTGCCATTTCATTATTCATCTTGGAAATCTGAGAGAAGTTTTTGCGAAGTGTTTCGGTTTCTGCAATTTTTTCTGGGATGAGTCTTACACGAGACAATCTGCTTTTGTTGCGATATAACGAAAAGATAAATAGACTCTCTTTGATGAAACCGAGTGCATGTCCTCGTCTCTGGACGATAGATGTCTCTACTGTTCTCTAACACAGACACCCACCCCCTAAGAACGATTCTGAGCCACCGCCAAACTACATACGTGGAAATAAAATACTTGATGTTTTTTATTGTGCGCCATATTTTAATTTGGTTAAAATAAACAGATGCTAAACCAAGTTGAACAACGTGTGAAACAAGTTGTCCTTTGGCTCCGTTTGGCATCACCCAGCACCAGAAGCAGAACGCAGTTTCTCAACATTAATGCGTCTCAAATGGTGCGTAAGGAGCAACATGAGTCAACAGCCTTCAAATCGTTTAGCAGTCTTGCACGTCCATCGTGACTCACTTTACATCATAAACGTGTCACAGATAATTGTAGGCCTGTACGAGAGTACTTTGCTGCTAGGTACTAGTCAATGAAATTGATTTTTTGAGATGTCAAAGTGACTCTTGAGTCCTGACGTTCCATTAGTACATCTTCATGTTTTGTTTGAAAGTTTTATTCTTTTAAGATGTACAAATAATTGTAATTCTCAGTAATTGCAAATGGCTAGCCTTGTTCAGAATTAATCCGTGGTACTCAAGTCTAAAAGAATTTCGCAGAATATTGCTGCCTATGCTAATATCACTCTAAACCTTCCATTCGTCTTGATTTGTAAAATCCGATCGTAGCACGCAGTCGAGTGTTGCAGTGCAATTTCACTCTAAAACGTCACCAGTCATCAATCAATAGTTTGCTGAATATATAATGCATATAATCAAGGAAACAATAGAGTTGCTGGGCATGTAGTGAGCAATGGTAAAGCCCAAAGGAACGATCCGTTCCGCTAACAGAGGTCGCCCAACATCATATATAATTCAGCCGAATCAATTGAGTAAATTTATGGTTAACCTTTCCGTCAGTAGACCCCTACATCAGCTACAAGTAATCAAACAGTGCATCACTATCAAAGTAAAACATAGACTGAAGAATCCTTCTAAAACGTCGTGAGGAGGATTTGTAATTTCCTCTAGATAGGATATCGCTGCGATGCATAATATTACAAAATCTGGTCGGCAAGTGTACGAAGCAACCAATTTTATACGTCTGTGTTCACAAACGCATACACCCGGTTATCCATTTAAGCCAAGGCAGCTCAGTCCAAAGCTAAAACCAAACAGACTATAGTCTAACGAGGAAGGTGGTAATTACAACAGGCCGTAATTCCTTGCAGCATACCAGAATAGTTGAGAGGAAATCCAAAATCTAAATTGTTCAAAATTGCGTCGGCTTCGGGTTCTTCGCCCAAGATTCATATATGGAAACTTAAGACGCTCTCCATGACCCCTGGTCGTCAGAGGGACCATTCGGGAGCAACCGCTGTTTCTCGCTTCAGACACTCAATTTCCCCGTTCGGATGTGTTACTACTGTGCCTTTGTATCACTCTGCAATATGTCTGTTGTAATGACTCAAACTCGACAAACAAATTAATAAAATATGCGGTTCCTCAAGGCTCCATTTTTGGACCTTTACTCTTCCTGCTTTTCATCAATGATTTGCTTAACGCTCATCGCTTCTCCATTTATTTTGGCACATAATTCCACCAAAACTAATTATATTCTTTTGCTTCCCACTCTAAAAAAACTCCCCGACTGAATTATAAACATTGTCCAGTTACACAATGTCCTCTCCACCAAATTTATGGGCATTTATGTTGACCAATCCCTTACTTGGAATATCCACATTAGGAAGACATCATCAAAAATAGTTGTCTGTCTGTCTCTTTGTCTATCTGTATATCTACCTGTCTGTCTGTCTGTCTATCTGTCTGCCCTGTGATTGCGTTGCGTCTGCCATTCTGCTTTCTATTGCCTACAGGTGTCAATCTGTTCTCGCGTGCGTTCCTTCTCTTTGACCAATTAAAAGACAGACACTTAGCGACGTCATTCAGTCGACTCCTTCTGGTTCTATTTTTATCACTCTTCCAATTTCCGGTTAGAAAATCATATGTATGAATAGAACATATTCTACGATCCTGAGTTCATGGCTCGTCATAATATATATTTCTACATGAAAAGCTGTCATCCACGATCTTCTCTCTTCAGTCTTATCGTCGAACACCCACAAAGAAATTTCTTCGTTCAACAAAGTCACTCTTTAGTTATAGTTATTTTACAAAAATTGGAACATATTCTTGTGCCATATAAATCTAATAATATCAATGATGATAATAATTTCCGTTTACTTTCAGACTGATAGATCACAATATGATTAAAAACAGAGTGGACCTTTGAACGAATGATGACGAGTCGAGTTTAACCGTCGGCAGCCACGCAGAGCTATGCGTTATGCGTCTCATTTTAACAAATGCCGATGTCTAGCGAAAGAAGGAAAGAAGTCAACCTTACAAAATAATACGACCAACTCGGTTCTTCAGCTCAGAGCCACATCGTTCTACTTTACTCTACCGTATCTACGTCCATCCGCCTGCCCCCTCACTCCTCTGCCCCCTCACTCCTCTGCCTTCTCACTCCTCTGCCTTCTCACTCCTCTGCCCCCTCACTCCTCTGCCCCCTCACTCCTCTGCCTTCTCACTCCTCTGCCCCCTCACTCCTCTGCCTTCTCACTCCTCTGCCTTCTCACTCCTCTGCCCCCTCACTCCTCTGCCTTCTCACTCCTCTGCCCCCTCACTCCTCTGCCCCCTCACTCCTCTGCCTTCTCACTCCTCTGCCCCGCACTCCTCTGCCTTCTCACTCCTCTGCCCCCTCACTCCTCTGCCTTCTCACTCCTCTGCCCCCTCACTCCTCTGCCTTCTCACTCCTCTGCCTTCTCACTCCTCTGCCCCCTCACTCCTCTGCCTTCTCACTCCTCTGCCTTCTCACTCCTCTGCCCCCTCACTCCTCTGCCTTCTCACTCCTCTGCCCCCTCACTCCTCTGCCTTCTCACTCCTCTGCCTTCTCACTCCTCTGCCTTCTCACTCCTCTGCCTCCTCACTCCTCTGCCTTCTCACTCCTCTGCCTTCTCACTCCTCTGCCTTCTCACTCCTCTGCCCCCTCACTCCTCTGCCTTCTCACTCCTCTGCCTTCTCACTCCTCTGCCTTCTCACTCCTCTGCCTTCTCACTCCTATGCCCCCTCACTCCTCTGCCTCCTCACTCCTCTGCCTCCTCACTCCTCTGCCTCCTCACTCCTCTGCCTTCTTACTCCTCTGCCCCCTCACTCCTCTGCCTTCTCACTCCTCTGCCTTCTCACTCCTCTGCCTTCTCACTCCTCTGCCCCCTCACTCCACTGCCTTCTCACTCCTCTGCATTCTCACTCCTCTGCCTTCTCACTCCTCTGCCCCCTCACTCCTCTGCCCCCTCACTCCTCTGCCTTCTCACTCCTCTGCCTTCTCACTCCTCTGCCCCCTCACTCCTCTGCCTTCTCACTCCTCTGCCCCCTCACTCCTCTGCCTTCTCACTCCTCTGCCTTCTCACTCCTCTGCCTTCTCACTCCTCTGCCCCCTCACTCCTCTGCCTTCTCACTCCTCTGCCCCCTCACTCCTCTGCCTTCTCACTCCTCTGCCTTCTCACTCCTCTGCCTTCTCACTCCTCTGCCCCCTCACTCCTCTGCCTTCTCACTCCTCTGCCCCGCACTCCTCTGCCTTCTCACTCCTCTGCCCCCTCACTCCTCTGCCTTCTCACTCCTCTGCCCCCTCACTCCTCTGCCTTCTCACTCCTCTGCCTTCTCACTCCTCTGCCTTCTCACTCCTCTGCCTTCTCACTTCTCTGAACATCATCGACAGGTGGTTTTTCCCTTCCTTGTTTTAGCACTCGATCAGTTGTTCATCCACTCAGCCAAACTTCCTCTTTCTCTACATCCAATTTCGAGACATCAATACTAACCACAGCACATAAAAAAGGTCACACAGGTTCATAGAGATAAAGGCAGACAGAAACACAGACAGACAGACAAGCAGACAGACAGACATGCAGACAGAGAGACATGCAGACAGAGAGACATGCAGACAGAGAGACATGCAGACAGAGAGACATGCAGACAGAGAGACATGCAGACAGAGAGACATGCAGACAGAGAGACATGCAGACAGAGAGACATGCAGACAGAGAGACATGCAGACAGAGAGACATGCAGACAGAGAGACATGCAGACAGAGAGACATGCAGACAGAGAGACATGCAGACAGAGAGACATGCAGACAGAGAGACATGCAGACAGAGAGACATGCAGACAGAGAGACATGCAGACAGAGAGACATGCAGACAGAGAGACATGCAGACAGAGAGACATGCAGACAGAGAGACATGCAGACAGAGAGACAGACGTCGCCGTCATCTGTTGGGACAAAACGCGATTAACTCTCCGTGATGGGATTATTTCCCAAATGCATTTGTCTGACGACATCTTTTTCTCGGCCTCCGTTGCTCCAATTATCTTCCACAAAACAACCATAATCGCAACAGTAGTTGGGTAACAAAAGTAGATCATTCTGAGGGATGTCTGAGGAAACAGTGCATGGAGGGCTATAGAAACCAGAGGGAAGGAAGGGAGATACACGTAGGGTAGAAGGAGGAGTGGAAGGAGGAGGAGTGGGAGAAGGATGAGGAGGAATAGCAATGGAGGATTTGAGGAGAGGATGATGATCTACGGATGCTGGCTAGACGATGTAATAGCCTCATCAAGCGCACAATCCGACTCCTCTCCATCATCCAGTTTTTCTCTTTTTTTGACTTCTTTTGTCTTCAACTTTCAACTGCAACAGCAGCATCCGTTTTCATCCTCTGACGGATGCAAAGCCATTCTAAGTTGACGTTTTTGTGTCATTTCGAAGGCAACAGAAAATCTGCATTTAAACCAGATTTCCATCAGATTTAAGACATAGGCTGTCATCATAAACAACGTCATTTTAAACCCTTCCATCCACCTCCTTCCCTTCCATCCACAACCTTCCTTTCCATCCACCTCCTTCACTCCGCCTCCGCTTTCTCCGTCAAAAGGAGGACATTTTCCTTGCTTGGCCTCATACCCTGTGTCCGGCGGACAAATCTAAGCACTGCATTTTTTATATTGGCTCTTATTTCAAGACAGTTTTCAAAGCTTGATCGATCGGTAATTATTCTTACAAAGTACGATACGAAAATAATTTCTTGTGACGATCGGGATTTCCTGTTGAGAATTGGCTCCTTTTATTTAACAATACTCGACGAATGTGCGGTGTCGGGGTGATTCGGGGCACGTCACTTATAGTCCTACCATACGTCGTGAGTTTAGGGTCAGGTAGGCATCGTGAGAAACGGTAGGAGTCAGTGCTAAGGTTATTGTCGTCATTAGAAAACATGATACCTTCTGGGCAGAGGCCACAGCGTGCCAACAGATGTCATACGAAGCCCGGTAACTTACGCACCCCAATACTACTCTTTCGCCTAATACTGTGCCCGCTCCAGAAGGTACATTTGACTTGAGAGCTATAATCACTCCAGTGAACTTCCTCCTGGGATCCCTGACAACTCAGAATAATCTCGCATATAGAATGGAAAGGCAAACTATCAGTCACAGTGACCAATGTTGTTCCAGTGTCATTCAACAGATGATCAATGTCACCAACACAAACAAACAAGACTACACATCTGCTGTCCTAAAACCAATGAACTGACTAAGAACACCTAAAGGAATAGAATATAAATAGCTGCTCACGGACCAACGACATCGTTCAGGGGCGCTATATCAAGTATTTATGACTGATTGATTGATCGTTCGAACCGTTCCTTCCCCTTAATACCGCTCATCATCACTTTAGCCAATATTGCGACATGATATCTGACCAATCCAATGAACTTACATCGCCCCATCTCTCAACAAGTCTCTCATTCGAAGCTTCAAACGTTGTTTTCTCCCATATCTTATCCTGTTTCTTACACGTAGTCTACCAACCTTCATCTCTGTTTCAACTCTTAAGCACATTGATTCTCCCATTTATAATGCTGCGCCCATTGCTTTGCCGTCTGTTTGACTCTCTCAATATTACCTAAGCATCCGTTATTATATGGTTCTCAGGAGATCGGTATTTGGTGCTGTAAACGTAATTCAGTTTGAACTATTTTACGATAACTGTTATTGTTCCTAATACGCTAACATGTGAGTATCTTTATGCCGTTTCTCTCCATCTGGTCTCAGCGTAGATTCGTTTCTGTGCTTAGGATCGAGTCCTAGCGAATGGAAAAGCAAACTATCAGTCACAGTGACGAATGTTGTTCCAATGTCACTCGACAGATGATATTAATGCTTCATCTACTCTAGGCCTACAGCGATAGAAAACGAAATAATTTTTACATTGAATGACATTTCGAGAATAGATGAACGAAATAATCTCGGCTGAAGTTGGAAGTCAGATAGTCGTTCATTTGAGAGAATTTGTTCAGTCAGTTTAGAGCTTAAGAATAAAATGTTTCATAACCTTTTCAACCTCCTCCTCCAGATGCTAGGCGTCGTCTCTGGTATTTGTCAATGTATCTATTTAGCAATTGAAAGTTTTGTTTCATTTGCAGGTTGTAGGACGTTCAACGCTGGTGTAAGATTGCAGACACCGCGTAGCAACATGACTGTATGAGCATCAAATGATGACTTCTAGTACCTCCTTTAGTCTGATGAATTTCCTGTCGGTTGAAGACCATTCCTCGAGATATCCAACGGCGTCTTGACGTACTAACTCCATTTGGTTTATCACCAGAGTGCTCTTCAAACTGACTTCAAATGAACTATCGAAGAAGAAGACCAATTAAACCTGTATATTATCATCATCTGTGCTTTCCGTCTTTTGATTATCAAGAAATGACTGATCAAACATCCGATGATTGCTACTGCTACAACCAAGTCATAAGTCATGGGCATCTACTGCAACCAGGTCATAGGTCATGGGCATCTACTGCAACCAGGTCATAGGTCATGAGCACCTGCTACAATCCGGTCATAGGTCATGAGCACTTGCTACAATCCGGTCATAGGTCATGAGCACCTGCTACAATCCGGTCATAGGTCATGAGCACCTGCTACAACCAAGTCATAGGTCATGAGCACCTGCTCCAACCGGGTCATAGGTCATGAGCACCTGCTACAACCGGGTCATAAGTCATGAGCACCTGCTTTGACCAGGTCATAGGTCATGGGCATCTATTGCACACATTGTGTAACATCATTGTCTCATTTGTTGTATACTGTGTCTTTCACGATTCACTTCTTCTTTATTCCTGTTTCTGTCTGTCTGTCTGTCGCTCTCTGCCCCTTTCTCCTCCTCTGAATTTCCATTCGTTCCTACCTCCATACTTTCCTTCCTCCATTCACTCCTTCCTCCATTCCTTCCTTCCTCCATTCCTTCCTTCCTCCATTCTCTTCCAATCGACGCAGGATGACGTAAATCGTATTTGTCATTTCCTTCCAACTGACCCTTCGCGATCTCCAGTGTCACCCTAGCAGTGTCAGTCTGTCTGTCTCTCTCTCTCTTTCTGTATCTCTCTCTGTCTCTTTCTCTGAGCCTGTCCTCTAAGGATTGGTGCTAGATGACCGGAATGGTTCTGACTCCATCTCCCTCTGCTCTTTCCTTCCGCTCTAACCAATATTTCCCCAACTCTATCCTCGACTGCGAAAAGTCTTTGCCAGAAGGTTCATCAATTGTCATAAACAAACTCATACTCAACCTCCAAACACTATAGTCGACAAATTGCAAAGACCAATCTGTGGTCTTGGAAAAGATCATTAAAGACCAATCTATGGTCTTGGAGAGGACTATAAAAGACTAATCTATGGTTTTGGAAAGGACCATAAAAGACCATTCTATGGTTTTGGAAAAGACCATAGAAGACCAATCTATGGTTTTGGAAAAGACCATAGAAGACCAATTTATGGTTTTGGAAAAGACCATAGAAGACCAATCTATGGTTTTGGAAAGGACCATAGAAGACCATAAAGGACCAACAACAAAACAATGACCAAAAACCAAACTGAATAGTATTCGCATCCTGTTTCCTCAATTCAAACGAAAACATACTTGCAGAGAGATGATGAACAGATATGAAGAATCTAAGTTATATTCGATAAGACTCAGCGTATAAAGATCCAACACTGGATGATGCTATTAACGGAGCAGAACGTTTTGGCGCAAGACGATCTTTCGCAGATGTCTGATACAACCTATAATGTAACACGAAGTATGATCGATGATAATAATTATGCTAAACTGGGAACTGGAATGATGAAGAGAATCAATGCTTAAATAGAAGCGGGATGAATGTGAGAATTCTACTCATCGTGGAACCCTGTTAGTCACAATCCCTTTAACAATCTTGCTTCCAATTAAATGGCATTATTTTTCATCAATCCAGCTTCCATTAAAGCATGATTATTTTCATCAATCCATATTCCATTTAAGCATGATTATTTTCATCAATCCATATTCCATTTAAGCATGATTATTTTCATCAATCCAGCTTCCATTTTCTCTCTCACTCGCTTCTTCTGTTTCTTCTTCTTCTTCTCTTTCTTCTGATTCTTCTTCTTCTTTTCTTTCTTCCTTCTTCTTCTCTTTCTTCTTCTTTCTTCTTCTCGTTATTCTTCTTCTTCTCTTTCTTCTTTTTCTGTTTCTTCTGTTTCTTCTTCTTTTTCTGTTTCTTCTTCTTCTTCTTCTCTTTCTCCTTCTTTCTTCTTCTCTTTATTCTTCTTCTTTTCTTTCTTCCTGTTCTTGTTCTTCTTGTTCTTGTTTTTCTTCCTGTTCTTCTTGTTCTTCTTGTTCTTGTTATTCTTGTTCTTCTTGTTCTTCTTGTTCTTCCTCTTGTTGTTGTTGTTGTCGTTGTTGTTGTCGTTGTTGTTGTTGTTCTTCTTCTTCGGAATCTTCTTCTTCTTCGGAATCTTCTTCATTCTTTGTCTTTTTTTCTTGTTCTTGTTCTTCTTGTTCTTCTCGTTCTTGTTCTTCTTGTTCTTGTTCTTCCTGTTCTTCTTCTTCTTCGTGTTGTCCTTCAGTTAAACTGCTTCAGAGGCAGAGATGATAAACGACACCTTACCTCTTTCTATGTCTCTCTCCTCTCTCTGTATCTCTGTCTCTCTCTCTCTCTGTTTCTGTCTGTCTCTCTCCCTCAGTGATGCTTCTGTGGATGATGTGTGGCTTCAATCTGATGTCCATCTCTTCTTCTTCTCAGAGAGAAATCCATTCCCTGCGGAGACCAGGAACCCCCGAACGAGGCCTTCAGAAACACAAAGGGCAACTTCTTTATTAACCCCTCGATGCAACGATCTCGTCTCTTCTGATCGCCTTCTGATGCCACCTTGCTCCGTCAATTGCGAAGGGGTTTTCTAGAATCATATCTCACTCGCTCTAGCTCTCTCTCTCTCACACGCCTTTCTCTCTTTCTCTCTCTCTTTCTATCTTTGACACTCTCTCTCTGTATGTCTGGCTCGCTGTCTATGTATGTCTGGCTCGCTCTATTTAAGCGTCTCTGTCTATTTAATAATAATAATAATAAGAGTTTAATAGTAATAAAAATAATTGAAGGAATAGGGTTAGGGTAAGTGATCGGACCTTTAATAGTAGCAAACATCACAAACATTGCAAATGTAGTCTACAGTCACATGTGAATCTAATTAAAGTAAATCGTATATGAACTAATTAAATGCTTTCAAACAAAATTCAGATTCATTTGACGAGTAAGTGATGAACGGAAGAAATGATTTGATGAATTTCAAACTAATTTTGGGTTTTTGACTCAAGATGTAAAATATCTGACATTGGTCCTAATTAAATCCTTTTTTATAAAACACAAATCATCCGCTCGACGTCTCACGTAGTAGTCGTTGGATTCTTACAGAGGGTTGCATCACCTACGTTGAAAATAACTGGTATAATAATTATTGAGATCCACAGAATGAAAGCAGATTCTTCCCGCATAGTCATTTGTCCAATGCTAAGAGGAATATCACCACCGCAGAAGAGGGTGAGAAGAAAAGAAGGGTGACGGTAGTGGAGGAGATAGAGGAGTGGTTGCTGGATCGGCAAAGAGCAGCGTCGATCGACTGAGTTCAGACAAATGAGGGCTGCCTGTGGATGGTGATTGTACGAGCGACAGTCACGACAGAGGGCGTAACCTTTGCTAATGGAGGAGAGGAAAATCAGTTCAATGACTATGGGAAGAAAACGGAAGAGACGAAGATTGTAGGCTCAGTCTGGATTGGTGAAGGGGCGCATGGTAAAGGGGGTTAGGGTATGGATAAACATTGCAAGGGAGAAGAATGCCAAGAGAAAGCGAAGAATATCCTCCTCTTCTTCATTCTTTTCCTCCTCCTAATCCTCTTCTTCTACCTAATGCTCCTCTTTCTCCTCTTCCTTCTCTTCCTTCTCTTCCTCTTTCTCCCCCTCTTCTTCTTCCTCTTACTCCTCTTCCATCTCCTCTTCCTCTTCTTCCCCCTTATCCTGCTCTTCCTCTTTTTTCCTCTTCCTCTTCCCCTCTATCTGTCTATCTGTCTATCTATCTATCTATCTATCTATCTATCTATCTATCTATCTATCTATCTATCTATCTATCTATCTATCTATCTATCTATCTATCTATCTCCCTCTCTCTCTCCCTCTCTCTCTCTCTCTCTCTATCTCTATCTCTGTATGGCTACCTAGATATCTGTCTGTTCTGTTCTACTAACTTTTCTAGAAATCGTCTCCTTTGAATTCTGGACAACAATCGAAGAATCTCTGACGAAATCTCTCGACCAAAAACACTCCCTTCTACGATTCTGTTCAAGTCATCTCATTTCATCTTATTCATCTCTCAGCTCATTCATCTTTCATCTTCATCTTCTTCAATCATTCTCGGATGCTTCATTTCAAAAGAGAGTTGAACCGTCTTTGAAATCCTACGTCATATCGATCCATAGACGTCGTCTGATATCTTCCTCAGTTTTAATTCGTTTCAATGTAATATCCTCAATGAACTTCCCGTCGCTGTCTCTTCCTTCCTCCCTCTTCCCTCATCCCTCTTCTTCCCCGATCTCTTAGAGGGAAACAGAGACAAAGAGAGGAGAAGAGAGGAAAGGAGAGGAAGAGGGAGAGAAAGAGAGAAGAAGAGAGGAACAGTGAGGAAAAGGAAGGAAGATTGTGGAGAACGTCTATCGTTTGAAATGACTGAATTCCTCTGCTTCTCCAATCTTTAACAACCGGAGATTGCACTCTTTGCAATTTTAATCGTTCACTTATACAGCGACACTTCATGAAAAGCTAAGGCGCCTTCGGTCTGACAGCAACGTTAGGATCGGTTGAATGCGATCCAGATGAGCTAAGAGAGGAGAGGAGATGGAGTGACGAAAATGACAAGGTGATGACGTCGCAACCCTCACTCGTCAGATTTCGTCACTTCCGCCTGGCGGCAGATACGGAAATTGTAAATTCCATTTCGACAGATGTCAGAAAACAAAATATGTCTCTGCAGAGAATAGAAAGAATAAGGCAAAAGCTGAGCGTTGATCTGCTGCCTCAATTGTCTGACCTTCGACTGACCTTTGACTGACCTACGACTGACCTTCTTCTTCGTCGTCGTTATCATCGTCATATTCTCCTCCTCCCCACTCAACCTTTCCCTGCGATGTATCTTGAATCAATCGTTTTAGGTTCGTTCGATTGGATGAAACGATAACATATCTCATCTTGTAGTTCGGATTCAGAATCGGTTTTTATCAATAGGAAGAACATAATTGACGATTGCTCTGCTGCCGAGAGGAGAACAACATCAGCATCAACGACAATTAACGACAATTAACGACAATCCTCGGCTACGGATGAAGAGATCTGAGATAAAAGATCGAATGTGATCAAAGATCATCAACGATTAGACGAGGAGACAGAGATATGACAGACGTAATAGATTCATATCAGGATCAGCAGATGAATGAGTGAGCATGGTTATCTATGAGATGACTACTCAGATGATGACTCTAGATGACTCGACATGATTTTAGATGACTCCAGATGACTCCAAATGACTCTAGATGTCAAATGTTCTATTTGGATAGCTTTGAGAATTGAGAATTGAATGTAACACCGGTTGACCTCTTACTCAACCGATCATAAAACAACGACAACGATGATTACGACATCGACGACGACGATGATGAATTGAACGACGAAAGACCCTCTTAATGGTGTGAGCTCTGTTGCCATTGGAAACAACTGTAAAACGGATGTTTATGTCAACTGAATGGGCGGATTATTGCCTTAGTGGAATTGGGACGAACCGCCACCCTCCACCCACCAATCATCACCCCTTTAACTCCCTTCACCGCTGCCTCCACCTCCACCTCCACCACCAGCTGCAGCAACTTGTCCAAATGCGTCTATTCTGACGGTGACTGGAGTGCCTCCTGGTGTTGGTGCTGCTGCTGCTGTTTGTCCTACTTCGAATGATGGGATATAATTTCTTGTTTTGAAAATTATTTTCGTCTTTGATGAGACGGATCAGGAATATTATTATTATTATTATGAAAGAAAAAGATGACATTTTGAAAATAGCAGCAAATCAAAGAACGACAACAATAACGACGACAACTACAGCGATGATGATGACGAAATGACGAATAAAATTATAATGAAAGACACGATGATGATGATGATGATGATGATGATGATGATGATGATGATGATGATGATGATGATGATGATGATGATGATGATGATGATGATGATGATGATGATGATGATGATGATGATGATGATGATGATGATGATGATGATGATGATGATGATGATGATGATGATGATGATGATGATGATGATGATGATGATGATGATGATGATGATGATGATGATGATGATGATGATGATGATGATGATGATGATGATGATGATGATGATGATGATGATGATGATGATGATGATGATGATGATGATGATTTCAGTTGAATGCCAGAAATGGCGATTGTTTTGAACAGTTGTTGCCCTGCAATCGAAATTAGCAATTGTTAAACAGAGACGAAATGTGACTGTCTGTGTCTGTGTCTGGGTCTGTCTAGATGTGTCTAAGTGTGCCTGTCTGTCTGTCTAGATGTGTCTAAACGTGTTCCTGCGTGTGTGCTTGTGTGTGTGTTCCTGCGTGTGTATGGTATGGTCTGGGTGTTAATGGGTGTGGCAGACAGACAATGCTATGCATAGGAAGAGATTGCGAAGGCGTTCATCTTCATTCGGTGGCGATGTCTCGTTCGGTAGAACGCAAATCCTAACGATGTCGGTTCATTTGAAATGGTGACCAGGACCATGACAACTCTTCCTTTCCTCTCCCACTGCATCCAACGTTTTTCCCTTATTCCTCCGCTTTTCTCTTTCCTTCCTTCCTTCCTTCCTTTCTCTCTTTCTTCTCTACAGATCATACGACCTTCAGATACCCTGAATTGACCTTGATGTCACCTTTGACCTTTGCTACAAAGACGTAAACAGCGGGGGAATTGTGCGACAGTCTTAAGGCTATTCTTCCGTTGACCAATAGCTATGTCTCTTTGTCTGTTTGCCTGTCTGTCTGTCTGTTTTTCTGTCTATCTCTTTCTTCTATGTGGAATATTCGATTGGATAATTCGTGCCAAAGCCTGAATTCTAGTCGAACATTTTCGATTGGATTGATAATTGGTTGAGACATCGTATTAGTAATTCGTTATCATAGTCGCAATGTTTAAACTTCCAAATCGCCACGGGACAGTCAATTGCAGGGGGCACCAGCTTATTCACGAGCGTCATCTTATTGACCCCTTCCACCACCGTCTCTGCATCGCTTGGTGCGCGTAAGGCTAACCTACGACAGACCTTCATTTGTGAGTGTTTCGATGAAAACGACTAACCTGCTATTGATAATTACTTCTTATGTCTCTTCGATGAATCTCATTTTAGCTAAAACTCGTCGCATTCTGTCTGCGATCGATGAAACCCGATCGTTGCAATGTCACAATGTCAGTCGCTCGTTCGCTCTTTTGTTCTGCCACTCGGCCATTCGGTCGGTCATTTAATTGTCCATTCGGTCGCTCGGACATTCGGTCGTTCATTCGGTCGTGCAAACGGTCGTTTTACCATTTGATCGTCCGTTCGGTCGCTCGAACGATCGTTCGGCCATTCGATCGTTCGGTCATTCATTCATTCGGGCATTCCTTTGGTCGTTCGGCCATTCGATCGTTCGATCATTCATTCATTCGGGCATTCATTTGGTCGTTCGGCCATTCGATCGTTCGATCATTCATTCATTCGGGCATTCATTTGGTCGTTCGGCCATTCGATCGTTCGATCATTCATTCATTCGGGCATTCATTTGGTCGTTCGGCCATTCGATCGTTCGGTCATTCATTCATTCGGGCATTCATTTGGTCGTTCGGCCATTCGGTCGTTCATTCGATCGTTCATGCGGTCGTTCGGCCATTCGGTCGTTCATCCGGTCGTTCATTTGGTCGTTCTGGTCGGAGGTGGGGTCGATACAGAAGAAGAGGGAAAAGTCCTTGATGATGTAGTAGCAAAGAAATTGGTTTTTCGTCCTAATGTTGAATGTCGACAACGATGAGGGAAGAAGTAGAAAGTGGATGAAAGAATAAAGAGGAGAATTAGAGGAATTGGAGAAGAAGGAGAAAGAGAAGGAGGAGTAAAAAGGAGGAGAAGGAGGAGCAATATGAGGAGAAAGTGGAATTAGTGGAGCAGAGGAAGCAGAGGGTAAGGATAAGAGAAAGAGGAGAGAGAAGAGGATGAAGAGTGGAAGAAGAGGAGCAGAGCGAGTGCTGTCTGTTCGATTGGATTTCGTGATTGACAAGTGAATGAAGCGAAATATTATTCTCTCAATGTTGAATGAATGAAAAGAAGCTGCCTTGTCATATATGTCACAGTTGACGACGTCCTTCAATTCCTCGTAACTGGAACTGGAAGACAGAGAATGAGGGTGGTGAATGGAGGTGAATTGAGGCGAATGGAGGTTAATGGAGACGAATGGAAGTGAATGGAGGTGAATGGAGATGATTGAATGTGAATGGAGGTGAATGATGATGATGATGATGATTATGATGATGATGATGATGATGATGATGATGATGATGATTATGATGATGATGATGATGATGATTATGATGATTATGATGATGATGATGATGATGATGATGATGATGATGATGATGATGATGATGATGATGATGATGATGATGATGATGATGATGATGGTGAATGGAGGTTAATGGAGACGAATGGAGACGAATGGAGACGAATGGAGACGAATGGAGACGAATGGAGGTGAATTGAGGTGAGTGGAAGCGAATGAAGGCGAATGGAGGTTAATGGAGATGATTGAAGGTGAATGGAGGTGAATGGAGACTGCCAACGAAAGTACATCGTCATCAATCCATCTTCAAACTCTCCTCAGGCATCAATATCAGTACACATGCAAAGGAATATGAAGAAGATGAAGAAGTAGAACGAAGAAGTCGCAATAGTCGAAGACAAGAATATGAAGAAGAAGAAGACGAAGAAGAAGAAGACGAAGAAGAAGAAGACGAAGAAGAAGAAGAAGACGAAGAAGAAGAAGACGAAGAAGAAGACGAAGAAGAAAACGAAGAAGAAGAAGACGAAGAAGAAGAAGACGAAGAAGAAGAAGACGAAGAAGAAGAAGACGAAGAAGAAGAAGACGAAGAAGAAGAAGACGAAGAAGAAGAAGACGAAGAAGAAGAAGACGAAGAAGAAGAAGAAGACGAAGAAGAAGAAGACGAAGAAGAAGACGAAGAAGAAAACGAAGAAGAAGAAGACGAAGAAGAAGAAGACGAAGAAGAAGAAGACGAAGAAGAAGAAGACGAAGAAGAAGAAGACGAAGAAGAAGAAGACGAAGAAGAAGAAGACGAAGAAGAAGAAGACGAAGAAGAAGAAGACGAAGAAGAAGAAGACGAAGAAGAAGAAGACGAAGAAGAAGAAGACGAAGAAGAAGAAGACGAAGAAGAAGAAGACGAAGAAGAAGAAGACGAAGAAGAAGAAGACGAAGAAGAAGAAGACGAAGAAGAAGAAGACGAAGAAGAAGAAGACGAAGAAGAAGAAGACGAAGAAGAAGAAGACGAAGAAGAAGAAGACGAAGAAGAAGAAGACGAAGAAGAAGAAGACGAAGAAGAAGAAGACGAAGAAGAAGAAGACGAAGAAGAAGAAGACGAAGAAGAAGAAGACATCGCCAGTTCCCAGAGGCACGATGCTCACTGATGTCTGACAGGCGGAGCTAGACTCCTCACTAATTAAATGTTGACCTTCGTGTTGTCGAAACTCCATTTATGGGTCTCAGCACCGTTTATATCCACCTGTTATTAGCACCGTTTATATGCACCTGTTATTAGCACCGTTTATAGACAGTTGATTTTAGTGTTTGTTCCGAAAGAGAATAAAAGTTGATAGTCTTTGATTAGCTCTGTTCGGTCGTTCACAGTTGAATTTCAGTTTCGACAATGGTTTCTTGGAATCGATTGTCTTCGAAATCTGACAAGACAGAAGAACCGAATAATCAGTTATGCAAATGTTTGTATGCATTTAAGTGTTGTATGCATATCCGAATATGCATGATTTTGTTTCCATGTATGTATTTACTATTTACGTTTCTGACTATTCGTGTCTTGTTGTTGATGAGCAAGGAGGTTATTTTGAGATTTTTGATTTCTTCTGGCGAGTGTTTCTCGTTGAAATCGTCTCCGTTTCTGCTAGAGGTCATTTTGTTCTTCCTAGAGAGACGATTCTCAGTTTGCATCTTCGTTCCAGCTGGAAGGTGTATGAATTGGAGAATCTTTACATTAACATTCGATTCTTCAAATGTTTGCGGCTGAGAGGGAAATTGCGCTAGAAAAAATAGTCGAAGTGGATATCTAGGTATCTTGAAGGGTGATGAGATGAGGTGGACTATAACGAGAGTGGCAAAGGTTACAACTGTCATGGTGGGATTATCAACAGGTAGATGATGTGATCGCAGGATCATCTGAGGTTCGAAGATGATCACAGGGTGATCTAGAGTTAGAATTTGATCGTAGAATGTCGATCTAAAGTTCTGAATTGATCTCTGAAAGAGTGAAAATAGCGAATCTCGTACCGTATCACCTCTTTGGTATGGCGGTCCTTGCTAGGTCTCGTACCTGCCTATCTTCGCGATCACTGTTAATCTACTTTGAGTGTACCAATTCGCCGCTCTCTCCTCTCTACTGATCGAGCCTTGCTCATTGTCCCATTTGCCCGTGCAACTAATAAACTGATAAACAGAATAAACACTAATAAACAGAAAGGTGCCTTCTCATTGGTTGGCCTCTCGCTCTGGAATACGCTCCCGTTGGCGTTGCGGTTGTCGCCAAAGGTCCACTCAGACTCATTTTATACTAGTCTTAAAACTTCTTTTTTTCCGTGCTGGGGTCGAGCGCGCTCTTGAGCAGTAGCCTTTATGTAATGAATGAATGAATGGACAATATAGAAAGAGATTAGTTTGATTAAATAGGACTAGACTCAACAATAGCACTGATATTTAATCATATGATGCCGATGAGTACGAATAAATTCCTTCCTCTGTCTCTGGTCATTTGTCAGGATGAGTGCTACCACAAGTGCCAATCCAAGTGATGTTCATGGGGGTCTTCATCTGTCAAGCGAAGTCTTAGTTTGCCTTTCTTTCTTTCTTCTTCCGATCTTTATTTGAGATTCTTCGGTCAACGAGTGCAGTCATTCTCTATCTGTCTCTGTCTCTGTTTCACTCTCTGTCTCTCTCTCTGTCTCTCTGTATGTCTGTCTATCTCTGTCTCTGTTTCACTCTCTGTCTCTCTCTCTGTCTCTCTGTATGTCTGTCTATCTCTTTCTCTGTTTCTCTCTCTGTCTCTGTCTGTCTGTCTGTCTGTCTGTCTCTCTATCTGTCTGTCTGTCTGTCTCTCTCTCTCTCTCTCTTTCTCTCTTCATTCAGTTCAAACCATCGAAGTCTTTCGTTCGATTGCTATTTTCTCTCTCAGAATCCTTTAGATGTCAATTGATTGTCTCCCATGTCAACGTTTCTTATTTCTCTTCGTCTACAGATTCCTGCGATCCTCCCTATTATGGCCAAATCATTTGTACTGTAAGAAATTTTTTCTCAAATTGCTTTCGCTTTAGTCCACCAATCCACTATTCCTGTTGGAAAATCGGTTCCATAATAATCGTCTCATGTTTTTAAATCTTGGTTTTCTTTCCTAATTTTTTGCCCATTCATATCCTGTTGGTTATTCAAAAACTTCTATTTCATTATCATGCGATTCGGATACAAATCTCCGCTCAAATCGGACACACAGACGAAGGCAGAAAGACATTCAGAATGGCAGAGGCGGAAGACGAGGAAGGCGTTCTTCAAACAGATCGAATATTTTTAGAAGTCCTATCTCTGACCTCTGTCAACATTTTACCTTTCAACCGAAAATTCCATCAGTTACAATTCGCAATAAAATAATGTTATTTATTCGAGAAGAATAACTTATATTTGTTGTTGGCAACTTATTTCGAGTCGGAGCGCTGCGTTTCGTGTGTGTGGGAGGTTGCTCGTCTTGCATGTGGGGATGGTGCTTCGTCTCGTATGTGGGGGAGGGAATTAGTGATTGATTCCCATTCACATCAGAAGAGCTGACCTTCGTCTGAACAATTACTCTTCACAGATGCAACAGAGATAGATGCAGCTGTTTTAGAAGGAGGAGGAAACAAACGAGAACAGCTGCGCTCAGTCAAGTCAGACGAACGTTTGATGAAGAAATCACCCTCAGGCAAACCGTCAAACCATTTGAATTGCAGTAGACGCGGTCTCCCCAGGCCCAACCCAACTCCTGGCTTCTCTCCATTGGCTCATCACTCTTTAATGGAGTTTCTTTTCCCCCTGGGTTTCCGTGCTGAGAGTGCCTCCGAATAGTTATTCTGCGAGAAGCTCTATATAAATTTAAAGATACGAAAAGATTAGGGTGTTTACTAATCGATCGTCAGCACAACAAATGCTCTTTCTCCACCGAAGAAACCGTTCCATCGGACGCGTTGCTATCATTTGGTCATCTAGATCGAAAACTGACTCAACATCTCCAACGGATGTAACTCTTAATCATCGTCGAGTGAAGTCTTGGGAGGGACCCTGACCTTGACCTCATTGGGACCCTGACCTTGACCTCTTTAGGAACCTAACCTTGACCTATTTGGGACCCTGACCTTGACGTCCCTTTGGACGACCCTTCTGATTTGACGCCTCACATGTGCACATCCCATTCCACCCCACTTCGATGACCTCTCACCATTGACCACTGACCGTTGACCAGTGTCCAGTTTGTCCGTGACGGAATAATTACATGCAAACATCGTAAGCGAAATAACAATGTCATGTGCGGTAGGTATACACGTATATATATATATTATATATATGTCATATATATCATTTATATATATTTATTATACAGTATATATTTCAGCCTTCTGAAATGATATACATATATATATATATATGCATATGTATGCATTATATATTCAGATGATAAGTTGAGACTTTTGTTGACAACATAATGTGTGTGTGTTCGTGTGTACTCACGTGTGCTAATGGTCGATTATGCTTCGGCTGCCATTGGCATTCGGCTCCAAACGATAGCGAGAGAGACAGATAGACAGCGACAGAGAGAGAGACAGAGAGAGAGAGACAGAGAGAGAGACAGAGAGAAGTACATTGAGAGCGACAGATAGAGGCGCACACATGGAGAGAGAGAAAGGCAGAGAAACACACAGAGAGAGGGGGTGTATAAAAGAGAGAGTCCATGCGTTTGTCACGTGACATGGTGCGCCAAATATCAATTACCTGAGAGTCTTCTAAGGCCATCTGTTCGATGTTGTTCACGCTTCACTTGGTCTCCCATATTTCTCCGAACATCCTCCTCCTCCTCCTCTTTCCTCGTTTTCCCGCTCAACCTCTGCATTCCTCAGCTTTCTCTTCTTTCCAGTCGCCCTTCTCCCATGTTTCTTCCTACTTTCTCCTCCTCCTCCTGCTTTTCAGCTTCCTCCAATTCCTATCTTCTTCCTGCTTTCCTCCTTTCCTGTTTCTCCATTTCTTCTCCTCCTCCTCCTCATTCATTATCCTATTCTCTCATTCTTCTTCCTACTTTTTCCTCTTCTTCTTCTCTCATTCTTCTCCTTCTGCTCCTGTTTCTCCTCCTCCTCCCATTCCTCCTCCTCCTCCATCTCCTGCAGTCCATCAATCCGTTTGTTGTAGGCGCGCTCTCTCTCAGTCTCTTGCTGCTGCTGCTGCTGCTGCTGCTGCTGCTGCTGCTGTGGTTGAAACATGAAGCCTTGGTTGAGCATCATCCATCCCATCCCATCGCATCCAGCGCAGAAGTGAATCCTAGATTACAGTCGTCGGCCAATGCAGTTGGTGCTCCATTGGTGGTACTATGTAGAGGAACAGAGGCGAAGGGAACCCGACAGACACAGGGAGAAAGACAGAGAGAAACAAAGAGAGAGATAGGGAGAGCGGAGGAGAGAGAGAGCGAGAGAGAGAGAGCAGCTGTGTATGTTGTTTGACTTTCGTTGCAGTCTTTCTCAATCATTCGTTAACTTTGCGCTGACGACATCGAATGAAACTTCGTTTGGTTTTCTTTGATTGTGAGACATTCATCGTCATCTGAGGAGGAGGACTAAGAGGTGGGTCGCTATCCATTGTCTCTTCTTTACTTTCAACGCATCGTGTTTCCTGGCCTCGGCTTCCTTTTGTTTGTAGGATGTAGAAAGCGATTCGCCTCTGTTTGCACTTGACAACGGTTGTCGAGGCAAAGAGGCAACGGACAACGATTGTAGTGGATAATGACACAATAGATTACGTCCGTGGGTTGATTATGGCCTTCTTGCAATACGTTTAGAAGTGCACATTGAAGCCGGGCAACCATTAAGAGCCAGCCATAGGTTTATTGGAATTTTTAAGAGGTAGATTTTAATCTGAGAACATATTGAGGTAGAGAGTTTCAGCTGAAGGAGGAACCGATAACAGTGAATGACCGCCGACCGAAGAAAAGACGCGTAGGCCCTACTAGGAACAAAATACTTTCCAGCAAAGGCTGATCTAAGAGAGGAGCGGCCTTTAACAGAGCTGCAAAGTGTGACCACGGAGGACAGGCAGATGACCTATGCGTGCTCTGTACATGAGGAGTGCCAGCTTGTAGCAGATACGCTCACAGACAGGAAACCAGCGTAGAATACGAAGAGCAGATGACACGTGATAATAATTATGGGCTCGGTAGAAGAGTCCAAGGCACAGCATTGCAGTTTTAGTGCAGTGTTCTAGTTAGAGGAAAACGCACGAATTTAAGGAGGTCATCAGGTACTTAGTTGCAGTAGTAAAATGGTGAAATCATAATAGGGCAGTGGGTCGGTGTTTTCAGGAATGAGCCAACGGACAACGGTTGTCTTATGATACTGAACCCAAATCTAAAATCCAATAACTTCAAACGATCATCTATTCAGTTGAGATCATAGTCGAGATAATTACGTAATTTCGCTAATTAAGATCATAGATCGAAGTTCAGTCAGTGGCTGTTGCTGATCGATGGTTTGACAGAAAAGTTTTGCGTGACATTCGCAACATTTCTCAGAGCGACCAGTGAAGCGTTTTTACTGTTTTTCGATGATTAACTGATGAACTGAACTTTCCTGCAAACGAAACAAACGAAGCAAAACAGAACAAATGTCCGAATTAACTTGAAAGTGATTTGCTCTTTGAAAGAATACGTCAACCGACAAATTGTTCATTCGTCACCACGACTAATTTCTTCTGATCATAAAGATAGAAAGACAGCGAGAGGAAAGGCTAGGACGATACGGTGGGAGAAAGAAGAGAGACAGAGAGAGACAAAGACAGAGAGACAGACAGAGACAGATTGGCAGAGACAGAGAGAGACAGAGAGAGACAAGGAAATAGAGAGAGAGACAAGGAGACAGAGGTATAAAGAGATAGAGAAAAAAAGACAGATGGAGAGAGAGAGAGAGAGCAAGACAGAGAGAGACAAGGAGACAGAGGTATAGATAGAAAGAGAAAAAAGACAGAGAGATAGAGAGAGAGACAGACAGAGACAGACAGAGAGACAGACAGAGAGAGAATAAGAACATATCACGCGAATTCCGCGACGCATTCGAGATTGTGACAGACTATTTCACGTTCTCTTCATTTTCTCTTCCTTTTCCCCCATCTCTTCATTTTCCTCCATCTCTTCATTTTCTCTTCATTTTCCTCCATCTCTTCCATTTCCCTTCTTCCTCTTCTGCTCCTTCTTCCTCTCCTCACTCTCCTCCTCCTCCTTCAACTCTACATCTGAGTCGTGCATCACATAAATCATTTCGTTAATCACTTTCTTTCTTATCTTCTTCCCTTAATTTCCCTTTTCACCATTTTGTCTCGCACTTTCACATCAATTTTTCAATGAAAGCCTAATAAAAGGCTTAACCGATGATAAAAAAAGATCCATTTTACGTAGCGACCTTTCACGACAGAGCAGAGTACAGAGCACGTCGTTTGCTATGGATCGAGTTATCTTAAAACGGATGATTGAAGGCGGATTGACTGTGACAAGAATCCATTAGGAAAAGACAGAAGGAGAAGAAGTCTTTCCAGCTGCTCTGGAAGGACTCATTTCTCCTCATTACATAGAAAAAGCAGAGAGAGCGTTGGTCTTTTCCATCCGATAAACTTACTGTATGCTTAGCTTCCTTTCACGGAGGCAGAAACATCGCAATAGCAATTAGTGCATTCTGTTACACAATGTCAAATGCATAGAGCATCAACCGATGGCAAGACAATATCAAACAGTAGAAAGGACTACATCGAGAGATCAGTTGCTATCTCTCTCTCTCTCTCTCTCTCTCTCTCTCTCTCTCTCTCTCTCTCTCTCTCTCTCTCTCTCTCTTTCTCTGTCTATCCATCTCTGAGAAAGAGAGAGAGACACGATTACTGAAAAAGACAGACAGAAAGTGAGAAAGAGAGAGAGACACGATTACTGAAAAAGACAGACAGAAAGAGAGAGTCTATGATGACTGAGCAAATTTAAAGAGGCTCAGTTTTAAGTTGAGAACGAAGGATGACAAGGAGCAACTGATCAGAAGGACTTACTTATAGACTTTCTAGAATCTCGGTTCAGCTGTTTATAAGTTTCATTCACCAGAACGATTCGTATTTACACATAACGATAGAGAAACAATTCAGGGACCCCTCCACCTCCTTCTCCTCTTCCTCCTCCTCCTCTTCCTCCTCTTTCTCCTCCTTCTCCTCTTCCTCCTCCTCCTCTTCCTCCTCTTCCTCCTCTTCCTCCTCTTTCTCCTCGTCCTCGTCCTCCTCCTCGTCCACGCCCTCCTCCTCCTCGTCCTCCTCTTATTCCTCGTCCTCGTCCTCGTCCTATTCGTCCTCCTCGTCCTCCTCGTCCACCTTCTCCTCCTCCTCCTCCTCCTGCTCCTCGTCCTCGTCCTTGTCCTCTAGTTCAAATGTCATTGCATGCGTTCCTTTCCCTGCATGTGTTAATTGTCTATGGAAGAGATTCCATGAGCGCCTCTCAGTCTTTTTACTTTCTTTCGTCCTTCTTTGGTCTGATTCAGTGACCTCGATTAAAAAGGGAATAAAACTAATCACCGGAATCTTATGTAGCTCAACCATCTCTGACTAGTTTTCCTTTGTTTTGCTCATTCATCTATTTTAAGTGAAAAAATGCATCCATTAATATTAACAAAGAAAATGAGTGAAGGTTGGTGTAAGCTATTAAGCTTTTCTTGGCTCATACTGCAGCGTACTTAAGGATTTATGGCCCTAACCGTAATACTTATATTGTGCAATTAATAAACAATGAATTCAATCTATTTCTGTGCTTTTATCTTTCTGCATTTTGTCCTTGCTATGTTGTGACAACAGGAATTCCCACCAAAGGAGAAACCCTACATCAATGAAAGAATAGAAAACAATAGACTCTCAAAGCCTATCCTCTAGTTTTGTATTTGACTTATTATTTAATAACAATTCCTGCTTTTCATCAGCTTATACCTCCAGGTGATTCCTGATTTCCCAATCCTTCCACTCTCTCCTAATTTCCCTCCGGCAAACTCAATATATTCCAATTACTTTCCTTTGAGTCTCTGCGTTTTCTTCTCTACTCGTTGGAGAGGAACGTTTTGACGAAGGGAAGACCTACGGTTAATATTTGAAGAGTCTACAATGGTCAGAGATGATCGATACATTCGAACCTAAGGTTTTCGAAGCATCATCGTCGTTAGGCAAAGAGTCATTTCACCTGGATTACTCAGGTAGACATTCGTGACTATGTTCAGGATCTGCAAGAAATCGTTACGTGACTAAATGCCTTCGAGACGTCATTTCTACGTCATGATTCGACGCTGGTTCCTTCGTTCTATTGATCAGCAATTTCAACATGTGGAGGAGGAAGATGGAGAGGAGGAGGAGGAGGAGAAAGAGGAGGAAGGCGGAGGATTGAGAGGAGGAGGGAGAGGAGGACGTCGTCTTCATCATCATTATCATCATCATCGTCATCATCATCATCATCATCATCATCACCACCATCATCATCATTATTAAGCTTGTATACATACTTAGTCGCAATTCTATTGTAAAGAGATGACTAATTCATTCACGCCTCGTTTATCATTTGTGAATTTTTTCGCTCCCGATATCTTTGTGCTAAACTTATATTATCAACTATAATACCTTCACTAATCTCAATTTTTCTTCCGTTTCCGCTCCTCCTCCTTCTCCTCGTCCTCCTCCTCCTCTTCCCTTTAGCTCCAACTCCGATTGGTCGATTTACAACGGAAGTGGGATCATTTCTGCGTTGGAACCTCATTCTTCAAATGGTTTATAGCGATTGAGGAAATGAACAAAACGTCGGAAGGAAGGATTAGGAATGGAAGGATGGAAAGAAAGATGGAAGGACAGTGAGGAGATGGTAGACGGTAGATACTGCGGGGTTTCGGCTTTTTCAAACACAAGCTACCACTCACTCTCTGTCTCTCTGTCTGAATGTCTCTCTGACTCTGTCTCTGTCTCTATATTAGTCTTTGTCTTTGTCTCTGTCTGTCGGTCTGTCTCTCTCTCTCTATCTCTCTTTTGTGTTCAATGACAAACATTAAATGGAATATTTACGACACTGTTTGTAAACTTCTGAATGTTGACATGTGACAATCTTTCGTCCCTTGCTTAGGCGCATACGCACGCACCAGAGTGCAACTGAGGCAGACGGCGGGACAGACAACGAAGGCGTTGTCTGTTGTAAGCCAAAAATGTATCGTAATGTATTGTATTAAGTTGGATCGCATGGTTTTGCGTTGTTATATTGAATCTAAGTATTTATGGAGCGCCTCTAGTAGGCTGAACCTTTTAGAAACGCTGCCAGTGCGCAAGGCCCCGCGAGAAGAAGCACCCTTTAAGAAAAGCAAAATAGAATGAGGTAGAATTTGAGAGCGAACAGAAGGAGAAAGCGCGTTCCACGGAGTGAGCCATAGCTATTCTAGTGAGCCATAGCTATTCTAGTGAGCCATAGCTATTCTAGTGAGCCATAGCTGTTCTAGTGAGCCATAACTGGTGTAGTGAGCCATAGCTGTTCTAGTGAGCCATAGCTGTTCTAGTGAGCCATAGCTGTTCTAGTGAGCCATAGCTGTTCTAGTGAGCCATAGCAGTTCTAGTGAGCCATAGCTGTTCTAGTGAGCCATAGCTGTTCTAGTGAGCCATAGCTGTTCTAGTGAGCCATAGCAGTTCTAGTGAGCTATAGCTGTTCTAGTAAGAGGAACCAAGAGGTAAAATCTATTGAATGAGCGAAGTGGTCGGAGGGAGGAAACTAAATGAGGCCGAAGTATTACATCAGACATAATAAAATAATTAAGGTAATTTATATTGATAGAGCAATGTATTTCGGGTAAGAAAGAATTGTCAATTGTTAACATGATGGAATTATGCACAAACCCGATGTTGTACGCTATGTTGGGTGGATTAGGATGGGTGTGTCGTTGGGTGGAAGGGTGGTGCCTATGATACGAAGTCCGCTGATGGGACCAGAGGGCGGATCGAAAGGGTCGTCGTTTGCTTGGAGGCCATGAAATTTTAAGTGACTTCATTCGATGATGGAGAAAAATCACTAGTCTAAAACCTGTTTCTCTGTCTCTCTTTTTCTGTCTCTCTGTCTCTGTCTCTGTCTCTCTGTCTCTGTCTCTGTCTCTCTGTCTCTGTCTCTGTCTCTCTGTCACTTTCAATGTTTTTCTGCGTCTTCCTCTTTCTTTCTTTTTTCAAATTACATATAGATGTAAACGCTGAGGTTATCAGTTGCCAGGTTTCTCTCTGTTGCTCTATGTTTCTTTATGCTTTTCAGTTTATTTATATCTGCTTGTCTGTCTCTCTCTGTCTATTTGTCTGTCTCTCTCTGCCTGTGTCTGTCTGTCTCTCTGTCTATTTGTCTCTCTCTCTGCCTGTGTCTGTCTGTCTCTCTGTCTATTTGTCTCTCTCTCTGCCTGTGTCTGTCTGTCTCTCTGTCTATTTGTCTCTCTCTCTGCCTGTGTCTGTCTCTTTCCCTCACATCGAAAGTCGCAGTAGTTCATATGCATTGGAGCCAAAGTCCGGTTGTCAAGGTAACGACGAACCTCTTCCAATAGTTCGTGATGATGATGTTTACATGGGCGATACCCAGAGGAGTAGCAGTCTGATAAGCACAGAGACAGACAGACAGACGTATAAGAAGACATACAGATGATATTGACACAGAGGGAAAAAGACTTAGGACAAAAAGAGGAAAATAAATGACTGACGACATTTGTTGGATGTTCTTCGGACCATTTTTTCTGAAGAAGTTTCTTAGTTGTCTCAAAAGACTTCCTAACGAATTCTATTAATAAATTCCGCACAAATGCGCCTGAGTCTCAGCGTTGACCAATTACTGCGGCAGAGACTTAATCCGTTTCTTGCAATGCTTCGAATCCTTGACTTCGTTGACGCTTTTTATCTAACTTTTCGACGGAATAAAATGATGAAATGGTTTGTTTATTTGTCCGACGGACTTAAACGAGAATCTCAGCGATTGCTCGACGAAGGTTCAACGAGATTAGATGTCGGATCGTTCATCGTTTCGTCGATCGGTCGGTGGAGGTCGGTCGGTCGGTCGGTCGGTGTTTGGGTATGTTGGTATATGAGGTGTTAGAAACAACAATATTGGTGTAATCAGCGAAAATAAAAAATGTACAAGTTTAGAGGCGCTGGGTAGGTCATTGGTAAATATCAGCAAGAGTCAAAATAGAGCCTCGAGGAACCACATGCTTAATGAAGCTGGTATTTTAAGCATGTCCCTAATAGGTTAACAAATCAAAATCTTAATGCATGTTAAGACATCTTAAAATGTTAATTTGCTTTATAAACAATATCCTACTTACTTGATGTTAATATTATTTGAGTGTTTGAAAAATATTTCTCTGTTTAAAATTCTTAAATGAGTAACATTTGGTTGACCACTCGTTTTGAAAATAGGAAATAAAATATATTAAAAGCTGCAAGTTCTGGGACAATGTACATGTTCTCAGGGATTGTTGAAATGTTTTTGTAGGAAATGCTGTTAGGAACATTTTAATTGTTGGCAGAGGAGGATCTACTTTTTGTCGGTTGGTGCCTTTATGTCGAGCCACCCAGTACATCCGCACATACATACAAGGGAGGAAAGGATGGAAAGAAGTAGGGATGAAATGAAAATCTGGATGAGACGTCATTCGTCTTGGAGTTGACAATCGAACAACAGTTTGCGGTGCAAATGGCCGACGCAATAAACGAGATCAAGTGAAAGAGAAGAAAAAGAGAAGAAATGGGAGAAGAAGGAGGAGAAAGAAAAGGGGGAGATGGAGAGGAAGGAAACAGAAGGAGAGATGGAATAATGGGACATAAGGATCAGTACAAGCCAAGAGAGGAAAAGAGGAAGAAAATGATGACGACAATGATGATGACAGAGATCGATGAAGTAGAACGATTGAATGATGAGGACGTATGAAAGGCAGAAGAGATGTCGATGAGCGATTAGATGGCTATTAGGGGCAAAGGCAGACAGAGAGAGAATGAGAGAGTCAGACAGACAGACAGACAGAGAACGAGAGAGAGAAAGAGAAAGAAAGAGAGAGAGAGAAGGAGAGAGAGAGAAAGAGAGAGAGAGAGAGAAAGAGAAAGAGAGAGATAGAAAGAGGGGTTTGAAAGCGAGAGAGAGAATGAGAGACAGAAAAAGAATAGAGAGTGAGAGAGGGAAAGGGTTAGGGAGCGAGCGAGAGAGAGAGAGAGGGAAAGAGAGAGAGAGACAAAGAGAGAGAACGAGAGAGACAGAGAGATATAGAGAAAGGGGGTTAAAGAGAGGAAAAAGAGAAAGTGAGAGAGAGGAGGAGAGAGATAAAGACAGTGATAGATATTGATAGATTGAATATGTGCCCCTTATATTTTCTCTTAGATCAATCTTCTCGTTGCAATGAATCTCTTCCTTTGGACTCCAACCGTTGATGTCCTCTTCGTTGGACTCGATGACCTTGCCAATGACCTCCATTCCACCTCCTCCTCCTTTCCATTGGCCCTGTCCTCCTCCTCCCTCACAACCTATTCTCCATCTTCGTTCAACTCATCCTCCAGTGACCACTTGAACCGACTGCGCTGGCAACTTGACCTGACCCGATTCACCATTCAGAAGGTCATGACTCCTGCCCTCGTTGGATTCGGGGTCATCGGAAACCTCGTCAACATCGCTGTCCTCACTCGCCGTTGGATGAAATCCTCCACGAATTGTTACTTGACTGCCCTCGCCGTCTACGATGTCCTCTACCTTGTTCTCGCTTATATCCTCAGCCTCTACCACATGGACTCCGTTCGAACCACAGACTGGTTCAATCGCATCCGGTTTCCTATCGTGCGCCCTCTAACGGACATCTGTAGCAACACTGGCGTCTGGCTGACCTTAACCTTCACCGTAGAGAGGTACATTGGAGTCTGTCACCCGATGAAGGGCAAGGTCTGGTGTACCCCTCGAAGGGCAAAGGTCATCGTCGTCATCGTCTGCCTGTCGGCTGCCCTCGTGACCTTCCCACAGTTCTTTGAGTTCACCGCATCCTACACTTCCGGTGAGTCGTCGATGACGAACGGAACAGAAAAAGAAGAAGGGAGGGTGATCGTCTCTCAAACGAAATTCAGTCAATCCCCTGGATACAACATTGGCTACAAGTACCTCAATCAAATGCTCTTCACCTTTCTTCCTCTCCTCCTTCTCTCCATCTTCAACGCTCTCCTCCTCAACGCTGTCATCACCGCTGCCAGATGGCGCCAAGGGGTGGCATCCTCTGACCCCACGGCTGATCCAAGCACCCCCAACGGCAGTACCACCCGATGCCATCAGACCCAGCAACGCATCACTGTGATGCTCATCACGGTGGTCGTCGTCTTCATTGTATGTCAGACTCCACAGGCCGTTCAAGTCGTCTACGATGCTCTGAGGAAAATGCGATTAGAGACGGACGAAAAGAAGGAAATCCTCCTGAAGATCACCGCCAATGTCTTCAATCTCCTCGTCATCGCCAACTGCTGCAGCAACTTCATCCTCTATTCTTCCTTCAGCTCCAAGTTCCGCATGACTTTCCACAAGCTCTTCTGCGCGCCATGCACGACGCGTCGTAAGCGCGCCAACATGGAGCAGCTGTATTCGGAGGCAGGTGTGTCCACTCCTCTGCCTCCGCATCCAGAGCACCCTATGGCGCGAAAGAATGGCCAACTAGCGACGGTCGTCTGCACTGACCTTTGGCCGAGCGATGCTGTCAATGGTCAATCGACTACAGCCAATCGAGTGAGTACACGCGTCGTCAAACAACTGGCCAGTGAAATGGTCCATCTGGGAGCAGGTGCGGCGGGGAGCAACGATGAGGTCAGGAGGCCATCCGAAAAGAACCGAAGATCGACGACAGAATTCGGAGATCGTATCTCTCCGCCAATCTTCCTTTGACCTTGCCAGCGTCAAACAGTCGAATGACCTTCACATTCGTTGTCCCCAAGGTCAAGCCAATCGAATGACCTTTGCATTCGTTGTCCATATTCAATTCTGATAATGACGAACAATTTCCTCTGACACCTGATATGCTCTGAGATGGCATTGTGATAGTACCATCAACCACGTTTGAGGTCATGATCTCTGGATGACCTTTCACACGTCACGTGTTGTAGTTGTGACACATAAATACAGCGAACGTCCATATTCAATTCTGATAATGACGAACAATTTCCTCTGACACCTGATATGCTCTGAGATGGCATTGTGATAGTACCATCAACCACGTTTGAGGTCATGATCTCTGGATGACCTTTCACACGTCACGTGTTGTAGTTGTGACACATAAATACAGCGAACGCCTGAGACAGAGGAAGCAAGGATATGAGAGGCAATTGTAAGACTGTTTCTTCATTCTGTTGCTATGGAAACACTGGAATCGACCATCGAAAGTTGAGTTCTTTAAGTTGTCATGGAAACGGAACTTAGATCAAAGGATGCGACTAATCTCTCTGCCTGTCAATCATTCCTCCGTTAATTAATCGCTCGTCTTAAGACAAAGAGACAAAGACTCGGCTGCGGCGTCGATCAACAGAAACATAAAATGTTAATTAATTTAATGAATCACGTGAGAGATATTCAATTCTTGTAGAATATTAGATTGATTTTATTAATCTCAAGAACAACTGAACACGTTAGGCACTTATAGAGACACTATTCTTCTCACTTATAGAGATACTATTCTTCTCACTTATAGAGATACTATTCTTCTCACTTATAGAGATACTATTCTTCTCACTTATAGAGATACTATTCTTCTCCTACATCGCTTCATCCTTGTCCTCCTCCAGCTCTTCTTCTTCCTCTTCCTCCTCTTACTCCTTCTCCTACTCTTTTTCGATAACCTATTCTTCCTCCTTCTCCTCTTCCTCTTTCTCCTCCTCGTTCTCCCACTCCTATTCTGGTCCTTCAACTTATTCCTTCTTCTCGTTCAATTCGCTCTCTTCCTTCATCTTCATTACATCTGATTCCTCTAAATCCTCTTCCAATTCTTCCTCCCCCTCTTCTTCCTCCTCCTTATCCGTGTCTCCTCTTGTACTTCTCGGAACGAGTGCTGCTGCCTTTAATAGGAGCTGCAGCCGAGGGTTCCGCCGATGATATATCAGGCAGCTTAATTGCGCAATTTCCTGCATCATCTTCAAGACAGCGACGACGAATATGGAGACGAAGATTGTGACACATCCGACGATGTTTAACCAGCGATTTAACGAAACGATAAAATGCGATTTACCATCACGCAATCTGTCTATATGTCTATTTGTCCATCTCTCTATCTGTCTGTCTGTGTGTCTATTTGTCCATCTCTCTATCTGTCTGTCTGTGTGTCTATTTGTCCATCTCTCTATCTGTCTGTCTGTGTGTCTATTTGTCCATCTCTCTATCTATCTGTCTGTGTGTCTATTTGTCCATCTCTCTATCTGTCTGTCTGTGTGTCTATTTGTCCATCTCTCTATCTGTCTGTCTGTGTGTCTACCCGACTGCCTGCTTGCCTCTCAGATTGTCATTATGTCAATCACTATGTCTGTCTGTCTGTCTGCCTCTCTGTCTGTCTGTATGTATGTATGTTTGTATGTCTGCCTGTCTCTCAATGCATCGTCGTCGTGTCATTCTTATCACTTTCCTTTTCCTTCTTTTCGAGAAATTGTTTTATCCCTGGAAGTTAAATTTATCGAAATCGATTGGTAGATAATTACTGTAGTTATTTTCGTGCAGTCATGAATAATTGGAAGTGGAATCGTTCGTTGGAGCCGAATTAGAGCGTAGAATGAAGTTCTCTCTCTTTCTATAGACGATTAGATATTTACTTGCTATTCTAGTAGAATAAAAGACATATTTAATTGAATTCATAAATAGTGTTATATCGAGATATTTTACAATATAGACGACTAGTAAAAAGACTTTGAAATTGTTATGTTCTTAATATAACTCATGTAATTCATTGTAACGTATTATAGCAACAGAGTCCCGTTCGATGCGATCTCAGCCAATCAGTGAAAGAAGGTCAACTATTGGGTCACGTTCTGTTTCTGGGTCATGTCATTTCCTGTCCAAATAAGTTGGGTTTCGATTTTTGCTGGATTAAGAAATTAAGCGTAGAAATTGTTGCTGAGCCATTCTTACAATATAGCAACTAGAAACCTGGTTCTGTTCTTTGACTTCGTTACAGTTCAGCTCTCTCTTCTGCGAATGCTTTACTCCGAAATTTGGAGAAACAAAACCCTCTATAATTATACTGTAAAACCGACAAAAAACTGACAAAAGTTGCCATTGCGAGAAATTGAGCTTTCTCGCAATGGCAACTTTTGTCGGTTTTTTCCACGAATTTTTTTGCGATGTAGCTCGATGCAATTACTGTAAGATTGCGGGCAAAATTAGTATGAGTATCGTCATCTTCAACACCAACAACATATCTTCATCAACGCCATCTTCGTCAGCGGCAGAAGAAGCAGTGAAACCTTGATCCCTGTGACGTCTTCGTTATTGTCAGTTGAAGTGATCTTCGAATCTGAATCAGAAGACGTACAACCATTGTTCTTTGTGGAACAAACGAAACCATGACTGACGTCAAACAACGTTGTGATAGAGAGAGACATGTAGACAGACAGACACAGAGATAGTGGCAGATACAGAGACAGACACAGGCAGAGACACACAGAGTCACAGACAGGCAGACAGACAGAGACATAGGGCTACCTAACGACTATCGTAGACCTACTGTTGCCACTCATTTGAGATTAAACGGCACTAGCAATGTCGACATAGACTGACTTAGAAGCAGAGAGCTGATGGTATCTTCTCTTAACTTCTGCTGCGTTCCAGTATATGTCTTGTCCCTACATCTCCAATTCAATCTGTCTGGAAGTCATGTCCTCCATTTCTCTTTCATCC
Organism: Bimastos eiseni; assembly: GCA_959347315.1. Taxonomy (NCBI): domain Eukaryota; kingdom Metazoa; phylum Annelida; class Clitellata; order Crassiclitellata; family Lumbricidae; genus Bimastos; species Bimastos eiseni. The sequence goes on from OY365820.1 coordinate 144,735, forward strand.
ATTTGGCTTCTATACTCTTTCCATAGTTCTTCCACTCAATCCATCTGTTATAACTGCCTGAATTCAGTGACGGTGGCTCGCTCGAAGAAGGCTACGCCAAGGAAGACCCGCAAACCCATTTAGCTTACGTGACAATAAATTTTATACTATAGAAACAGCAAAAAGTCTACGTGCTGGTCAAAGAGAGAGGGAGAGGGAGAGAGAGAGAGAGAGGGAGAGGGAGAGGGAGAGGGAGAGGGAGAGGGAGAGGGAGAGGGAGAGGGAGAGGGAGAGGGAGAGGGAGAGGGAGAGGGAGAGGGAGAGGGAGAGGGAGAGGGAGAGGGAGAGGGAGAGGGAGAGGGAGAGGGAGAGGGAGAGGGAGAGGGAGAGGGGAGAGGGGAGAGGGAGAGGGAGAGGGAGATCTGGGGTGAGAAGAATCTATTACATGATGTTGCCTCAATGTTCATATGTAAGATATATATTGTTGGATCTGAGAGCGACGCTGTTTTCATTCGTACGACGACGACGAGATGCATCTGATATTGAAGCGATTGATTGCTTCCTTGGTACCTGCTGCTCTGCATCACAAGAAGGGTGCTACGGCTGCTGCTGCTGCTTCTGATGCTGATGGTGTTGCTGTTTGTAGCACTGTTCAGCGTCTGACTGCTGGGCTAAACAAAGTTGGCAAATTTCCTTCAATCGGTTTCCCTTCATGTTTAGACATTCGTTGAATCATTCGAATGGAAAACGACGATCCGTTGTCTATCTCCGTTGTCTGATGTCTGTTTATTTAGTCTTCGTTGTGTTTCTCGGCGCATCGTTCATAACATCTTCTCTCAGAGTCTTGCAAAAGCTATTAATTGACAGCACAGGTCTACGTTCGACGACGTTTTGTTCGTTTGGTACCAACATTTATTTGCTGAGGTTTAGTAGGAAAAACAAACCCTAAAAGGCTGTAACAAGACCCCGTTTCTTCCATTTTGTGAGGACTGAGTCACATATTGACCTGAGTAGTAATCAATTTAACTGTGTGCAGTATATCACTGATGTACTACTGTCAACCTATGTAAGAGATTGAGTTGAAATCTAATTCTGATTTCTCCTGTCACAAAGGATCCTGAATAAAATGAAGATTTTGAACGGTGTCAATAAATGGCCAGTGGTTAGATATTTAGAAGGAGAAGAAGAGAATGAAAGTTGAGTGAGGTCACAGAAAGTAATAGAGGTGATCCTCTCTCTCTGTCTGTCTCTGTCTGTCTCTGTCTGTCTGTCTGTCTGTCTCTGTCTGTCTCTGTCTGTCTCTGTCTGTCTCTGTCTGTCTCTGTCTGTCTCTGTCTGTCTCTGTCTGTCTCTGTCTGTCTGTCTCTGTCTGTCTCTGTCTGTCTCTGTCTGTCTCTGTCTGTATCTGTCTGTCTCTGTCTGTCTCTGTCTGTCTCTGTCTGTCTCTGTCTGTCTCTGTATCTCTGCCTCTCTGTCTCTGTCTCTGTCTCTGTCTCTCTCTGTCTCTGTCTCTGTCTGTCTCTCTCTGTCTCTCTCTCTCTGTCTCTCTCTCTGTCTCTCTCTCTCTCTCTCTCTCTCTCTCTCTCTCTCTCTCTCTCTCTCTCTCTCTCGTCTCTCTCTCTCTCTCTCTCTCTCTCTCTCTCTCTCTCTCTTCTCCTCTCTCTCTCTCTCTCTCTCTGTTTCTGTTCTTTCTGTCATCCTTAGGGAGATGCAAATGCTTCTTCTTCACTCGACCGAAACTCAGTGTTATACGGACTCAACTCAAACCGACTTTTGAGATAAGAAAGCGCAGAGATCGTTTGAGTCTAGACAGAGATATAGAGGCGCTATATCATTGCAAGTTCAGACATAATACCAAAATGCATTCCAGGCATCTGGGATTTCGGGATTACAATAAAAACGAACGATATCAAGTATGTTTCTAGGTTTCCATATAATTTTATGTCTGTCCTCTCTATCTCTCTGCCTGTCTGTCTATATGTATGTCTGTCTGTCTGTCTATATATATATATATATGTATGTATGTATGTTTGCATGTCTCTGTCTTTAATCTCTCTGTATCTGTCTCTCTTGTTATCTTTATCTCTTTCGTTCTACGTCATACTGCATTGAACAGCTTCTATGAGAACATATATGTCAGACGAATTATCTCAATGTTCTTCGTTCGACTGACCGCTATATAAATCTCAGTCAATTGTCTTCTGATTCTTATAGTCTTACTCTCTGTTCGCTCTCTTCCGTCTCTGCGGCTTCGCTGCCATGTTTGGCATTGACTTTGACTATCGATCCAATTAGAAAGGTCAATCATCTGTCGTTCACTCATTACCAACGAACACAATTATCTACAGTGAATATTTTTTTCTAAATATATAGCAGCGGTTTTCAACCGTGGTACGCGTACCCCTAGGGGTACGCCAGCTGTTGCCAAGGGGTACGCAAGAAAAAATATTATAAAAAAATATTTTTGCAAAAACAGATAAAACAAATACTTTCTTGCTATTATTTTAATCCATGTTTAGCTATTCTATGTTTTCATAAAATTACGTCACAGTTTCATGATACATATAAATAAAATAAATACTTTCTCGCTAACATTTTAATTCTGTTTAGCTATTCTAGGTTTTCACAAAATAACGTCACAGCTTCGTCATGGATTTAAATTAAATAAATAATTAAAAATGAATAAGAAACAATATAGAATTTTAGATTTAAAGTTTTAAACTGTCAAATTATAGAAAAAAATATTGTAAAATAAATTAATAAAATACATGGATAGATGGCTCAAACAACAACCATTAAAAAGAAAGTTATCCTCTGACATCGCTACAGTAAGCAGCGAAACAACAGAGACAGTCACTGCAACGTCCGTGCAGATCAGACTCCGATGAGGAAAATCAAAAACTTAGGAAGGTTAGGCGATATGATGAGAATTAATTTGTCTTTGGATTCTCATGGTGTGGTGAAGAAAAGAACGAAACCCCAGTGTGTCATATGTAATGAAAAAATTATCAAATCATTCGATGAAGCCTTCATTACTTCAACGTCCACTTCAATACAAAACATGCTCTCTCAAAGATAAACCACTCGAATTTTTTAAAAGGAAGAAGTTGAATTGAAACACGGTAAGAGCACATTAAAATCATTCACAACGGCTAACTCACAAGCTTTAACGGCGTCTTATTTGGTAAGACCTGAGAATTGCTAAAACTGGGAAACCACACACTATTGGGGAGAGTCTTATATTGCCTGCAGCTAAAGATATTGTGTCATCCCATTCTAGGACAAGCTGCTGCCAAAAAACTTGATGTCGTTCCCTTGTCAGACAATACGGTTTCTCGAAGAATTCATGATTTAGCATCACAAGTAAAAAACAATTCTTATTAAAAGAATCAAGCAAAGCAAATATTTTGCAATTCAGCTGGATGAAAGCACCGACGTTACAAATTTTGCACAGCTTATGATGTATGTCAGGTATGAATTTGAACAGTCAGTTGAAGAGAATTTTTGTTTTGTGAGCCTTTATCTGGGCGGACAACAGCGACAGAAATATTTAAGAAAGTTGATGATTTCATGACTTCGAATGAAATAAATTGGCAAATTGTGTTGGTGTTTGTTCCGACTGCACCAGCTGCACCAGCTGCGATGACTGCAAACACGGGGGAGTTATAACACAAATTAAACAAGTTGCACCACAAGCAAAGTTCACACATTGCAGTATCCACGTGAAGCTCTTGCTACCAAAGGCCATGCCCACCAGTTTAAAAACTGTTTTGGACCAATCTGTAAAGTTGTTAATTTTATAAAAGCTCGGGCTCTCAACTCTCGACTGTTTTCAATAATGTGCAATGAAATGGGGAGTGACCATAAAAAGCTTCTTTTGCACACAGAAGTAAGATGGTTGTCACGTGGAAAAGTGTTATCTCGACTTTTTGAACTTCGCTCAGAAGTTCAAATATTTCTCACAGACAGTGAATTTCAAACAGCTGATTTATTTCTCAATGAGTTATGGTTAATGAGGTTGGCGTATTTAGCAGACATTTTTGGTAAATGAACGAGTTAATTCTAGCATGCAAGGACGAAATATAACTCCATTCGTGTGGCTGACAAAATAAATGCAACAATTAAGAAGCTCAGTTCATGTTGTCAGATGTTGAACACTTAAAGTACTGCATTTCAATCACTGCAAACTTCTTGACAGAGAACGAACTTCGACTGCATCCTGACATGGTTGAAGATATTAGAAACATTGTTCTCAATTAATTTCAAATTTCAGACCTACTTTCCTGAACAGTTGATGACAAGAGTTGAATACGAAATCCTTTTCCGAAGTTGCATTGCCAGCTGATTTTTCTGTCCAGGAAAGAGATCAATTCATTGAACTTTCATGTGATGGTGGATTAAAAAGCGAATTCAACAAGGACTTTTTGAGTGATTTTTGGCTTAAAAGAAGAGCAGAATATGGATTGATTTCGACAGAGCTTTGAAATGTTTGATCCCTTTCAGTACGTCATATCTCTGTGAAACTGGATTTTCTGCAATGCTTGCAATTAAAAACAAATACAGATCGAAACTTGAACTTGAGCCAGACTTACGTCTAAAATTGACATTAATAAAGCCTGATATTGCAGACTTGTGCAAATCCAAGCAAGCCCAGTGCTCCGCATTAAATGATTAAACTTCCATTTGACTGATTAGTTAGCGGCTATTGCATGCTATTCGAAATATTAAAAATAAAATAACAAAATTTTCAATTAAACTGATTTTATTTGTGTGCAACAATAATAATTTCAATATAATTATAATATATTTAGCAAAATTCATTATGATATAAACTTATCAATATAGATTTCTTTAATATATAGGAGGATAGAACCAATTAACTAAAAGTTGTCAAATAACTAAAAAACGTTTTGAAAAGTTTTTTTCTGATGGGGTACCCACCCAAATAAAATTTTAGTTTGGGGGTTTCAACAAAAAAAAAGGTTGGGAACCCGCTGATCTATAGGACACTCTCGGATACTGCAGCACTATACGACCAATCTCTGTCTCTCTTTTTTCTCTCCTGTCTCCCCCACTTCTCCCTCTCCCTCCCTTCCCCTCTCTCCTCTTTTCTTCCCTCTCTCTCTCTCCCCTCCCTCCCCCTCTCTCCTCTTTTCTTCCCTCTTCTCTCTCTCCCCTCCCTCCCCCTCTCTCCTCTTTTCTTCCCTCTCCTCTCTCTCCCCCTCCCTTCCCCTCTCTCCACTTTTCTTCCTCTCTCTCTCCCTCCCTTCCCCTCTCTCCTCTTTTCTTCCCTCTCTCTCTCCCCTCCCTTCCCTCTCTCCTCTTTTCTTCCCTCTCTCTTCCCATCCCTTCCCCTCTCTCCTCTTTCTCCCTCTCTCTCTCCCCTCCCTTCCCCTCTCTCCTCTTTTCTTCCTCTCTCTCTCTCCCCACCCTTCCCCTCTCTCCTCTTTTCTTCCCTCTCTCTCTCCCCTCCCTTCCCCTCTCTCCTCTTTTCTTCCCTCTCTCTCTCTCTCCCCTCCCTTCCCCTCTCTCCTCTTTTCTTCCCTCTCTCTTTCCCATCCCTTCCCCTCTCTCCTCTTTTCTTCCCTCTCTCTCTCTCTCCCCTCCTGCTTCCCCTCTCTCCTCTTTTCTTCCCTCTCTCTTTCCCATCCCTTCCCCTCCTTCCTCTTTTCTCCCTATCTCTCTCTCTCCCCTCCCTTCCCCTCTCTCCTCTTTTCTTCCCTCTCTCTCTCCCCTCCCTTCCCCTCTCTCCTCTTTTCTTCCCTCTCTCTTTCCCATCCCCTTCCCCTCTCTCCTCTTTCTTCCCTCTCTCTCTCTCTCCCCTCCCTTCCCCTCTCTCCTCTTTTCTTCCCTCTCTCTCTCTCTCCCCTCCCTTCCCCTCTCTCCTCTTTTCTTCCCTCTCTCTCTCTCCCCTCCCTTCCCCTCTCTCCTCTTTTCTTCCCTCTCTCTCTCCCCTCCCTTCCCCTCTCTCCTCTTTTCTTCCCTCTCTCTCCTCTCTCCCCTCCCTTCCCCTCTCTCCTCTTTTCTTCCCTCTCTCTCTCCCCCTCCCTTCCCCTCTCTCCTCTTTTCTTCCCTCTCTCTCTCCCCTCCCTTCCCCTCTCTCCTCTTTCTTCCCTCTCTCTCTCCCATCCCTTCCCCTCTCTCCTCTTTTCTTCCCTCTCCTCTTTCCCATCCCTTCCCCTCTCTCCTCTTTTCTTCCCTCTCTCTCTCTCTCCCCCTCCCTTCCCCTCTCTCCTCTTTTCTTCCTCTCTCTCTCTCCCCTCCCTCCCCCTCTCTCCTCTTTTCTTCCCTCTCTCTCTCCCTTCCTTCCCCTCTCTCCTCTTTTCTTCCCTCTCTCTTTCCCATCCCTTCCCCTCTCTCCTCTTTTCTTCCCTCTCTCTCTCTCTCCCCTCCCTTCCTCTCTCTCCTCTTTTCTTCCCTCTCTCTCTCTCCCCTCCCTTCCCCTCTCTCCTCTTTTCTCCCTCTCTCTTTCCCATCCCTTCCCCTCTCTCCTCTTTTCTTCCCTCTCTCTCTCTCTCCCCTCCCTTCCCCTCTCCTCTTTTCTTCCCTCTCTCTTTCCCATCCTCCCCTCTCTCCTCTTTTCTTCCCTCTCTCTTTCCCCTCCCTTCCCCTCTCTCCTCTTTTCTTCCCTCTCTTTCTCCTCTCTTCTCCTCTCCCCTCCTCTTCCTCTCTACCCTCACCATCCTCCCTCTCTCTCTGTCTGTCTGTCTCTCTTTCTTTTTCTATCTCTCTGTCTCTCTGTCTGTCTCTCTCTTTCCTTTTCTGTCTCTGTCTCTGTCTGTCTGTCTCTCTGTGTCTCTCTCTCACTCTCTCACACTATCTCTCTCTCTCTTTCTGGCTCGCTTTGTCTCTGTCTCTGGTCCATTTCTCTGTCTCTGTCTCTGTCTCTGTCTCTGTCTCTGTCTCTCTCTTTCTTCCGTCGACTCATTGCAATCGTTGTTCGTTGTTCAGAAGGTCGACTAAACAGAGGAACGCGATCTAATCTTCGTATCTTATGATTCATTTGGATTTGAAAGAGGATCGGGGAAGGAGGAAGAGGAGAAGGGAAGCAGGATGATAGGAGAAGGTGGAGAAGAAGAAGAAAGCGAAGGATTAGAGTGAGGAGTAAATGGAGAAGGAAAGGTGAAGGTAAGGGAGATAAAGATAAAGAGGAGGAGGAGGGGAGGAGGTGGAGGAGGGGAGGATGGAGCGAATATTACAGATGTTTTTAGATGTTGTCGTCGGCTAAATTACATTGGACTGGATGCGATTGGATTAGCTTCGCCTGAACTCGATTGATGAAGGGGAGGAGGAGCAAGAGGAAGAGGAGGAAGAGAGAGGAGGAAAAGAGGAGGAAGGTAAAGTAGAAGAATGAGGAGAAAAAGGTGGAAAAAGAAGTAGAGGAGAGAGGAAGAGGAGAAAGAGTATGAAGAGGAGAACAAAATATTTGAAGAAAGAGGAATTACAGGAGGAAAAAAGATGAGGGAGAGTAGGAGGAGAGGAGGAGAAAGAAGTAGAAAAAGGAGTAAGAGACAATAATTCGTTACTTGGTTGCGGTGTTATAATCAGAATTCGTCTACGAGTAGGTTCCCTTCAGCCAATCCCAGCTCTTCCCAGGGATGTAGTTAGGGGGATGCAACGCTTCTACTGCTGAGACAGACAGACAGACAGAAGGAGAGAGACTGATCGTTCGTCAAACATGCTCTGATTGGCAGCTGAAGTCGGTCTGTCGTCACAGAGTGAGCTTGCATCATCGCCCACACTCCCTCCCTACCTCCTTCCCTCTCTCCCTCCCTCTCTTCCCTCTCTCCCTCTCTCCCTCTCTCCCTCTCTCCCTCTCTCCCTCTCTCCCTCTCTCCCTCTCGCTCTCTCTCTCTACGTCTCGAAAGATCGTGCTTTCTTAAGAAGACAGTGGTAATCGTTATTGAAGTAGAGCAGACGCAATGAACGACGAAGATCGTTATTAAATTATTATGTCAGTCATCATCTTCGATTCGGTCCACTGTCGTTTCTTCATCATCAGTCCCTGTTCATCCATCCATCCATCCATTAGGCTGTCTCTCTATCTTTCATTCTATCTTTCAATCAATCTACCTGTGTGGTCTGCCTGCCTGTCTCTTTGCCTATGTGTCTGTCTGTCAGCCTGACCCTCTCTCACTCTCTTTTCATATCTAACACAGGAACGTTCTCTCACATTAACTTTCCCTCTGCCCGTAGCTCTTTCTCACTCTCAATCCATTCTCTCTCTCTGTGTGTGTG
>OY365820.1:153151-180651 GCA_959347315.1 Bimastos eiseni
AGGAAGAGGAGGAGGAGGAGTAAGAAAAGGAGGAGGAGGAGGAAGAAAAGGAGGAGGAGGAGGAAGAAAAGGAGGAGGAGGAGGAGGAAGAAAAGGAGGAGGAGGAAGAAAAGGAGGAGGAAGCAAAGGAGGAGGAGGAGGAAGAAAAGGAGGAGGAGGAGGAAGAAAGGGAGGAGGAGGAGGAAGAAGAGGAGGAGGAGGAGGAAGAAAGGGAGTAGGAGGAGGAAGAAAAGGAGGAAGAAGAAGAAGAAAATGTGGAAGCGCAAGAGAAGGAACGGGAGGAGGAGGCAGAGTATAGAAAAAGTACGAAGCAATGTCAAAATACACTGACGTAAACTAATGACATCATACATAATATTATAGCTTTATACTGAAGCACATCATGAAATTTATGACAGTAATGTCTCAAACCAACTAAAACTAATTAAGAGTGCCAAAACAAATTAGAGTTAAACGCGAATGTTGCATCGATTCAAGAGCAATCATAAAACGTAAACTGAAAGAATCAATGACTTTGAGACTTATTTTACCAACGCACATCATGTTGTATATTAACCAAAGCAGCTATTAGGCACCTCAAAGAAAGCGTAGTAAAATGATTTATACGTAAAACGGACCAGAGCTGGAACGGAAGTTGATTTTGAACTGATCGGAAGGTGGTAACGATTCGTCGGATGACTTGATGCATACACCAAGACGATTATGACAAATATATAACAGTGTTGATGCAAAACCGCTGGAAGAGTTGGTTCAATGGCCGGGAAAAAGAAGAATCTCTGGATGATATCTCGTCTATGTTTGTCTTCAGTGTTAAATTCTTTTCTGCAAATCTTTCATTTTTGCATTTTGCGAAGCGTTGTGTTTCTTGAACGGAGGCTGTGGTAATCCATTGGACCATTTTTCGTTTTGTTCGGATGGTATCCGACAATTTATTAATGGCCTGTAGACAGATAAGCACCTTGCGTTGCTAAAAGAATTATTTTAAGATGGGCTCTCGTTTATAAATAGCACCAAGGCCCTCTAGTGGTCATTCCGTGCATAGATGCAGAACAACACCGACGCTACAGAATAAGACAGAGGCAGAGACAGAGAATGAGGTAGAGAGGAAAAGACATAGACAGAGGCAGAGAGACAAGAACAGAGAGGAAGTGATAGAGCTAGAGATGGAGACAGAGAGGTTGAATGCTATCGATCGTACATTATCCTCTTCTGTTGTCCTCATTCTTGTCCTTCGTCGTCTCTCTTCCTCTGACCTTTGACCTGTTCATCACATGTCATACGAAACGACTCGAGTTCCATCCGACGACTCTTCAGACGTACGTTGTTTCTGACGGTTCACCGAAAAAGCGTTAGAAGCTATCTCTACATTCAGTCTGGCAAATATGTCAGTCTGTCTGTCTCTCTATCTCTCTTTGTGTGTCAATTGCCTTATCAGTCCTCTCCTGATTCAGTATCTAAATTTACCCACAAACAAATCGTTTCCTTTGTACAATACAATACAACGGTTAGTTGGTATACGATGCCTTCCTTAAAAAGTGTCTAGAAGCGACATTCGTGAAGCCAGACAACCATCATGAAGCCATAGACAGATTGGAAGAGGAAGACGTTATTTGGTTAGTTTCAGTTTAACGACACTGTGTGATGACCATATTTGTGACAAATATATAACAGTGTTGATGCAAAACCGAATGACCAAAATGATGACCAAAGATCATAAGCATCAACATCCTCCTTTATCCAGGCTTGGGACTGGCACTGCTGGACTACAAGCAGTGACGGAGTTGGTAGGTTCTTTTGAAGCGTACTCTAATCTGAGGCGCTCACGTGACTTCCATCATCCAATAGCAGCCTACCCAGTAGTCACGTGACAGATGATGTAATGGCTCTCATCTTTTCCTGAGTCTTTGAGTTACGTTATTAGCTGGTCTTTCGTCGTCCAAGAGTTCAACGGAGAATGGGTTCAAGGTGAAGTGGGTTAAAAGGTGAATGGGGTTGCGTGCGTGCTATATCGCCCCACTAAATCGACCGAACAGTGTATGATGATTGGGACAAAGGTCTTAATGGCTGGAATGGGGAAAAGGGAATGAAGAGGGAGAGTGGGGGAGTGGAGAGAGAGAATAGAGAGTGAGGGAGGGAGAATTGGGAAGGGAGCTTGGCCACAATTGACTCTTTGTCATCGGTAGAGTTTAGCTGAATTCGGTTGCTGAAGCAGCAAATATTTCGTTTTCATCTCATTTGGAGAAAGAAACTCAGAAGAGAATTCATTCCTGTATGCAAGTAGACAATCGTCGTGTTTGACATCAAAGGGGAAATAAAGGGGTTTTCGTTGGTGTTCAATATCTTCCGGAGATGCAAGAATTTGTTCTGGGAGACTATAAGAAAAATGACGTTTATCCCTATCATCATTAGTATTTTTAACAATAATAATAATGAAATTAATACTAACAAATAAATAATAATAATAATAATAATAATAATAATAGCAATAATAATTACATCAACTGTGAGTTCGTGCGTTTGAGGCCCCTCCAGACTCCATGTACACTATGGTAGAAATTTCTCTATGAATTTCTGGCTAGAATTGCAAACGACCTAGCATTGTACTGTCCAAATTATAAATGGTCAGTCCATGGTGCATTCTTCCAAACGCCTTTGAATCGATTGTCTGCGCTTTTCCTAAGGCCCTTGAGCCGATATGCCTTGGCCGATGAAAAACTGCGGCATCGACCTATTTTCAATCCATTTCGGTCGGAAAAACACAATTCTCGGAATGACACAATTTCATATGTGATCTGGATTTTCATTTTCACTGTTATCTGCTAAGTGGAATTTATATGGCGCCGAACAAATGAAAAGGGATTTGACATAGATCGCGTTTGACACATCATGGGATCATCAAAGTAGTTCTTCATATTCACAGATAGAAACCTTTGACTGACCTTCGTAGATCGTCTGTGTATTTCTCTTCTACAAGTGATGGTTAATATTCGTTTCATTAATATTTCATTTTATGACCACTTTGTGCGCAGTTTTGCATTAAAATAAATATAATAATAGTCATAATAGTTATAGTTTATTATTTCTATTCAATTTCGGAGACGAAATAAAATCTTGTTAAAGAGAAAGAAACGATTTGAGAATAAAAGTTTTAGATAGCCTATTTCACATTGAAAGTCATTTCTGTTGGGTGGTGATTTAGCGGAGAAAGAGGAAAAAGAGGAGAAACAGAAAGAGGAGGAGGGTGGGCAGGAGAAGGGATGGAGAACATAAAGGAGGAGAAGGAGAATGAGGAGTAGGAGAAGCTGAAGTTGGAGGAGAAAGAAGAATCTGGTGATAGAAGAGAATGAGGAGGTGATATCGTGATGGGTGTGTGGAAGAAGAAGGAGAAAAAAAGAAAGGAGAAGAAGAAGGAAATTAAATAGAAGATAGAGGGTCCAATCGTGTATCATTTGCTCAGAAGTAGTAGTGGTTAAATCTGACCGAGGGTTAACTGGTGCTTTCTCTCCACATAACTCATAATGCCGCCTCATTTCATTGCCTGGTGGGAACGAGAGTCTCAAGTGCAATCGTGCGTTAATAGTTTGTCCACGATGACCGTCAAGCCTCCGGGTCACCAAGAGACAATAGCTCATCATCCTCCCATAGATCAGCACACGACACATTCTCGTTACCTTAAAAGCAATTTTTATGGCGCCACTAAAATTTATATCAGTCAAATCGGAGTGGAACGGAGAAAGAAGGTTTCTGCCGAAATTTCGCGTTATATGGATTGGAGCAATCAATAAAAATCGATTTATGTGCATTGAGGCGACGATGACGTTGATTGGTTTTGGTTTGGGGTGGGGCGTAATCGAATGCTAAAGACAAAAGAGGTCAGTTGGACGGGGCTACATTGTGTCGGGTTCACTTAGATGTTTGAGGAAAAGGAGGAAGACGTCCTGGGAAATTCAATCCCTAGAATATCATAACTTCCTCTGAATCGCTGTTTCATTGCATCCTTCGTTGTATCGTCAACGATCGATATTGTTTGCTTCAAAGCCTTTTAAAGCTGAGCTTCTGGGAGGCTTTTCAAATGACGCCATATCTTGTCCACGTATATTGATATCTGTCTGTATAGAATCATACAATCGGCCATCGATCACGTGGTCACAATCTGTTTTTACGATGGCTGATAAAACTAGACAATAATGTTTTCCGTCTGTTTCGATGGATGCAAAACCTGATCATGGGTCGAATTCTGGCTCAACATCGACCAATTCTGGAGTCTGAGAGAAGACAGAAGAGTTAGACAATGGACAACAGTTCTGCTTCTTCTCAGCGTTTGATCCAATTATGGAAAGCTTCCCATTCCATGTGGGGCTATTGTTATAAAACAGTGCCTAGACATCCGGAATTATTCCAAAGTGGAAAATCTATAGACCTCAAACTCCTCGTTCGCCTCCAAGTTCTTTCGCATCTCTTTTCCTGTTCATCGACCCCCTCGCGCTTAGTCCGGTCTAAGCTTAATTCTAGACTTCGTTACTTGAGTCTGCTCTGTTTAAAAAGATTTCATCTGTCGTTCGTCTGTTTTGATCCGATGTAATATCCAAAAAATCAAAACTCTCGAAACTGACAAATTAAGTCCTCTGCACAACCACTCTGATGAGACGCAGCGATCGGGAATAAGCTGGTGCCCTGTACATTGCGTTAAGGTAACACTTTGATTGTTTTAAGTTAGGTCACCTTTGCTGAGCAATGGAAAGTCAACCATGAGTCGTCATCTAAACAGTTTAAAGTGCTACCTTATCACACACGTGAACATGGCTACATGTATACATAAACACACACAGACATGGACACAGACATGGACACAGACATGGACACAGACATGGACACAGACATGGACACAGACATACACAAACACACATGTCTTACACAAGAAAACGAAGTCCATGCATCTCCAAATTGGTTGATGCTAGGTCACAGGAAATGATTTAGCGCTAGATTTGAAACCCGTGATATTTGTTTAGTAGAAGGACGAAGAGATGTCAACGGATGAAGTGAATGTGTTTCGAGGGGGTTCAACGGAAGAAGAAGTAACGTCGTCGTCGTCGTCTTCTGTCCGACTCCATCGCCAACTCAGTCTAATATTGGCTGCAGCGAGTTAATTCAGAACGATCTGTTTGTGTTGCCAATCGGGCAAATATTTCATTTCTTAGAATCGTTTGATTTAATGGCGCTATATAAATCTCAAGGAAGTTAATCGACGTCAAAGGTTGTCTTAAAGAAATCGAGCGTTGAATGGAAGTCATTCCAGTCGATCGAAAGAGTGAATCCATCGACTGGATTGAGCAACAAAGTGTGGAGAGTGTGGGTGGAGAGTGTGGGTGGAGAGTGTGGGTGGAGAGTGTGAGTGGAGACTGTGGGTGGAGAGTGTGGGTGGAGAGTGTGGGTGGAGAGTGTGAGTGGAGACTGTGGGTGGAGAGTGTGGGTGGAGAGTGTGGGTGGAGAGTGTAGGTGGAGAGTGTGGGTGGAGAGTGTGGGTGGAGAGTGTGGGTGGAGAGTGTGGGTGGAGAGTGTGGGTGGAGAGTGTGGGTGGAGAGTGTGGGTGGAGAGTGTGGGTGGAGAGTGTGGGTGGAGAGTGTGGGTGGAGAGTGTGGGTGGAGAGTGTGGGTGGAGAGTGTGGGTGGAGAGTGTGGGTGGAGAGTGTGGGTGGAGAGTGTGGGTGGAGAGTGTGGGTGGAGACTGTGGGTGGAGAGTGTGGGTGGAGAGTGTGGGTGGAGAGTGTGGGTGGAGAGTGTGGGTGGAGACTGTGGGTGGAGAGTGTGGGTGGAGAGTGTGGGTGGAGAGTGTGGGTGGAGAGTGTGGGTGGAGACTGTGGGTGGAGAGTGTGGGTGGAGAGTGTGGGTGGAGACTGTGGGTGGAGAGTGTGGGTGGAGAGTGTGGGTGGAGAGTGTGGGTGGAGAGTGTGGGTGGAGACTGTGGGTGGAGAGTGTGGGTGGAGAGTGTGGGTGGAGAGTGTGGGTGGAGACTGTGGGTGGAGAGTGTGGGTGGAGAGTGTGGGTGGAGAGTGTGGGTGGAGAGTGTGGGTGGAGACTGTGGGTGGAGAGTGTGGGTGGAGACTGTGGGTGGAGAGTGTGGGTGGAGAGTGTGGGTGGAGAGTGTGGGTGGAGAGTGTGGGTGGAGACTGTGGGTGGAGAGTGTGGGTGGAGAGTGTGGGTGGAGAGTGTGGGTTGTACAAGTGGAGTAATGTGTCCTATTATCAGGGCCCCACCCCATCGTTGTTTATTTGGCTCTTTCGCTAGAAGCCTTGTAGAAGTTCTCTGAGCGACTGGCAGGCGCTGATCTCTCGAATGAATTCATCTTCCGAGATGAATCCATCTTTGTTGCTGTCGAGGTCCGAAAGGAATTCGAGGGCCGCTGCTTTTGCCTTCTGTCCCGGATTCGTCTGATTCCTCGCTTTGTAAATCGCCTGAATACATAGAAACAGAAGAGCAACGACTGCAGCTGTTCTCAGACTGCACAGAATTCAACGACAAACATCGTTCAATGCAAGAAAGAGACTAAACATCATTCAATGCAAGAAAGAGACTAAACTTCATTCAATGCAAGAAAGAGACTAAACATCATTCAATGCAAGAAATAGACTAAACATCATTCAATGCAAGAAAGAGACTAAACATCATTCAATGCAAGAAAGAGACTAAACATCATTCAATGCAAGAAAGAGACTAAACATCATTCAATGCAAGAAAGACACTAGAACAGTGTTTCCCAAACTCTTTGGTCGTGGGACCCACTTCGGAAAATCTTTGATTGATCGCGACATATTGTGTTGAAATGTGATTAGCATTTCAGCGTCAATTTGCAATGCATGCATTGAATATAATCGATATAATGAAGAGACTAGACTAGACTCTACTCATTGGAATATACTAATGTGTTGTATAATATGTAGTGACAATACACCAAAGAGGGTTCAGAGAACAGTTTCATTTTTTTTCTTTAATGGAACTATTTCAAAACAGACCTGAAGCATGGCGCCCCACTTGAAAAGACGTCGCGACCCACTTTTGGGAAACACTGGACTAGACGGTCCCTGTATTTGCTTAAATTCTCTCCTTAGCCATTCAACCAAATAGCGCTTTCGAATGTGATAAATTGCTGACGTCTTCTGCATACGTTTGGCCAGCGCCGTAAACAAAGAGATTATCATAATCTTCTGCAGATGAATGGATTGTCATAATTTTATGTAGATTTCGACAAATTGTTCTCAATAACGGGCCATAGACTTTTATTTTATGCGGTAGAAATGGCAATAGTTTATATTTAAGCGACCGAATATGTTGGCCTCGAATCATCGCTGATACCTTACTCTGAAATAGACTTCAAACTGAATTATAAATTCATCTGATCTCACTCATTCACGAATTTACCAAAACTGCACCATATGATATCTCTTCCAAAGTCCCCAAAGGTCTTTCAATAAAATCTGCTGACATTCCTTTTCCACAAATCATTTCCCGACTGTTCCTCGTCCCAGAATCTTTGAACACTTACCATGGTAATTTAAATATCCCTCTGACCTTCACCTGAAACAGTTTCTTACAAAACCTGTCCGTCGGTTCTGTTTTGACCAAGCGCCTGTGTATAAATTCCCGCGACTGAGCTTTTGGGGCGTTGTGGAAACCTCGATTGTTACAACTACATTACTTAACTTGGATCTACTTGACTAGTTGACTGAAGAACAATTTGTCAGAGAGTCTTCTAGAGATAAATCAATTAATCTTCAAACATTAGATCAGCTGGCAGAAATTGGTGCATTTAATTTATCTATGTATATATTTAAAGAAAAGCAGAAATTGCGTTTAATTTAATCCGGTCATCCATATTTCTTTTCACGAAATTGGGTGAAATATCTGTTGATGTTTTTAGACCACATATGCTATTATTAGCTTTGGCTTCGTCAGAATGACGACGTTTGCGATTGTTGGACTTAAAGTCTGAAACTCTCTCTATTCCTGTTTTCTGTTCACTCAATCGCTTGTATTAAGTCACTTCCTTCGTAACTGAATACCAATGTCTACCTCTTTCAATCCGGTAATGACCAAATATGTCCCACTTTATGGGCCTATATTTATGTCATAGCTAACACTTCAATTGGGCCGTAGCATACTTCAAAGGGCTATATTTCACTTTGGCCGTAACCTAAGCCTTATATTTCACTTTGGCCTTAACCTAAGGCTTATATTTCACTTTGGCCTTAACCTAAGGCTTATATTTCACTTTGGCCTTAACCTAAGGCTTATATTTTACTTTGGCCTTAACCTAAGGCTTATATTTCACTTTGGCCTTAACCTACTCTATAAGGTTGAATTTCAGTAAGCTCTGCTTAGCATTCAATTGGAAGAGTTGTCAGTGAACAAACCGTGAGCACTGTTTCCAGTTCCCGTTGCGTTAGTTTCCCATTTCCATCCATGTCATAGAGACGGAAAGCCCACTTGAGCTTCTCTTCCATCGTTCCACGCTGTGCGATGCTAACCGTCGTCATAAACTCCCTAAAGTCGATGATTCCGTTTTGATCAAGGTCATACGTTCGGAATATGTGGTCGGTGAACTCCGTGGCGTCCCCGTCTGGAAAGAGCCTCTTGTACATGACCATGAACTCGTACCTTCGAATCCTCCCCTTTGGAAACTCAGTCTTGAACTTCGTAAACCAGGTCGTGACCTCCTGTTCGGAGAACTTTGTACCGCTGAGGACATCATTGAATTCAGTGGACGAGAGTTTCGTTTGGTTTTTTCCCATTTCGTCTTCTCTGAATCAGAAATTCAAAAAAAAGACGGATATTTACAAGTCATGAGTTTCATACAATTAACTTATTCCAACCTAATTCCAGTATCTGTTTTATTTGAGTAAAATTGCGATTTTGAAACTGTTCAAGAAAATGCTATAAAAATAAAGTGACGAAAAAATGAGACAAAAGGAAGGAGGAGGAGGAGGAGGAGGAGGAGGAGGAGGAGGAGGAGGAGAAAGAGGAGGTGACAAAATACAGCACCAGAGGGGGAAACGATATGCTCTGAAAAAGAAAGAGACAGTAAGAAAAGGATTGAAAAATAAAGATATTAGGAAAGAAAAAGAGAAATGGGGAATTAAGAATGAAAGAAAATAGATGGGAGGGAATAAGGTAATAAGAAATGAACAGAAAAAAGCTAAGAAAAGAAAGAAAAGTGAATCAATATTCTTCAAACAGCTAAGAGTAGAGGTCACGTGCACAATAATCGGTCTCTTCGATAAACGACCCAATTGTTCTCTTAATCGCGTCCAAATGTTCCGCTTCGCTGCAAAGATAAAGAAACTGAATAGGGCCTATGACTGAAATCAACCACCAACAGAATCTCAGATCAAAATATGTCTCAAGTTCGGTTCATTTCGTTCCGATTGTTTCAAAACGGAGGCAACATTTGGGTCAGTATTTGAAGATGGATCGATTTGTTGCAAAAGTGAAAATACGGTTTGTGACTGTAACTGAGAGACAGACAGACAGACAAAGAGACGGAGACAGCAAGAGATATGCACAGAGAGAGAGAGAGAAATCAGTGAAGGTCATGCAAAAATAATGCTCTGCAAGTGTAGCAAAGGGTCAGATGACATATGAATACCTAAGGTCATCTTTTATCATTCTGGTTCAACGGAAATTGTCATTCTGCATAATATGCTAACTTGTCAAATAATCCACAACATTCAGCAATTCATTCATTCAATTACTCATTCATTCATTCAATCATTCATTCATTCAATCATGCATTCATTCATTCAATCATTCATTCATCTATTTCCTCATTCATTCATTCATTTGATCATTCATCTATTTCCTCATTCATTCATTCATTTGATCATTCAATCATGCATTCATTCATTTAATCATTCATTCATCTATTTCCTCATTCATTCATTCATTTGATCATTCGCTACCTTACTGTTACCTTAATATTTCATTTTGCCCTCCCTATTGGACCTTACTCGCTAAATTCTTTCACATTGTCAAAATTCTGAATGTATCATTTTGAGGAAGATAAAAAGAGCTTGTTTATCTTGGTTACTTTGTTTTTTTGTATATTTTTTGTTTGTTTGTTTTACCTTCATTCTGTCGCCTCTAAAGGTTCGAACCCCGACAGCAAAGACAATGGATCATTAACAGTGCTCCCACAGAGTCACGTGATCAAATGAACCACTTGATGATCAATTTGGTTCATGTTAGGTCGAACCAGTTTGCCTAGTAGTTGACTCAGATGAAAAATATCTCAAGTGATTGTTCAAAACGATTTTCAAGCACGTCATTAACTCATGCGATTTCAATGAATTAATATGAAGTTCATGAAACACTTTCTCCTAAACACAGGTGGTTTAAGCGTATATCACTAAAACCTTTCTTTGTGATCTTTGTGATGTTATCATGTTACATGAAAGGCATTAATACCAACACAATGGAAATGAATGAGGATATCAATGAAAGAGTGAATGATAGCGATCAATGAATTGAATGAGAGATTGAATATGTGAACGAATTGCGGATGAAATGACCGATTAAATGACTGGGTGATTCATTTAATGGTTAAATGACTGAGCAAATTACTTATTAGAGTGAGTGAGTGAGTGAGTGAGTGAGTGAGTGAGTGAGTGAGTGAGTGAGTGAGTGAGTGAGTGAGTGAGTGAGTGAGTGAGTGAGTGAGTGAGTGAGTGAGTGAGTGAGTGAGTGAGTGAGTGAGTGAGTGAGTGAGTGAGTGAGTGAGTGAGTGAGTGAGTGAGTGAGTGAGTGAGTGAGTGAGTGAGTGAGTGAGTGAGTGAGTGAGTGAGTGAGTGAGTGAGTGAGTGAGTGAGTGAGTGAGTGAGTGAGTGAGTGAGTGAGTGAGTGAGTGAGTGAGTGAGTGAGTGAGTGAGTGAGTGAGTGAGTGAGTGAGTGAGTGAGTGAGTGAGTGAGTGAGTGAGTGAGTGAGTGAGTGAGTGAGTGAGTGAGTGAGTGAGTGAGTGAGTGAGTGAGTGAGTGAGTGAGTGAGTGAGTGAGTGAGTGAGTGAGTGAGTGAGTGAGTGAGTGAGTGAGTGAGTGAGTGAGTGAGTGAGTGAGTGAGTGAGTGAGTGAGTGAGTGAGTGAGTGAGTGAGTGAGTGAGTGAGTGAGTGAGTGAGTGAGTGAGTGAGTGAGTGAGTGAGTGAGTGAGTGAGTGAGTGAGTGAGTGAGTGAGTGAGTGAGTGAGTGAGTGAGTGAGTGCTAAATTATAATTCATCATTTTTAGAATCACTGCAGCTGATGGATGCGAAGATGTTTCTGACCAGATAACTGCGAATCATAAATTCAAAGTTCCCTCTGTTAAAACGGATAACTGCCCTCCAAGCACTGACATCTCATTCTATTCTCAATAATAGTACGGCTGATAAAATCCATAATTCACGGAAATCGTTCAATAATAGAAGATTTTTAGGGTAAATACGTCCAACATGTTGTGGAAAAGATCTTGGAGTTAATCAACGCCGCAAAATTAACATTTAAAGTAATGTTATCGATTTTGTACGGTGAGCGATTATAGGTAATATCACGTATAGCGACATTAGTTTGCTGTAAGCATTGTATGATTGAATGTCTATAGACAAGGAAATGAATGATTGTGTTCTGAGGTTCGAGGATGACATCGATCTAGCATTAGTTGATTCATTCAAATCAACAACGGTGGTAATGATATAGTCAACACATTGGCCTCTCATACCCACCCAGGCATTGGCAGCTGATTCCTATCCAAGCAACGAGATATCATTCCATTCAAGGCATTGGCATAATTATATCTCACAATATTCCTAGTATTTGCATCTCATTTTAGACTACACAGGTTTGTAAGTCACTGAACCATGAAACTCTGCCACTTCCTTGCAGTTCATCAGTGCCAGTCCCAATCCTGGAAAATCGAGGAGGGTTCTGCGGCGGTTTCACGGCCCTCCCAGGTGAAACAACAGCTTGCAACAGAAACGATACAGATGCCGTCCAATGTGGTAAGGAACCACAAGAACATTGAACACGAGGTTATTATAGTCAACTGAAATTAGTTTATTATACCATCTTTTTCAGTGATTTTCTACGATTCAATCGACTTCAAACAATGACTCACCAAAACCAAACTGAATAAATCAGATCATCATCTGACTGATCTCTGACCCGAGAATCAGATTCAGACATTCAATCTGACGTCATATGTTGAAGTGGAACGAAATAAAGTTGGTTGGAACTAGGATTAACCGATCAGATTCTGTCCTTCTGTCGTAAAACATACGGCTCATCAGATCTGATTAGCTTTGCTAATGAACTTCGCTTGTGAATAAGCTGGTGCCCTGCGCTTGGCTTTCAAGTGGCGCCTTAGAAGTTTGGAGGTTACTATTACGATTGTGGTCGATTCGTTGGTACATACCGAGAGTCATCTTCAAATCTTTATCTTACTCTGACTATTAGTGAATGTTGAGTGAACAGTATTTGTAATGTTTCTCTTACCGTTAACTGGTACACGAAAGTCGACTTTTCAGTCGAAGACGGAAGGCACTCCTCTCGTTCGTCGCCCACAGCAGAGACTTGTTTTCGCACACAGTCGTAGGTAGAAGGGCAGAGAGGGAGTCGAAAGAAGGGAGGGACTGCAGGGCGATGCAGCAGCCGACGACCCACCAACGGCGGCCAATTAGTCTCTCTATCTCTCTTTCTCAATCGTTGGTGTTGATCGAAGGCTGAGTGGTCTTACGCTGTTGAACGTTGCTCTTCAGATAATGGTCACAATCAGGATCTCGGCTCTGCTGCTCCGTCGCCTAGGTGTGCAGCCCAAGAGAGTCACACGCGCAAATAGACAGAGAGAGAGAGACCAAGAGAGACAGAGTCAGACAACACGAAGTCGTTACTCTCCTATAAGTGAGACTATTATGTATCAGTTATCTCGACAAAGGCTGATCCCCACTCATGACAACTCTCTCCCTGTACGAACATGCTGCTGCTGCTCCAGAGACGTTCATGTAGCGTCCACGTTCTAATTTTCCGATCAGTTAACATCATCGACCTTACTTCGTCTTTACGTACCTCTACAAAATTTAATCTCATCATATCGAATCTCTACCTTCCTCAGCCTTATAAGTCATCGTACATTTTCTTGTATCCTTTCTTACCTTATGCTATCTTATATCAACCTGCAGAACAGTTACTCCAGGGCTGTAATATACATCTACGAAATGAGAAAATTATTCATATTATTTGTATTAAAACCATCCATTTAGAAAATGTCAAAGATGTGAGCATTTAGGGTCAACCACAAGGTTAATTACTTTGTAATTAGATTCCGGTAATAGAATTATCGGATTTTGGAGTTTGCAACTTATTCGGTGATATCTGTCCCAGTCAAGAGCCGAGAGCGGATCAACGTAATAATTATTATCTGGTGAACGACAGAGAGACTTTTTAAGAAATAAAGTAGGAGTGCGGAAATTAACGATTAATTAATCGAATCATTGTTTTTTTGCCCATCACTAACATGTACCGGAAGTCTGGAAGCAACAATAAAAACTTGTAAACATTGCAACACGGTGGCGGATTGTAATCAAGCTATCAAAATAATATAAACGTATATCAGGTCGATTAGATGTGCATGAACATTTTGGATTTAAATTATTGGCTAACGGAAATCTCTAAAATGCTGATATATAACATTTGTTGCATTCATTTCGACAAATCTTTTGCATACCATGGATCTAACACTTCAATATGAGCAAGAAAACCGCCGTGTTATTTTCTGTTTGTGACTAAAGTCAAAAACTGAGAATTATAATTGAAGTGTTATTAATTTGTCTGACAAATGTAACTATAAATTTAATCGAAATAGACTATTAATTAATCGTTTATTTTTCCAAAGTTAACTATTAAAATTAAATTAATCGTTACCACTCCTAAAATAAAGCTTTCTCCATTTCAGAAAATCAAACTTCGATGAGTTGAACAATGAAGACTGAAGATGCAGAGCAAGATGTATTATGTTGTAATGGGCTGCAAGACGTTCCTACTGAATTACTAATTTATTATAAAATATCCCAAATGTCTCAGTGCCACTCAAAAGCCTTGTCATGGATGGGCTTGGGCGATTATTAATATCACAACTCGTGATATTGACTCAGTTCCTCAGTAAATGTCGATCAATCGAGTATTTTTTACCCTCGATTAATCTATTAGTAAAATTCGATTAATCCGTTAGTTACAAGAAGCAAGAAGGTCGTTTTCGGTGAATTAACTGCAGTCATCATGACTGCAGTTAATTCACCGAAAACGACTTTCCACGCAAAACTTCAACTTCAGTCGCGTCTCGTGAAATACAGCATTAGCTTCAAATAAACCAGAGTGTCTCATATAATCATATTATAAGACTAGACTAAGGTTACAGCCTAGCTTCGCCTGGGATTGAATTTGATCTCATCGGGTCCGAGTCTTCGCCTCTGAAATACGCTTCATTTCATGGGCGAGTGCTCCATATGACGAGCACTCTGAGTTGGACCGAGTAATATAACTGACGCGCCTGATTTGCATATTGAAATTAACATTGCTTTGGGATGATGCGAATGCAAATGGCGGTTGTCACCCTATTGAGTGAAGGCAATTCGAAACTAAGAATGATCAAATACCGTAAATTAAAGTAAATTTTTTGCTGAAAATGGTAAGGTTCACATAGAAATTCGCATGAGAACGTATTGTACAATTTCTATGTTGCCAGATCGTTTGTGAGCATTTCCTGGGTCCAAGAGAAACCTTTTCCGCTTTCTAGTTTAGATTGCAGACGGCTTAGAAGCCTTGAAGGAGTTCCTTAAGAGATTCACATCTGTCAGTCTCACGAACGAATTCCTCTTCCGTTATAAAACCGTCTTTATTATCGTCGAAAGCCAACAGAACTTCTTTGGCCGACGTCGCCGCTCTCTCTTCGGGATTCGGAAAACGTTTCGCTTTGTAGATTGCCTGAAACAACGACGACAACAGGAGACAACGACACTTCATCAGCTATGATAATATGGACAACAGATGCAACACGATGTGAGATTGTAATAATAAAAATAAATAAGATAATAAAAATTAAAAAGATAATAAGAATTATTAGAGTAATAAGAATAAGAACATTAATGATAATTGTTATAATAATTATGATTGTCAGCTATAAATAAGCATTAGTTATCTATTTTAAAACTAACGATCAACAAATAGTTAGCCTTATATTCCCCAATATTAAAATTGATCTTTGCTTATCATTTAATAGAATTATTAATATTAATTGCTAACCAATATTCTTTCATGTTTTTAGTCTAGTTATACTGTTCAGTTCCAATGTATTCCTCAAACCAATTAAGTGAACAAACGAAGATGCAAAGACTCTTTTGGG
The DNA here is from genome assembly GCA_959347315.1 of Bimastos eiseni. Lineage (NCBI taxonomy): Eukaryota > Metazoa > Annelida > Clitellata > Crassiclitellata > Lumbricidae > Bimastos > Bimastos eiseni. Next base: position 168,564 of record OY365820.1, read on the forward strand.
TTCAACTATGAAACGTGTTTTGTTGATTATATTACGGATGTGAGCTAACCAAATTTCTCACGCGGAACTGAGGTGGAAGATATAAACAGATCAGTTTTTGATAGTAACTGCTAACGGAAAACGCTTTTCATTCAGCTTTCACCACAATATTATCATATTTACAACCACCTTCGTCATCGAATATAACAAGCGGTCTTCAAAATAATTATTAAATAGGAAATTAAATGTTAAATTATGCAGATGGAAATAATAAACACCTGACGAAAGTCTACCTCCTTCTAAACTACTGAAATGGAAGGAAAGCGATTGAACTGACCGTCAGAACCGTTTCAATTTCGCGTAGAGTAAGTTTTCCATTTCCATCCAAGTCGTAGAGACGGAAAGCCCACTTCAGTTTATCCTCTTTCGTTCCACGCTGAGCGATGTTCACAGTCATCAGAAACTCACGGAAATCAATGACCCCGTTCTCGTCAAGGTCATACGTTCGGAAGATGTGGTCCGTGAACTCCGTGGCATCTCCTGCTGGAAATAGCTTCGTGTACATGACCATAAACTCGTATTTTCGTATACGTCCACTGGGGAACTCGGCCTTGAACTTGGTGAACCAGTCGTTGATCTCGTCCTTCGAGAACTTTGTTCCGTTGAGAAGATCCTTGAAATCCGTTGAGTTCAGTGTCGTCTGTTTCGGTCCCATCGCGATCAAAATCTTTCCTTCAGATGACCTTTAAAAATAGAGATCAGCTTAGAAATATGTGCTGGACTCCTCTAAAGCATTTCTGACAAACAGTTAATTCTTTGTTTGATTGGAAAATCGTTCGATGTCTTGTTTGCTGTGGGATTGCTTTGGTAAATACATGGATGATTTATGCATTACATTCGATTGCTATATTGGCGCTGCTAATACTTCATATCCATGTCTACCTATCGGGTTTATGTGTCATGACAATCCTTCTCCTTCTCCTATTCTTCTTTTTCTTCTTCTTCTTCATCCTCATCCTCCGATCCTCCCCTTCTATTCTTCCTCCAGTTCCTCCTCCCCTTTTTCCTGATTTAGACCCTCTCAGAAGACCGAACTGGCCACGAAACAAATTTCACAGATGGACAAAATACAAAAAACCTGTTGACTGAGGTTCAGAAGAATTTCGTTTCTGTTGAAATGAGATGACAAGGGATTCGTCGGAGGAAAGTTTGAAGCGCAACACTGCGATTGCTATTAAATCTCTAAGAAAGAGATGAAATACTCAGATATAATGTTCCATTTGAATGTAGTCTTTAGCTTTTAAAAGTTCGCAGCTATCTGTAGCGCTATGAAAAATTTGTACATAGGCTATATATATAGCGACCAAATTCCTTTCAGTGCGCCACTGAAAGAAATTTTGTCGTTATATTATATGTATAAATCAAAAGCCTAAGGTACATAAGATCTCTTGTAAAGCGAAACAGACAATATTATTCACAAATTTAAAACACTCGCAAGGTCACACCTAAATGCGTGTGATATTCTGACAATCGCCAGGAGAAGATGCTCTTTGATTTCCAAATCCTTGAAAGCAAAGGAGAAATAATGAGTTTTGAGTCGCTTTCTTGAAGGAACGAAGTGATTTCGCGTTACGAAGAGAGTGGTAGTCCATTCAGAGAGGACTAGAGATATGAAAGGCACGATAGCCCATAAATACAGTTCTGCATCGTTGCTCAGCCAAAAGACCTATCGCAGGCAAAAAGAGAGGATGTAAGGAGTGAGCGGTTCATTGAGATTGTCAGGTATGCTGTGCTGAGGGCCTTGTGGGTCAAACAATTCAACTTAAACTTAATTTCAGATTCAACAAAAGTTGAATACAATTGTTGAATTAGGCGAATCCTCAGCCAATTCAGAGAATATGAAAATAACGATGACAACGATCAAAAATATTGACTCACCTTCCGACTGAATACGATATTCCTCTAAAACCTGATAAAATGGAACCACTCAAATGAAACGTAACCGTTGGTCCTACCAGTCTAACTAGGTCAACGCAGTCACTCAGGCAGATCAGCCTATTTTGGCAATGAGCCTATAACGCAGGCTTCTTCACCCCCGCAAAGGCCTACACCACAGGGCAGAGCGACCCTGCTACTAAGCGCCAAACGCCAAGTGACATGGTTGGCAACACGGCACAGGGAATGACTCGGCCTTGTTCCTAAGACGCCGTTTATTACTTGACTGAGTAGGATGTCTACTATCCGTTGGTCACGCATGAGTCGCTGATTAAAATTTATTAATGCGTTTCCGCAGAAGCTCATCTGAAAATCAAAAGGAGTAAAAAGATTGCCAGACAATTTGTATTTTTAACCAGATATTCTTTAGGGCTAATAAGTAATCACTCAGGCTATTTAAATAAAGTCTAAGGTACTAATAGATCAGCCCATTTAAGTATTTCTCTTTATTATTTTTAAATATCTCTAGAGCGTTTCTAGTATGGTAAACCGTTCAGAAGCGCTCCCTATGCGCAAGTCCTCGCGAGAAGAATTTTCAGAGAGAAAAACGACGAACTCAAGCTTCTGACGTTGCTGAGGAGTACCAAACCAGATAACTGAGTTTTAGAAGCATTGAGAGAGAGAGAGAGAGAGACAGACAGACAGACAGACAGACAGACAGACAGAGGCGATTAGATGACATCCAGGAGTCAAGAAGGTCATATAGAGATTGAATACTTTCAAATAGAAGCAACTGGGATGATTAGGGGGTCATGAGCAGTGTACTGCATGGCAGTGAACTGCCTGCAGTGTACATCATCAGCTAATTGATGACAAATAGCACCAAATTCAAAGAAAAGAGATGAGAGGTAGCCATGTCTAGGATAAACTAGAGGGGGCCGAAAACAGAGCCCTGAGGAGTACCTAATTTAACGTCAACCCATTTAGTTCTGGAGTTTCAATAACAATCATTTCGGTTCTTTCAGAAAGGTATGAGCCGAACCAACAGAGGGGAAGACCATTGAGGCCATGAGAGATTTCAGGACGATGAAGAAGAATATCATAATCGACCATGTCAAACGCTGCTGAGACATCATAGAAAGTTAGAAGCGTTACTTCAGACCTATCAATAGCAGAACAGATGTCAGAAAGTAGAGAAAGGAGGACTGTCTCTGTGGAATGGTGAACCCTAAAGCCAGATTGGTTAGTAGAAAGACGTCCAGATTGCTCAGGATAAGGGAGAAACTGGAGAGAAACAAATCGTTCAAGAGTCTTAGAAAGGAAAGATAAATTAGAGATTTTGGCCGTTAGATAAGGCAAAGGTTGGTGTCAAAGTTAGGTTTTTTTGAGCGAAGGAAAAACAATGCCCATTTATGTGAGGGAGGGTCCTGTTAAGTTAATGTACTGTACCAGGAAAGGAGCAAGCTTGTCGAAAATGTTTCTAATGATAAAACTGGGTAGAGGATCTAGTTCGCATGTTTTACAATTAACAGAGGACAAAACTAAACGAAGGTCCGACTCGGATATCAGTCGAAAACCATCGAAGACAGTACTTAGACGTTGTAGTAAACGTCGTAGGACGTCAGCGTTCGAAGCACGAAGACGGTCAGTCTTTGCTGTCCGCATTTCAAGGAATTCAGTAGCGGTGAAAGAAGGAGTTTCACTGGAGCGAGAATTAGAGACTGTTACCTAAGACAAAGGCCTAAGTTAATACTAACTCGGACCAATTAAGTAACAATTACTTGCTAATCATATAGGCCTATCAGCCGCCTATGTTGAGCGATCTCTGATCAACAACCGAAATGATTTAATTTTCTGCATCTATTAACTTTTACAGTTTGCAAGGAAGTCTCTTAAACTCGCAATTTCGATGCAAATGATACCGAATCTATTAATTCAACCATCACTTCCGACTCATGCCGCTGTTGTCACCGGTGAAAAGGAGGGAAAAGAGGTTAAGGGAGAATGGCTGGTCCTAAGTGATTGAGGTAACCAAATCCAGCTGGAGGGACCCACCGTGGAGAAACTTCTTGACTGAGCCATGGAAGTACGCGTCCGAGTTGAGGATCGCAGGGAGGAATTACTGGGTAAGGAGGATACTGGATGGAGTACAGTAGGCCTGCAAAACAGTCCACAGGCGACATCTCGCGAATTCTAAGCTAAACGGTTCACATTCGTCTTAGAGTGAATCAACGTTTATACGGTTTACGGCAGATGTTTGACTTTCTAGACTTCTAGAACTCATTCTCGCTGTATCTGTGTGTTTGGTTGCTTATATCTGTCCGTTCCACTTCTTGTATCTGTCTGTTCTGCTCCCTATATCTATCCATTTTGTTCCTTGTAGCTGTCCGTTCTGCTAAAATGTTTGCGTCATATCTTGTGCAATGTTCAACCTATACCCAATGAAGACATACGTGGAGCATATAATAAAAGCCTATATGAAGCATATGCATAATTTACCGTGTCGGTAGGCCTACGTTGCCTCCCAAATATCAACTATTTTTAACTTAAACTTCGTGAGTAAGCAGTCTACTTCCTCTGACACTAATTCCCACTCACCAACATAATTTACTAAGTCTAACTACCTAGGTTTAGTAATTCTCTAATTATAATTATAATTAAGTTTTAAAGTTACATTTATGCGCCAACAACCATTTTGTTTGAACGTTTTCAATATCTATAGATTGAAAGGGAACTTCTGTCCCTTAGGGATTCTTTCTCTCCCTATACATTGTTAACTGTCAATCCCAGTTTTTTCTGGAATTCTGTTTGACTGTAAGCCACCAATAAAAAAAATTCTGGTTATGGTCATGGTTATACAAGCACACGTTAGTCATATGCCCACAGATGGCAATGAAATACAGAGCAATTTATCTGTTAAATGACAGCTATGAATGAGAATGAGTAGTATAACGAATCATTATTATCATCTAAGACATCTAAGACACCATCGCTTCCTCTACAATTGGCTGCCTACGTTAAAGTCAGACGTTGTTTGACTCATTTGAAATAAACGTTTCGGTGAATGTTATGCATCACTGAACAATGGCATTTGGTCAGCTACGCATCAGTGAATGCTGTGAACATCCTGTCTCCGTTGAACCTATTCCCAACAGATCGTATTTCTCATTTCAATCAAGGAACTAGAACAACTAGACGTCCCTTCATTAGGCTTGCCTATTGAGAGGCAGACATTGGCATAAGGTATTGGCATCTTCATTTTCTTGGCCCCGGCTTACAAAGGTGGGTGGTCAGTCAGTCCTCTCCCTCGCTATTTCATCTTCCCACCGACAGTCTACGGTCAGTATATTCGGTTGACCACAAGATGACCACCAGTTTCCACTGTAGAAACCGATAACGGACGATGATAATTTTCAATGTATTTAATACCGGGAGATTTTGCGCTATACAATCGAATTAATACTTAAGGTTATTTGGACAGACAGACACAATGATTGCGAGCTACATTGAAGTTGTCAGATAGATGGAATTTATGTATCAGATCTTCGTTAAATAAAGAAGAAAATGATGTCGCCAGCTTCTAATGTCTCCAAAAGCTACATGGTGATTTCGTCTCTACTGCGCTTCAAAGGTCACGGCAGCAGCAGCTAAGGTCAACTCACAGAACGCCTTCATTGGAGGAGGAGGAGAAGAAGGGGAAGGAAGAGGAGGAGGAGAAAGAGGAGGAAGAGGAGAAGGAGCAGGAGGAGGAAGAGGATGGTGGGAAGGAGGGGAGAGGGAGAAGAAGAAGAAAGAGTAGAGGGAGGAGTTGGTCTATGACTAGGAATAGGAGGAGGAGATAGAGGGAAGGGGGTTGGAGATGGAAGATGAGGAGAACGAGGGAGGAAGAGGAAGAGGAAGAGGTGGAGGAGACTTAGAATCGATAGTCACATTATTGGACAACACAATTGCTTTACAGAGGCTAAGAGCGGCGTAGGCGTGTAACAGTCGATCGTCTGTTTCTCAGACTCAGAATCCCTGCAGCATCTCTCGAATGGCCTCGCAGTTATTTGAATGTTTGATAAACTCTTCCTCTGATAATCTTCCATCTCCGTCGTCATCGGCTTTGCTAAGAATCTCCTTCGCTGTTTCCGTTGCCTTCAGAACCGGATTCAAATGACCTCTCGATTTATATATTGCCTTAAAACATCAAACGACAATGATTACACAGTATACTGACACCTACCGGGTTAATGGCTCTATTGTTCTAATATTATATTAATCAATTGTTCCATTTTATATTATTCTGTTGCTTATGTCATTGTTTTTCACCTTTTTCAATCTGTTATCAACCAAATGGTTTCTAGGGTAAGATTTTGTTGAGAAAAATGAGACACAAATGAATGAACATCAGTCAATAGTTACAGATATTCAGGTAGAAGTTATAAAGCAATGTCTCAAGAGGTTTCAAAGGACGATACTTGTATCATTAGCATTATCATCATTGTCATTGTCATTGTCGTCGTCATTATTGTGCGTCGATGAAGCGTCGCTGTCCAATTGTCTCAGAGGAGAAGGAAGAGGAGGAAGAGGAGGAAGAGGAGGAAGAGGAGGAAGAGGAGGAAGAGGAGGAAGAGGAGGAAGAGGAGGAAGAGGAGGAAGAGGAGGAAGAGGAGGAAGAGGAGGAAGAGGAGGAAGAGGAGGAAGAGGAGGAAGAGGAGGAAGAGGAGGAAGAGGAGGAAGAGGAGGAAGAGGAGGAAGAGGAGGAAGAGGAGGAAGAGGAGGAAGAGGAGGAAGAGGAGGAGGATCTAATCCATGTATTCTACCACCAAGTTACAATGCATGCGCTCTATCAATTCGGCTATAGGTTAGTTGCTGTAAAGCGACACTGTGTCATACAAGGTAACAGAGATGATTTGGGTCGCCCTCCTCATTTATCAATGCTTGGGACTGGCAAAGAGTACGAGCAGTGGTGGAGTTGACCAATTCGACTGCCACATCCAATTATAGTAATACTTACAACCTGTTCAACGCCAAAGCTTTGAAATGAGACTGGGAAAATCCACGCCATCATCTGTCAACTGTCGACGGGAATCCGTTGGCTGGTTCCACACTTGTGCGTGGACCCACCACTCACGACTCTTTCAGCTTACTGTGCGCTGTTTTGCTAGCAGATTAATCTCACTCGTTCACTATGACATTTGGCATCATAGTAGATATCTTGAAGGGTCGCTATATAAATGTTCGATTACATGACAGTACATTCTAAATCGATATGATACAGTATAAAAGACGACGTACTGTGAGGATATCTGTGATCTCTCTGTCCGTTAGATAACCATTTCCATCGACGTCATAGAGACTAAAGGCCCATCGCAGTTTCTCATGGGTTGTACCACGTGATGCAACGCTCAACGTCGTCATGAATTCCTTGAAACTGATCGTTCCATCTCCGTCTAAGTCGTATTTCTTGAAGACGACCTCACAGAAGTCCTTCACGTCTCCGTCCGTTCCAAACATTTTCTTATAAAGATCGAGGAACTGGGTCTGAGTGATATTTCCGTTCGGAAAATCCTTCTTGAACTTCTTGTACCAATCGTTCAATTCCTTCGTCGAATACTTGCAATGTTTCGAGAGTTCTTTCAGATCGGGTTTACTTCCACTGTTTCCCATCGCTTTCCAACGTTGACGACCTACAACGTAATCGTAATTGTAGTCCCAATGTCTATATGGATGCCTCATTACAAAGCGTAGGGCATCAGCTTATTCACAAGGGCTGCGTCGTATCAAAGAGGTGATTCAAATATGTAAAGAGAATATACATGTATGAATGGCCAGATGGATTAGAGAGACCATATTACTTGAATATAGAGGCGCTCTATAAATGCCTTCGTATATATTCACATGACAGAGAAATCAGACGAACATCCATTAAACCGTATCAATACAATTTTTATTATATTTTTTCTCTTAAAGATTTACCTTACTCCTTTCAAATCCTTATTTACCACAAACTGTTGCAGTCTCCCTCTGTCTTATATGGAAAGATCTTTCGTATATTAACTTAATAACGAATTGGTTTTGTAGAGCAATTGTGTGTTGGATACAGGTTACTAATTACAATCAGATGATTACAATCGAATGATTACAATCGAATGATTACAATCGAGTGATTACAGTCGAATGATTACAATCTCAAATGATTTCCATTTAAAAATCTATTCTGATCTCATGACATCACATTAGAATATCATGACGAAAAACTATCAACCGATTGTCGACATATAAATCAAACATTCATCCGTTAGAAAATTCAAGATTCTGGTAATTTACGATGAGTATTATTAGAACTAATGACTAAACCACCGAAAAAAGCAAAATGACGTTTCTTTTCGTGCGCTTTTTTTAAATTATCACTCATCTTCGTCGCTTCTGTGTAATTTAAGGCTTTAGGCCTAAACGTTAATTGAACTGACTTAGTACAACGCTAGTACATCTTCGAAATTTGGCGTTTACCTTTATACAACAGTTACCGCCAGCATTAGCAATCGAATTGAACGAGCTGTGAGACCGACGGAGGAAAGAGATGGAAGTCGATCATAGGTTGAAATGAATGACAATGTTGCTAAGACGTTTGTTTTCTGTCATTAACCACACGTCATACATCTCTGGATCGATACGTGTCGTCTGTCTTCATGACATGGCTGTCTTAGTTGGATACTAATCAGATGCTAATCAGATGCTAATCAGATGCTAATCAGATGCTAGCTCATGCACCTTTCATGATATAAGCGGTCCCTGCTGGCAGATAGATTGCAGAAGAAACCTGAGAAAAGATTTCGATGAAAAGGTCTCATGAGTTTGACGGAGGAACGGTCGGAGAATAAGAATGGTCGGATATGAAGCCACAGAAACAATTATAAGATTGATACTTGAAAGAACAGAGGGTCGCCAGTGTTTCAATGATTTTATCTTTCTTTCTTTTCTCGTTTTCCCTTTTCACCACCTTCTTCTTCACTACCACTCCTCTCACTGATCGCTGCTCAGTCTCTTCTCTAAACCTGTTGCTCTTTCATCTTCCAATCCATCCTTTGTCTGCTCTTCTCCCTTCAACTCTGTCCACAGCGATGGTCTTCCATGCAGAATCGTCAAGATATATAACACTTTCTCCGCTCTATATTTCTTCCATCCAATTAGTTTTCTACATCTTCTGCAAAGTCCAAAATTTGAAGACCCACAAATAATCATGGTCTGTCTAACTGTATGTGAAAGAGTCTACAGCCATTAGAGAAAGGAAGATCTCAAGATCACTCACATATATTGTTCAAAAGAGATTAATTGTTTCTGAAGGGGTTTGTCATACATTGAGTCTCAGTTGTCGATTATACGAAGAGTCGTGTGACAGATGAGTCTACATTCTTAGAATCATATCCTCTACTTTCTTCTTTGAGGCAGTTGTTCTCATTGTTCCTTCTCAGTTACATCCTCCTGATTATTATTAGCAGGTGGTCCTCCCGTCTGCTGATACTGCCGCAGCCGGAACTTCTGCTCATCATAACATGTTCCACTACAGAGATGTCTGGCCCAAGAACTCCAATGAGCAGTATATGACTCATTTGGTGTTGTCTACATAAAGAAGAAGGGTCTCATCCCTAGATTTAATTGGTAAAAGATGACGTTTGATAACTATGGCGTTGATGAGTTGGACTGGTTTAGTTGAATGAGTGTAGGTCTATTTTAGTACATTGAACTTTGAGTTGTAGGCCCACTCTGTATCTCTGTCTCTGTCTCTGTCTCTGTCTCTCTGTCTCTGTCTGTCTGTCTCTCTCTCTCTCTCTCTCGTCCTCTCTGGGGGAGTGAGGGAGCATGAGGGATAAACTAAGAGAGACACAAAGAGAGAGAGACAGGCAGAGACAGAGACAGAGACAGAGAGACAGATACATATAGAGAGAGTGAGAGACGGAGAGAGATAACTCTGATGGTCTAAAGCGACATTTCCAATACACTTTAAAAACATCGTTTCGTCAAACGCGCATAACAAACCAATGACTTAATTACAACATCAGTTCATTAGCGGTTCTTTGTCCTTGAAATTCCTCCGCTGTTCACCGACGCTTCCCTTCTCCTTCTCCTTATGATATCCCCATCCTAAGATAATTGCCGTTAAACTTTGTCTTTTATATTCTGCGGTCTCATTGACATGCTGCAGAGGTCACTGCAGACTTAGATGTAGGCCTACTCTTAATATGTAAATATTGAAATGCGATCAAAGTACATCTCTAGTCTCTAATCTCACGAATCTTCTTTTTATTATTTTATGTAATAGTACGAGGTTTTAAAAAAGGTGCTACATAAATCTTCAGACGCATTGAATACTTCGTTTTGGAGCTCCATCGGTCGTTGCCTCTTGGTTTGTAAACCGGTTCTAGATGAGTTTTTAATTGCCTTTAATGACACCGAAAAGTCTAACAGGCTGGTGCTAGTGCGGACGTACTAATTAACTATACTGTACTATACATGCCATCATTAATTATAGACAGACAGGCAGACGGATTTACTACTGTACAAAACATGGCATTACATGTACAAACTCTCGACAGACAGACAGACAGACAAGCAGACAGACAGACAGAGAGGGAGACAGAGACAGAGAGGTTAGGGAGGGAGAGAGGGAGGGAGAAAGAGAGAAAAGGAGGGGGAGAGAGATTGTCATGTGACTTAAAGATGTGTGTGTGTATGGGTGTGTTGGGCGTGGTTTCGAGATACCTCTTCAGTTCATCTGAACATGCATCAACCTGTCTACGATCGTCTACTTCTCTATCTCCTGTGCAGTAGACGAATATCACCACACGAGAAGATTTGTCAACAGAATTAAGCAGTCTTCTCCTCTCCCTCTGTCTTCCCCACTTCCTCCTCCTCCTTCTCCTCCTCCTCCTCCTCCTCCTTCTCCTCCTTGTCCTCCTCCTCCTCCTCCTCTTCTCCCTGTTCGTCGTCCTCCTTCATCTCAAGTGCTTGCAATGTAAACATTCGAACAAAGAATGTCTTCCGATGAGCAAGAAGAGATGCGAGAATGGACTCTCGAAAACTTAACCATAAATCGGAATCATATATTTGTATATATATATATGATACAAATAAATATATTGACCTATAATTATATAGGACTCAGTCACCTTTCTAGACTTTTTCAACAGAGGACCACATCTATGCGCCAGGGACATCCATGGCACATTCCCTGCAGGTCGCTAGCCATCACAGGCCCCACAGCGTGGAATGGCCTCTTTTCGGTCATTCACTCCCTTCCTAGGCTACCCTCGGATGCATTTCAACGACACCTCAGAACTCTTCTTGTTGCTCGGGCCTGGATAGGGAGCGCCTCTGACTAGAGGTCTTCACTCAGACGCATTACTATTAGATTAATGGATAGAAATTAATAGATAGAATAAAAGGAAGAACGACCTCTAGTGTACCAATACTTATAGGAGAAATTATATGATGACGCTGTGCAAGTACATGTAACTAGATGATCGTGACTGTGCAGAGTGAAAATAGATATACAACGAATTAAATCACATTTCATAATGGTGGTGGTGCTGTTGTGGTTGCTGCTGCTGCTGCTGCTGCTGCTGACGACGACGACGAGGACGATGACGATGACGATGACGATGACGATGACGACGACGATGATGATGATGATGATGATGATGATGATGATGATGATGATGATGATGATGATGATGATGATGATGATGAGAGCATTATTCAGTTTCGCTGGCATTGCCATTAACCGTCTCTCATCAATAATATTCCTGTCTGCGTTTAGCAAACGGATGAACCACAGATGATAATTGTGCTCTGATGTGGGAAATAATACGTGTACTTCATCAAAAGCCAAATGATATCGGATGTAATTACATCTACTTAAGCCATTTCTGATTATGGCAATTCAAAAGCTATTCAGTCGGACCAAGAACCGTGTTCGTCTCTGTTACTCTGTTTCAATGTCTGCTTCATCCGTTCAATGTTTCTTTCCATCTGTCTCTCAATATGAATATATATTCTATATGTCTACCTTTGTCTTCGTCCATGTCTCTCTGTCCCTCTGTCTCTCTGTCTCTCTCTTTCTGTCTCCACTTCATCATGTCTGTTTATGTCATCGTCTTTTGCTTCTTAAACCTGAGACGATATCTGTCGT
>OY365820.1:190651-232671 GCA_959347315.1 Bimastos eiseni
GAGAGAGACAGAGAGAGACATTGGTTTTGAATCATCACCAGAGTAGTGATTAGTTTTGAGATTTCTGCCCCAGCTGCACCTCCTCCCCCCCACTGATCTACTCCTCAACTATAATGACTGTACACTGTCAGTGGGAGGATGATGCGGCGAGGTAGAGGATTGGCCACCCCATCATATCATATGTAATGTAAATACGACAATTTCTAGAGCACCACTAGTAGCAGGCTACTTCTGGGGTGCATATGCAGAGGTTAAGAAAATGAAGTCGCTAACACTTTGCAACAACATCTCAGTCAGCAGTAGATATAAATTGCCTGCTCCACTCTTTCTACCTGAACTGGACGTTAGAGTTGATCGTTAGAGTTGATGAAAAGAAGATCGAGAGACAATGGACATTGTTTTATAACTGCAATTAGTGAACCTAATGAGAAGAAGTTAAGAAAGACGAAGTCATTAAACAATCAACCGCATTTTGCTCTCATCTACAACCATCGACTGTTGTTTAGTTGCCGTTTAACGACACTCTGTGATAGGAAAGATCATCAGCGTCGCCCTCTTCATTTATCAAGTCTTGAGACTGGCACTACTGGACAACAAGCAGTGGTGGAGTTTATCGTCCGTTTCAATTCAACTGCCATTATCTAGGCTGTTCAATGGGCCTCTTTATGGGCGTTGGGGTTAACATATGCACCCTCGCCAGGGACTCATGCCCTCCTCCTCATCGTCAATGACGTCATTGGTCAGACCCAACAGACTGCGCAGCTGTGACTCACACACCCACACACACCCACTCATTGTTGTTATTTGCACAACTCACTCGGTTGATGAGGGAACAGTAATTATCTGCTCCACCCAAATTCAATCGATTGGTCGGTTGGTTACCGAGTCAGGTCCAGAACAACAGCATCATCGTCGTCCTCTGCAGAGGCGTAAGGGATTCTAGATTCTCTTTCCCTCCCATTGAGCAATTAGAACCGTTGAATACTGCTGATCATCCATCTCATTCTGTTTCCAGACCAAAAGATTCTTTTTGAATTCGTTGATCTAAGAGGGATTAACGTGTCACGCAAGAACGACTTTCCCAGAATGATCGCAAGTATTCATTCAGTCTTGGACTGACAGCACGATCACCAAAATGTCCTTTCTTTGGCCGCTTTTGACATCACATCGCTGGGAATTCGATCCTAACCTCTCCCAGACCCGTTCAACTTTCAAACTTTGATGCTACCATGCAGATAGCCCATATGTGTGCCTAAGTTAATACCAAATGCCTGAATATGGTTCGTAACATCTCCCTGGGATCAATGGAGAGTTTTTCTAATGCTTCTCTGCCCTCTCTCTCCCTCTCCTCAGTACCCGCAATTATCAAAATTTGAGTGAATGAGATAAGCAGTGGCGGACAATCTAGTCTGTCTTGGTCTTGGACTGCATAAACAGGTCAACCACTTTCCCAATGGCACTCTGAAGTTGAATGAATTCCACTTCCCAGGAATAGCACTTCCATGGAGCACCACTTCCATCGTCCTCTGCAATGGCAGCAGCTGCAGCCTCAGCCTCTTCTCTGCCTGGTATGTATACGCTCCAAGAATGAGATGATGAATGGACACCTGTTGGAGTAGTACTCGTGAACACGGTCAAAACAAAATGAGAGCGGAATGATACCAAACACCTGTTTCATAGAGATCATCGCAATTACTCGAAGGGACATGAATAGATCAGGTGAAGATGAATTGGGGTCAGGCTAAAGCTCACTCACACATGAGCCATCTGTCAAAACATTTGTTTCGGGTCTATACATACAGAGTGCTTGAGATTAGCTGGTTACAAAGCGTCTTGGCTATCTATAGGCGCTATATAAATCTATAAAATAGACCCCTTCCTCTTCGGAAGAAACTACTTTCTTTTTCCTCTGCTGCCTTCCGTGTGCGCATGAAGACTTTCCTCTTCCCCGTTCAGCTATATGTTGGGTCATGGGGCCTCTAATATCGAGTGGCGCTATATAAGTGCTCCATTACAATTACAATCACAAGACTGCGATTGTCTGAACCTACCGAGAGAATCTCAACGATCTCAGACTCAGTGAGGTATCCGCTGGCGTCCTTGTCGTAGAGTTGGAAAGCCCAGTGCAGCTTTTCTTGAGGAGTTCCTCTCGAAGCGATGCTCAACGTTGTCACAAACTCGCGGAAGTCAATGCTCCCATTGTTGTCTTTGTCGTATTGACGGAAGACGTGGCTACAGAAATCGGTGGCGTCAGCGTCCGCATCCGTCTCGAACATCTTCTGGTAGAGTTTGATGAACTGCTGTTTGTTTATCTTTCCATCTGGAAAGTCTCCCTTGAACTTCTTGAACCATTGCTCCAATTCCTTTGTTGTGAACTTTGTTCCCTTCGAAAGTTCCTTGAAATCTGGCTTGCTTCCTTTTCCTCCCATCTTCAACTCTGAGTGATCTGTAGTAGATAGAAATCACCCAACTGTTCAATCTTTAGAACACAACTGAACGACCTATACAACAAGTGTGTGCACTGGCGTATACAACATTATAGGCGCTTTTAATAGCCTGAGGGAAGCATACAAACAGATGAAAAGCCGTTGGGCGGTGTTTTAGTCTATAATGTTGTCGTCGTTGGTCTATCTTTTAGGCCTATGATATTACACGTCAACAGTCATCGCTTGGTAGATTTCCATAAACCTCTATCACAACCGTGAAGTCTCTTTGGAAATTATGACGAGATCGTGATGGCCTGAGTCTTCTGCAATGTACCTATGCGTATAAAGGAAGTGTGTGTAGATGTGAATGCATGTGTGTATGTATGTGTGTATGTATGTGTGTATGTATGTGTGCATGTATGCGTGCATGTGTGTCTGTGCCTTATAAGAACCTCGCGAAGGAGTTCTTGTTATTTTATTGAGATAATAATATATTAGTGAAAAGAAACATCTTGGTGACTATGGTGATTAGATAAGGTCTAATCGGTCGGATTGGAGATGATTGTATTAAGATTAGATATTCAGGTCATATGTTGTTATTATTGGCTTCGATGACCTAATCCGACAAACCGACAAAACAGACTCAACAACACTTGACAAAATTATTTTGTTTGGTTGGGAGTTAAAAGCTGGGTACATAAAAACCGAATCGAAGGCAGAGAAACGAAGAGATCTGCTTTAATATGGACGACAGAAGCACACCTGCGTCGCAATAAAGATTGAGTTTCAGTAGAAATAAAGACAGAGAGAGATATAGAGTGACCTAGAGAGACAGAGAGAGACAGAATGAGACACACACACGGAGAGAGAAAGAGAGAGAGACATAGGGAGATAGGCACACGGAGATAGAGAGACAGGGAGAGACAGAAAGACATAGGGAGGGAGGGAGAGAGAGACGGACAGAGAGATACAGAAAGGGAGAGAGACAGAGAGAGATAGGGAGACACAGGCGGAGAGACAGACTGACGGATGGAAGGTCTTCCAACAGGCATTGACTAGCGTCGTGCAACGGATAGAAACAGAATTCGTGTCAAATGCGATCGTAAAGACTGACACTTAATATCGATTTCGATGAAAGACGAACGTTTACGACTGTCAAATGTCTTCGTTTGTAAATGTGTCTGCCTGTGTCTGTCTGCGTATATACTTGTGTGCGTGTGTTTGCCTACGTGCGTGCGTTTGTGAGCTTGTTGCAGCAAGTTTCGCTGCATATTTTCGAATGCAAATAGAGTTTAGAAATGCAATTCGTGCAACTGCTGCAAAATTTTTTCTACCCGTGACGTGAATCGATTAAATATTTGGACGACAAAAGATGTCAAGATCAAACTAACGAAAAATCACAAGCATTGGTTTTTTTTCTGTTTCTGTCTTCAAAGCTGAGAAAAATCTCTCACAGTCCAGACATCTGATATATTATTACCTGTCAGTTAATGACAGTTATCTTCTGTATAATAATATGCTTTGATATGAATAATTCAAAGTCTTGTAAAAACCCATTATAGGGAAGCAAGACATACAGACGGACAGATAAAGAGACAGTGGTCTCTCTTTATTCTCTGTGACCTAACTGAATTTTCTCTACTTCTCACTTGTAAATAATTAGCTTCTTCTATTTCGTGGCCATTGACACCTGTTCAAAGTCTTCAACTATTTTTTTTGTCTTATGAGAGACCATTGTTATGCCTCAACTCAATCAATTACACGATGCCAGAACAATCGACTATAATTATGTTGCATTTACACGATGCATGCATAGCCACTACACAGCAACTTATGTTGACGTCAGACGTACTCAGTGCATACACATCATGGGCTTTGCATTTGCAAAGCAGGGCTGCCAAAATATCTGCTCAGCTTTCATACAATGACGCATCGTACAGACATATAATGCAAAGAAAGAGAGGGGGGCTTCGATGTGATGTTGATTTTTAAGTAGCCCATGCAGCTGTGGGTCGAAAGGGAAGGGAGGGAGTTCTGCCTAAACAAAGAAATTTCTTGCCAATCGATCTGCATATCAAGAAAAGAAAGAAGAGATTCATATCTGCATTCTTCGACAAACCGTTCATTTAAATCTCTCCTTCCTCCGCCTCCTCCTCCTCCTCCTCTTCCTCTTCCTCCTTCTCGTTGTTGGACTACCACTCGTGTGTCTTCTTCTAGTTTGTAGGTGGAAGAAAGCCTTGCTGGCGGGCACTCGCAGACACAAACATACTGATATAAATATACCAGTATGTATGTAAGCAAAGAAATACATATTGATTGTTCAATCAGTTCGTCAGTCAGTCAATCAGTAAGTCAATCAATCAGTCAGTCAGGTAGGCAGTCAGTCTCTCTCTCTGTCTCTCTCTCTGTCTCTCTCTCTGTCTCTCTCTCTGTCTCTCTCTCTCTGTCTCTCTCTCTCTGTCTCTCTCTCCGCTATAACTGACATATCGTGGCTTTAAATTGGATAATTACATTGAGAAGTTGTTTATCCCAGGGCTTTGACCCAATTGTACGCCAATAAAACATTCTATCATCGTTATCATCGTTATCATCACCACCACCACCACCACCACCATCACCGTCGTCGTCCTCGTCGTCGTGATCATCATCATCATATCATCATCATCATCGTCATCAGCGTCGTCGTCATCATCATCATCATATCATCATCATCGTCGTCATCAGCGTCGTCGTCGTCGTCGTCATCTATAGCTAGACATAAATTTATTTAGATATTTATTTGTCTATTTGTTGCCCGGTGTTTTCTAGTGTAGTTTCTATGCATGTGTATGCAATTATATATATATATATATTATATATATATATATATACGAATCACATTTTTACATTTGAGATACACAGAAATTTAATGTCTGCATCCGTGGTTGGATGTTCAAGTGTGTGTGTAATTGTTTGTGTGTATTTTGTCGGTAAGTTGTATTTGATGTGAGGAGTCAATCGGTGAGAGAGGATGTTCAGCGCATCCTTTAATGGCTAACATTAAATCATCATCATCATCGTCTGGTCCTGCTGCTGCGTTTGAATCATAAACTGTTGCGAAGTGTGGAAAGTGTGGGCAGGCAGGTGCTCTTTGGGGGAGGGCGGCTGTGATGAATCCTACCAGCATCATATCATCATCATCATCGTCGCTACCACCATCACCACCATCACAAGCAGCAGCAGAAGCAATTCCCGGATGATTACGGAGTCTGGCATTTTTAGAATATTCTACTGACAGAAAGACAGAGACAGAGAAAAAGACAGAAGTAGAGCGACAGAGACAGAAGGAAAGAGACAGAGACAGAAGGAGAGAGACAGAGACAGAAGGAGAGAGACAGAGGCAGAAGTAGAGCGACAGAGACAGAATGAAAGAGACAGAGACAGAAGGAGAGACAGAGACAGAAGGAGAGAGACAGAGGCAGAAGTAGAGCGACAGAGACAGAATGAAAGAGACAGAGACAGAAGGAGAGACAGAGACAGAAGGAGAGAGACAGAGGCAGAAGTAGAGCGACAGAGACAGAATGAAAGAGACAGAGACAGAAGGAGAGACAGAGACAGAAGGAGAGAGACAGAGACAGAAGAAGAGCGACAGAGACAGAAGGAGAGAGACAGAGACAGAAGGAGACAGACAGAGACAGAAGGAGAGAGACAGAGACAGAAGGAGAGAGACAGAGACAGAAGGAGAGAGACAGAGGCAGAAGTAGAGCGACAGAGACAGAAGGAAAGAGACAGAGACAGAAGGAGACAGACAGAGACAGAAGGAAAGAGACAGAGACAGAAGGAGAGAGACAGAGACAGAAGGAGAGAGACAGAGGCAGAAGTAGAGCGACAGAGACAGAAGGAAAGAGACAGAGACAGAAGGAGAGAGACAGAGGCAGAAGTAGAGCGACAGAGACAGAATGAAAGAGACAGAGACAGAAGGAGAGACAGAGACAGAAGGAGAGAGACAGAGACAGAAGGAGAGAGACAGAGGCAGAAGTAGAGCGACAGAGACAGAAGGAAAGAGACAGAGACAGAAGGAGACAGACAGAGACAGAAGGAGAGAGACAGAGACAGAAGGAGAGAGACAGAGGCAGAAGTAGAGCGACAGAGACAGAAGGAAAGAGACAGAGACAGAAGGAGAGAGACAGAGACAGAAGGAGAGAGACAGAGGCAGAAGTAGAGCGACAGAGACAGAAGGAAAGAGACAGAGACAGAAGGAGAGAGACAGAGGCAGAAGTAGAGCGACAGAGACAGAATGAAAGAGACAGAGACAGAAGGAGAGACAGAGACAGAAGGAGAGAGACAGAGACAGAAGGAGAGAGACAGAGGCAGAAGTAGAGCGACAGAGACAGAATGAAAGAGACAGAGACAGAAGGAGAGACAGAGACAGAAGGAGAGAGACAGAGACAGAAGAAGAGCGACAGAGACAGAAGGAGAGAGACAGAGACAGAAGGAGACAGACAGAGACAGAAGGAGAGAGACAGAGACAGAAGGAGAGAGACAGAGACAGAAGGAGAGAGACAGAGGCAGAAGTAGAGCGACAGAGACAGAAGGAAAGAGACAGAGACAGAAGGAGAGAGACAGAGACAGAAGGAGAGAGACAGAGACAAGAAGGGAGTAAGAGACATACTGAGAAGCCAATATCAAGACATAGATGAAGGTGGACAGACACAGAATCGGACTTGAAAAGAGAATCAGTGGCAGCCATTTGAGTATAGAAAAGCAAAGACAGACAGAAACATAGACTGAGCGAGTAACAGACAGACAGACAGACATACAAAGAGGAAGAGAGCGAGAGAGAGATAGAGACAGACAGAGAAACAGAGAGAGACAGAGAGACAACGTGTACGCAGACATACACTTCGTCTGCATTAACATTCGCCAAACCCAACGAACCCTCCCTCGCTCTGCTACCATAGCAACCATGCATCCGCTCCCTTCTCTCCTCCTCCCTATCTCCTTGCATAACCTTGTTTACTCCCCTTCCGTTTACTCCTCGGTTCTTTTCCCATGCGGCACTCCATCCTCATCCCTCATCCCTCCTCCTCCCTCCTCCTCCCTCCTCCTCCCTCCTCCTCCCTCCTCCTCCCTCCTCCTCCCTCCTCCTCCCTTTTCCTCCCTCCTCCTCCCTCCTCCTCCCTCCTCCTCCCTCCTCCTCCCTCCTCCTTCCTCCTCCTCCCTCCTCCTCCCTTCTCCTCCCTCCTCCTCCCTCCTCCTCCCTCCTCCTCCCTCCTCCTTCCTCCTCCTCGCTCCTCCTCCCTCCTCCTCCCTCCTCCTCCCTCCTCCTCCCTCCTCCTCCCTCCTCCTCCCTCCTCCTCCCTCCTCCTTCCTCCTCCTCCCTCCTCCTCCCTCCTCCTCCCTCCTCCTCCCTCCTCCTCCCTCCTCCTCCCTCCTTCGTCCTCCTCCATCCTCTGCAGAGGTATTCATCACGTGCGGCGCAGTGCTAGACCCTGCAGCAGATGCTGTGCTCTTGCAATAGGTTGAGCAGCAGCAGCAGCCGGACCCAGCAGTGGGTCTGACCATAAACATCTAGATAGGAGCATGACCCTCCTCTCCCTCCTCTCTGCACCTGAGAATAGGAAACTCTCTGCGCTCCTTACTTACACATCAATGCATTCAATCAATTGATTCAAATTCTCATGAGAAATGAATTTCACCCATTAACTTATTTTATCGTTTTGTAACACGCAGAGTAGGCCTATACATGGGTTCGATCATGGGCTCGATCTGGCAATTTCTATAGCGCCCGTTGATTATACTTTATTCACCGCCTAAATTATTAGTTTTCTAGCTGTTAACCCGTGACGAATCACGGGTCGGAAAGTATAATAGCTCAATAATTCAACCCGTTTCCTCCTATTGCACAGAAAGGCTACAACTTGCGTCCCGAAGGCAACTAAATTAAGCAGCCGTCGCAATGTTTACCCGTGAAACACCCTCTGAACAATATTGCTTACACCCGTATAGGCCTATTAGTAGCGGCGATTCAACCGATTCAAAATCGAGATTCATCCATTAAGTGTGCATTTTATTTTAATAAATTCAAATATACTTACATTACACGATGTATTTAATTTAATAACTGCAAATATACTGACAAATACGCGAATAACGGTTTTTTGAAACTCGAATCGGACAATTTGTTTATAATTTATTCTAATTGGTTGAAAGACTAATCGCATCCGGTGCAGTAAGGTTTATAGAAGATCTACGGAAAAACTGGCTAGAGGTTGCTGCACCTGGTGCTGCGGACAGTCTATATTTAGATCAGACAGACAGCCAGATTGACGACTAACAGACGTATTAGGTAATTATTAGTTTAGGATAGTAGCTGAAGGAACAAACTAACAGCTGAGTTGTAGTTGTTGAGATGTAGTTTAACGACAACAAAGGGTACAAGAAGATGTTATTAGCTGCTATAGACAAAGGTGATAGCTTTGACCAAATGTAAACGAGGTTTAGCATGGAAGGACAAGCTCCACGCTCAACTGATTCCTCCGTTACATGCATTCAGTGGATTAGGCGTGACTGGGAAGTGAAGCGTATGATATTTGAATGTTCACTTGGCTGACATTGTCATGAGTGCAGGCGATCAAACGTACCGAAGCGAATGTTCAACAGACCGGAAAATGATTGAACGCATGAGTGACTATCAGCAAAAGAAAGAATTTTACGATCATTTATTAAATAAAAGTGTATCGTCTTTCGGAAAATTCGATCTTTCTTCCTTTATGATAGATATGTCTATCAATCTATCCTTTGTCTCTCTCTCTATAAAAGTGTATATCCCTATGTTTGTCTATCTATCTGGCTGTCTGTCTGTATGTCTGTCTGATTGTACGTCTGTCTATCTGTCTGTTTGTCTTTGTCTTTGTCTTTCTGATTGTTCGCCATCGATATCTGTCATCGAATGACGATTGATATCAGATTACAGATGATATAATCCGTCCATTTTTCTGAGTCTCATTTATCGTTACTGCTGATGCTTCGGTCTCCCTGTCATTCGTTGTCGTAGTTGTGTTTTGATGTCTGCATTCAAAGCAATGTCCCATTCAACCGTGAATGCATGTCATTTTCATCAGTAACTTCTATGGCGCCTACGTATTATAATGCATAAGGCATATGCTATCGATGACATACCAAGACGAAGCCTTTATCAACGTAAGCATCTATGCATATCCAGGTATGTATAACTGTGTGTGTGAGTATGTGTGTGTGTGTGTGTGTGTGCGTGCGTGTGTGCGTGCGTGCGTGCGTGCGTGCGTGTGTGCGTGTGTGTGTGTGTGTGATCAAGATAGTGAGGCAGACAGACGGAGAGAAGGTTTTCTTGGTAGCACGGGAGAGAGCATTCTGGGTAGTTTTGGTAATGTCAATGTCAAAGCTACTACTCTATGTAAGACCTTCAATCCTTCATAGCGAATGCATCTAAACTAGATCCATGACCTCGGCGCTATATAAGTCGCAAGCGTCGACATAACACAGCTCCTCCTACCTTTAGTGTGTGGATCTGTAGATGTACGGTTGGTGTCTGTCTCTCTCTCTCTCTATGTCTGTCTCTCTCTGTCTATCTCTGCGTTGTTGGAGATATGCCCTTCGTTCTGATCTTATGACAACGTTGTTCAGCCAACGAACACCAGACGACCCTCAAGAACGATCGACTGCACCAACCTCACCTCCTCCTTGTCCTCTTCCTTCTCCTCCTCTCTTCCTCAGAAGCCTTCGATTGGCGCAACCATGCATGCGCAAGCTACCGACGTCACGTGACTGGGTCTAAGGGAGGGTAGCCAAAACATTGCATCCCATCATGGACCGCACGAACTCACAAATCGAGTCAGTCAGATTGAGAACTGACTTAGAGTTTAGACTGCTAACCTAAGACTGACGTCAGATTTAAGACTAACGTAAGACTGACTTATGGATAAAATTAACTTCAGACTAGCTTAGAGCTTAATTTCATTTAAGGCCAACCTTCGGCTTAAGTAAATTAAATGGCCTACTAACTTAGGGCTTAAGACTGACTTAAGACTGACTTAAGACTGACATAAGACTAACATGAGACTGACATAAGACTGACATAAGACTGACATAAGACTGACATAAGACTGACATAAGGCTGACATCGGACTGACATAGAACTGACTTAATTTAAGAGTTAGGGCTTAAGACTGACTTAATGAACTGATTTGAACTATCAGCTCCTCTTCCTGTTTCAAACCAAACAGACTAAACTGTGTCGTTATATTTTGAACGCCCTCTTTAGACACAGATGTGCAGCAACTAGATCGGAGCCAAGAGTGTGCTGTGTGTTCGACCAGACGTGTATAATTGGACCAGAAGCCTACACACGCGCACACACGCACCACACATGAACCCTCACACGCACACACACACACTACGTGTGTGGATGGGGGCATTCGTGTTTTGATTTAACTCCCATGCATTGGTTGATATTGCAAGGACATAGCGACCTCTGCTGGTCAGCCATGTTGTGAGATAGTAGGACTCATTCGCATAGCAACGATTCGACCATTTCCTCTAAGGCTCCATTCACACTGCGACCATCTGACCTCAGAGATGCAAATGATGCGCTTAATGCGTTCAGATCGATCGATGCGTCGCCGTGGTAACCATTCAGATCAAACAAAGCCTCGCCAGATCATCCACGGGATGCCAATCAATGCCTTGTTATGGAGGATGGAGGATGAGGTCACGCATCGATGCTTGGATTCCTAAGGATGGCGTCACGCTCTGTTTGGAATTCTATCATTCTATGGGAGAGAGAGGTGAGGCATCCTACCAAACACTTAGGTCGAAACACTGCCTGCGTTCTGCATCAACTGATTCTAATGAGTCTCATTGTTTCATGGAACAACTGCCACCGAAGTAATATCCCAATAAATGCTTTGTTCTAAAGAACGCACTCAGTACAATCTGTAGATAAATGGAGAGAGTGATGAGAGAGGGAAGTAGGAGGTCAGAAGGGATGGAATGAAGGGATGGAATGAAGGGATGGAATGAAGGGATGGAATGAAGGGATGGAATGAAGGGATGGAATGAAGGGATGGAATGAAGGGATGGAATGAAGGGATGGAATGAAGGGATGGAATGAAGAGATGGAATGAAGGGATGGAATGAAGGGATGGAATGAAGGGATGGAATGAAGGGATGGAATGAAGGGATGGAATGAAGGGATGGAATGAAGGGATGGAATGAAGGGATGGAATGAAGGGATGGAATGAAGGGATGGAATGAAGAGATGGAATGAAGGGATGGAATGAAGGGATGGAATGAAGGGATGGAATGAAGGGATGGAATGAAGGGATGGAATGAAGAGATGGAATGAAGAGATGGAATGAAGGGATGGAATGAAGGGATGGAATGAAGGGATGGAATGAAGGGATGGAATGAAGGGATGGAATGAAGGGATGGAATGAAGGGATGGAATGAAGGGATGGAATGAAGAGATGGAATGAAGGGATGGAATGAAGGGATGGAATGAAGGGATGGAATGAAGGGATGGAATGAAGGGATGGAATGAAGGGATGGAATGAAGAGATGGAATGAAGAGATGGAATGAAGGGATGGAATGAAGGGATGGAATGAAGGGATGGAATGAAGGGATGGAATGAAGGGATGGAATGAAGGGATGGAATGAAGGGATGGAATGAAGGGATGGAATGAAGAGATGGAATGAAGGGATGGAATGAAGGGATGGAATGAAGGGATGGAATGAAGGGATGGAATGAAGGGATGGAATGAAGAGATGGAATGAAGGGATGGAATGAAGGGATGGAATGAAGAGATGGAATGAAGGGATGGAATGAAGGGATGGAATGAAGGGATGGAATGAAGGGATGGAATGAAGGGATGGAATGAAGAGATGGAATGAAGGGATGGAATGAAGGGATGGAATGAAGGGATGGAATGAAGGGATGGAATGAAGGGATGGAATGAAGGGATGGAATGAAGAGATGGAATGAAGAGATGGAATGAAGGGATGGAATGAAGGGATGGAATGAAGGGATGGAATGAAGGGATGGAATGAAGGGATGGAATGAAGAGATGGAATGAAGAGATGGAATGAAGGGATGGAATGAAGGGATGGAATGAAGGGATGGAATGAAGGGATGGAATGAAGGGATGGAATGAAGGGATGGAATGAAGGGATGGAATGAAGGGATGGAATGAAGGGATGGAATGAAGGGATGGAATGAAGGGATGGAATGAAGGGATGGAATGAAGAGATGGAATGAAGGGATGGAATGAAGGGATGGAATGAAGAGATGGAATGAAGGGATGGAATGAAGGGATGGAATGAAGGGATGGAATGAAGGGATGGAATGAAGGGATGGAATGAAGAGATGGAATGAAGGGATGGAATGAAGGGATGGAATGAAGAGATGGAATGAAGGGATGGAATGAAGGGATGGAATGAAGGGATGGAATGAAGGGATGGAATGAAGGGATGGAATGAAGAGATGGAATGAAGGGATGGAATGAAGGGATGGAATGAAGGGATGGAATGAAGGGATGGAATGAAGGGATGGAATGAAGGGATGGAATGAAGAGATGGAATGAAGGGATGGAATGAAGGGATGGAATGAAGGGATGGAATGAAGGGATGGAATGAAGGGATGGAATGAAGGGATGGAATGAAGGGATGGAATGAAGGGATGGAATGAAGAGATGGAATGAAGGGATGGAATGAAGGGATGGAATGAAGGGATGGAATGAAGGGATGGAATGAAGGGATGGAATGAAGGGATGGAATGAAGGGATGGAATGAAGGGATGGAATGAAGGGATGGAATGAAGGGATGGAATGAAGGGATGGAATGAAGGGATGGAATGAAGGGATGGAATGAAGGGATGGAATGAAGAGATGGAATGAAGGGATGGAATGAAGGGATGGAATGAAGGGATGGAATGAAGGGATGGAATGAAGGGATGGAATGAAGGGATGGAATGAAGGGATGGAATGAAGAGATGGAATGAAGGGATGGAATGAAGGGATGGAATGAAGGGATGGAATGAAGGGATGGAATGAAGGGATGGAATGAAGAGATGGAATGAAGGGATGGAATGAAGGGATGGAATGAAGGGATGGAATGAAGGGATGGAATGAAGGGATGGAATGAAGGGATGGAATGAAGGGATGGAATGAAGAGATGGAATGAAGGGATGGAATGAAGGGATGGAATGAAGGGATGGAATGAAGGGATGGAATGAAGGGATGGAATGAAGGGATGGAATGAAGGGATGGAATGAAGGGATGGAATGAAGGGATGGAATGAAGGGATGGAATGAAGAGATGGAATGAAGGGATGGAATGAAGGGATGGAATGAAGGGATGGAATGAAGGGATGGAATGAAGGGATGGAATGAAGAGATGGAATGAAGGGATGGAATGAAGGGATGGAATGAAGAGATGGAATGAAGGGATGGAATGAAGGGATGGAATGAAGGGATGGAATGAAGGGATGGAATGAAGGGATGGAATGAAGAGATGGAATGAAGGGATGGAATGAAGGGATGGAATGAAGGGATGGAATGAAGGGATGGAATGAAGGGATGGAATGAAGGGATGGAATGAAGAGATGGAATGAAGGGATGGAATGAAGGGATGGAATGAAGGGATGGAATGAAGGGATGGAATGAAGGGATGGAATGAAGGGATGGAATGAAGGGATGGAATGAAGGGATGGAATGAAGGGATGGAATGAAGAGATGGAATGAAGGGATGGAATGAAGGGATGGAATGAAGGGATGGAATGAAGGGATGGAATGAAGGGATGGAATGAAGGGATGGAATGAAGGGATGGAATGAAGGGATGGAATGAAGGGATGGAATGAAGGGATGGAATGAAGGGATGAAATGAAGAGATGGAATGAAGGGATGGAATGAAGGGATGGAATGAAGGGATGGAATGAAGAGATGGAATGAAGGGATGGAATGAAGGGATGGAATGAAGGGATGGAATGAAGGGATGGAATGAAGGGATGGAATGAAGGGATGGAATGAAGGGATGGAATGAAGAGATGGAATGAAGAGATGGAATGAAGGGATGGAATGAAGGGATGGAATGAAGGGATGGAATGAAGGGATGGAATGAAGGGATGGAATGAAGGGATGGAATGATGGGATGGAATGAAGGGATGGAATGAAGGGATGGAATGAAGGGATGGAATGAAGGGATGGAATGAAGGGATGGAATGAAGGGATGGAATGAAGGGATGGAATGAAGAGATGGAATGAAGGGATGGAATGAAGAGATGGAATGAAGGGATGGAATGAAGGGATGGAATGAAGGGATGGAATGAAGGGATGGAATGAAGGGATGGAATGAAGGGATGGAATGAAGGGATGGAATGAAGGGATGGAATGAAGGGATGGAATGAAGGGATGGAATGAAGAGATGGAATGAAGGGATGGAATGAAGGGATGGAATGAAGGGATGGAATGAAGGGATGGAATGAAGGGATGGAATGAAGGGATGGAATGAAGGGATGGAATGAAGGGATGGAATGAAGAGATGGAATGAAGGGATGGAATGAAGGGATGGAATGAAGGGATGGAATGAAGGGATGGAATGAAGGGATGGAATGAAGAGATGGAATGAAGGGATGGAATGAAGGGATGGAATGAAGGGATGGAATGAAGGGATGGAATGAAGGGATGGAATGAAGGGATGGAATGAAGGGATGGAATGAAGAGATGGAATGAAGGGATGGAATGAAGGGATGGAATGAAGGGATGGAATGAAGGGATGGAATGAAGGGATGGAATGAAGGGATGGAATGAAGGGATGGAATGAAGGGATGGAATGAAGGGATGGAATGAAGGGATGGAATGAAGGGATGGAATGAAGAGATGGAATGAAGGGATGGAATGAAGGGATGGAATGAAGGGATGGAATGAAGGGATGGAATGAAGGGATGGAATGAAGAGATGGAATGAAGGGATGGAATGAAGGGATGGAATGAAGGGATGGAATGAAGGGATGGAATGAAGGGATGGAATGAAGGGATGGAATGAAGGGATGGAATGAAGGGATGGAATGAAGAGATGGAATGAAGGGATGGAATGAAGGGATGGAATGAAGAGATGGAATGAAGGGATGGAATGAAGGGATGGAATGAAGGGATGGAATGAAGGGATGGAATGAAGGGATGGAATGAAGAGATGGAATGAAGGGATGGAATGAAGGGATGGAATGAAGGGATGGAATGAAGGGATGGAATGAAGGGATGGAATGAAGGGATGGAATGAAGAGATGGAATGAAGGGATGGAATGAAGGGATGGAATGAAGGGATGGAATGAAGGGATGGAATGAAGGGATGGAATGAAGGGATGGAATGAAGGGATGGAATGAAGGGATGGAATGAAGGGATGGAATGAAGGGATGAAATGAAGAGATGGAATGAAGGGATGGAATGAAGGGATGGAATGAAGGGATGGAATGAAGAGATGGAATGAAGGGATGGAATGAAGGGATGGAATGAAGGGATGGAATGAAGGGATGGAATGAAGGGATGGAATGAAGGGATGGAATGAAGAGATGGAATGAAGGGATGGAATGAAGGGATGGAATGAAGGGATGGAATGAAGGGATGAAATGAAGAGATGGAATGAAGGGATGGAATGAAGGGATGGAATGAAGGGCAGGGAGAGGGGGAGGGAGGGCAGCGAGAAACTGAATCTAAACTAGGTGTAAACTAAGTCAAGACTTAGTCTAAACTTAGTCCAAACTAAGTCTGAACGAAGTATGAACTAAGTCCATGCTATATAAGTCTAAACTTAGTCTACCTCGTGACATGTATAGACTTGAGCTTAAGAGCATTGAAGACCCATACATGAATGAACCTTTAGTCGAATGCAAAGAGAAATGATAAACGTTGTTGTTGAGACTTAATTGAGAGATCGACAACAAATGATTCGCTTTAGGCCGATTATAAACTCGAACATTAGCCCTAAGGTCTAAATGGTCTAATGACGGGTTCATCTCTTTTCTAGTCTGAACACTTTGGATCTTCAGAATACTTCAAAACTTACGTTTGAATTCTGCTCAGGATTCTCCACCAATTAACAAGGAGAGAGTTCGAAAGCAGAATGAACATATAGGCCTACAAGGAGACAGATATCAAGCAGAACAGACAGATACAAGGAGAGATATTAAGCCGAACGGACAGATACAGGGAGAAAGATATTAAGCAGAACGGAGAGATACAGATAGCAAGAGCAGAAGGGACAAATATTGGCCTAAACTAAAGGACTAACAATTAAACCCAAAGGACATGTCTGTACCTGCTAACCTCTTTACAATAAAACGATGTTCACGAAGAGATGTTAAGCACAGTTTTATGAATTGACAGCCTTTTGAACGGTAAATGGGCCACTTAAGAAACTAATCTCGACAGAAATTCTGGGCCCTAGACAGAACAGTCAGAAACGTGTTCAACCGCAATAAATGACAGACACGGTAATATTGAAGCGTCTGGAGTATAAACTGATTGTAGTTAAGTGTTAGTAATATAATATTTAAAAGGCATAAATGAAAAAACTTTGTAGGCTTTAACTGATTGTAACATTTTTTCATAAGTCACGCCTAAAAATCGCCGCTCTCCATTGCAATTGCTTCTGCCCCACCTTCTCGACAGTTCTTTAAGCCAAGGACCGCACCAGGGAACTCAAAAGCACCCACAAAAATTTATTGAAAATTATCAGCTGTATACGCGACAGTTGCAGTATATGATTATAGTTGCATTTGTTGGTCCCCGCTCACATAGAGATCTGTAAGTCTTTACACGTTAGACATAAACTTATGGGAACTGAAATTGTTCACACTGTAAAAATAATGAACCAAGTTACGAACGAATCCCTAGGCAATAATAACATGGGTACTAATTAGACGAATCGCTGGCTGCATAATACTTAATTATGTACAGACATTTTAAAACATTTTCGAGCTCGGTCGGACGCCTTCAAATGAGTTGGCGGGATGCATTTTGTCCAGTCCAAACCAATAGATCACCGGAAGGAATATTCCAGTTGTTTGATGATTAAATTGATATAAATGAACTCTGAGACCTCTAGCGAATCGATGAGGAACATTCAACGGCGACAAATCGACTTGACGAATAAACATCGAGTGCTTTGACTATTACGAAACTCCCTCACTGTTCGCACTCGCACAGTGCCAGTCCCAAGCGTGGATAAAGGAGGAGGAGGACGCTAATGATTTTTATTATCACACAGTATCTTTAAACTGAAACTACGCTGTGTGAAAAATCCACTAAACTTCGAAGAACAGAATTATCAGAAGAGGTCTTAATCCTGCAACTGTTCGAGGGTTTGTCTCTGTCTCTATCTGTCTGTCTGTCTGTCTGTCTGTCTGTCTGTCTGTCTGTCTGTCTGTCTGTCTGTCTGTCTGTCTGTCTCTGACTCAACATGGGTGACTCTCTTTAAATCAGCGAGGACTTAACCTCATCAACCTCTTTCAGCTGCTTGTTCGCTCTATGCAGCAGTTACCCCTAATTCCTAATTTTGCAACAGAACGACGCTTCTGGTATAATCAATCTTCATCATTCATTCTTTTAATCAGTATTTTTGTTCTTTCTCATTAGGTTTGATTAGCAATCGTGGATTTTACATCCTTGAGTTGAAGTTGATTCGGTCACTTGTTATATTTTGAGGGCAAAGGTCGTCAGCAGAGAAAGAGAGAGACAGAGACGCCTTCTGTCACCGGTCTTATCTGGTCTGATTAGAGGGACAACGGTTCCTGTGATCCACTTAAAAGAAGGGATACAGTGAAAACCCAGAGACAGAAAGAGAGACAGACAGAGGTAGACGCACAGACATGCATACATACAAATAGAGAAAGAAAGGGAGAGAGAAAGATAAAGAGAGATACATATAGGCTACATATTGATATATACAGAGAAAGAGACAGACAGACAGACAGACAGACAGACAGAAGAAAACACTTGAGCAGACATCTGGGATTCTATACATGGAGTAAACCTTTTCTAATATTTCCTTATTTCTTTCGATGAAGGATTTTGTTAGTTGTGTTGACTAAGGCTAAGCGATCATTTGGCGCAATCTAGCGAGTGATTTGCGAACAGGACAAAAACAGTCACAAGACGTTCGGCGAACAAACAGACAGACAAACACAGAAAGATAGACACAGACAGACACACACACACAAACACACATGCACAGACGGGCTATCAGAGACACATACACCGTTGCAATATATCTTTAACAAATCAACTCATTTAACTTTCATGAAAGTCGAAAAAGGCAGAAATTAGATAAATAGATTTATTCAATTTTCACTCGTTTATAGAGATCAAGCTCAATTATAAGAAGCATTTGAGGCCGAAAGACTTTGATCAACATTTCCATCTTTCGTACTGCACACAACTCCATCCCATTGATCATTAGATTCAGTTCATCTATCACATCCCGTGTTGTCTCCATCCTCAATCGCTCATCTCTTCTCCTGCTGCAGCAACTGAAGGTGGTTGCGGGTGGTTTTAGGCTACAGATAAAAACCCAGCAATAGTTATATAAAACTAAAATCATCATCGTCATCATCAATGGAAAATCTACGAGGCGTAAAAATGGAAAGGAATATATAGTTTCGTTGGAGAACACATCCACCCTTCACCTAGTGTCCTCATGGATGGCCTTGAAAAGTTCCTGGAAGATCTTCCTTAGAAGCGATCTGGTTGTGCTCCAGGACCTTCTTCCCATGGGCTCATCGTCCTCTTTAGAATGCC
This sequence comes from Bimastos eiseni, assembly GCA_959347315.1. NCBI lineage: Eukaryota > Metazoa > Annelida > Clitellata > Crassiclitellata > Lumbricidae > Bimastos > Bimastos eiseni. Next base: position 209,884 of record OY365820.1, read on the forward strand.
TGGAGAAGTTCTCCCACCTCAGGACAAGTGGAAGAATGCCGGACAAACTCGGCCTCTGATAGTTTATTATCCTTGCTGTCGTCCGCTTTGTTGAAGATGTCTCTCGCCACTTCCGCCGCTTTTCCCTTTGCGTCCGGAAGTCCACGAGATTTGTAGATGGACTGAAAAACACCAACAGTAAATAATCAAACGCTCGTCCCATGCTACACCACTCACGGTAGACTCATCGACGTCAATTGCAACTCTTTCTCAAGTCATTCAGCTGCATTTGAACGGGTGAATTGAACTTAAGGAATCAAAAGGAAATCGTCTGAGTTTGATATGAGTTAATCTCTCAGAAATTCAAATGCCATTCAAACAAACTCCAGACAGGTTAATTAGACACTCGATAATGTCAACCACACACTTTGTGTCGGAAGGACACAACGCAAGTATATAGACCCTGGATTAGAGCTGCACCAGCCTTGTAGTTCGATCCTCCTCCTTCTCCTCCTCCTCCTCTTCTTCTCCTCCTCTCTCTACTCTCCTCCTCTCCTCCTCCTCTTCCTTCTCCTCTTCCTTCTCCTCCTCTTCCTACTCTCCTCCTCCTCCTCCTCTTCCTTCTCCTCTTCCTTCTCCTCCTCTTCCTCCTTCCCTCCTCCTCTTCCTTCTCCTCTTCCTTCTCCTCCTCCTCCTCTTCCTTCTCCTCCTCTTCCTACTCTCCTCCTCCTCCTCTTTCTTCTCCTCTTTCTTCTCCTCTTCCTTCTCCTCCTTCTCCCTGAAACGGTTACTGTGTATATCTGGATATTTAGTAACTCCTTAAGTCACAATTGATCAGCTGCATCGATTGATTCTTCGTCATCATTAGAGTGGCGCTTAATAAATACGTAAAAATTATTGATGACGATACCCAAAGTCAGAATTATTATATCCCATGAAAAACATAAACATTATGTCAATTTATGGGAGAGATTTTCTGACAAGAAACGAGGTATCTTGGAAAATAGTTGACCTATTTCTGACGCTTATGATGAGGAAAGCATCGGTTGCAATCTAGTAGAACATATTAATAGCAGTAGTTATATAAACCCTCTGACATAGCATCAGATGTAGGCTTAAGAGTCGAAGCAGAACCAGATGGCGAATGTTTTGGCTCTGATTCAAATTGTTCCCCTTTTCCAGTCTGAGATTGGTAGTGAGTGGAAAAGAATGAACCCTATTGCTGCTGCTGCTGCTGCTGCTGTTTGTTGATTCATTGTATATGCTTGGATGGAATTCCTTGCAGTCTCTACATCTTGGAGGCCTCGCCCTTCGATAGAAAGAAGGAAATCGACGCATAAATAACAACACACAACTCAACCGACACGAAATCAAATGAATATATATTCTAGACTTAGTTCGGTTTGTGACATAACAAAGAATATCATAGTACTTATATATATATATATATATATATATATATATATATATATATATATATATATATATATGCACCGTCTCAAAGTGACAGGAATGTGTGCAGTACAACCCATTAACTGCATATAACATGTTCTGCGCAGGTCGCATCGGTGAGTTTAAGTAAGTAAGTAAGGTAAAGTAGATCAACCCCACCTTTGCTGTTTACAACCACATAGAAAACTAGAGCAACGGTGCTGCCACCTACCGAGAGAATCTCAACGATCTCAGACTCAGTGAGGTATCCGCTGGCGTCCTTGTCGTAGAGTTGGAAAGCCCAGTGCAGCTTCTCTTGAGGGGTTCCTCTCGAAGCGATGCTCAACGTTGTCACAAACTCGCGGAAGTCAATGCTTCCATTGTTGTCTTTGTCATATTGACGGAAGACGTGACCACAGAACTCGGTGGCGTCTCCTTCGTCATCCGTCTCGAACATCTTCTGATAGAGTTTGACGAACTGTTGTTTGTTGATCTTCCCATCAGGAAAGTCCTTCTTGAACTTCTTGAAGAAATCCTCCAACTCCTTCGTAGTAAACTTTGTTCCTTTAGACAGTTCCTTGAAGTTGGGTTTGCTTCCCTTGTGACCCATTCTCAACAATCTTTAACAGCAAATTATGATTATCTTTTCTTAACTTTACAGTTTGACAATGATCCAATGCGAAAGGGCTGATAATCAAAGGATACTGGATGACAATCAAAGGAACCCTGGCTAATAATCAAAGGCTCCTTGGATGAAGGCTAAAGTATTTTAATGAAAGATAAACTTGGAAAATTGAGCTAGATCTCTTTTGACTACCCTTTAGACAAAACTCACTAACTATATGCAGCGCTCGTGAATAAGATGGTGCTCTGCACCAAGCTTCAAGTGGCACCTTAGAAAGGTTGAGTTAACGATAACGATTAAAGAAATGCTTGACATTTCACCTTTAATTTTTGCAATTTAGCGAAAGATATCTTTATTATTATTATCTAAAATATTGAGTCATACGATTTAGGTCGTTATCTCAGTGACACAATTTTACCAATTAAAGAGAAACCTAATTATAGTCTAATCATCAAAAGACTTCAATCTTAGTGTGGACATAATTTTATCAGACATTGCAAGGAGTACCGAATACTTTAACAGTAAACAAACGCTACCATTAACAGACCTACGTGTTTGTTCAAACCGATTCGCATCTGTGGCTTCCCAAAAACTGATTCTGCAGGAAACAATCATATTCGTCATTAATTTCAGAAGCTTTGCCTCAGAAGGTCCGATAAGCGAAGGATATAAGAAATTGTCAACGAACGCATTTATCTCGAAATTTTTGCAAACCAATAATGATTATCTGCGTCTAGTCCTAAGAATCATAATTTCCTCATTAAACCGCTCATCAGGGTTGGCCAATCGGGTGTTCGGGCGCTATAGAAGTTGCCTGACAATAGAGATAATAATGATAGTCCTACCTGTAGTATTAGGAGGTGAAGTTCTGAGCTGACTGACTTCCGATCAAGTGCTGGCAACTTAGACGACGACCACCAGACCTTATCAACATCTGCCTCCTCCTCCTCAGCCCGACGTCACGTGACTCATTTCTACGGTAAAAAGAGTTGAGAGTATTCAAAGGGTGGTCAAAAGATTTCAAGCTAAGGTGCAGCTCAACACCAGATTGAACGATATATACATGTCCCTATGTTTCTCTCTTTAAATGCGATTGAAGTTGATGACAGCATTTCAATCAATCAATCAATATATCAAGTATCGTTTATTCAGATATCATGCTGGTAAAAACGCAGCTTGTAACAATGGTTTTAATAAGTGCAGATTAATTTAGACAGTTACAGTTACGCCGATTCAGAAAATCAGTAAGTTTGAGATTTAGTTATTTGGTTTATGTTAGCATAAACAATGTTACAATGCTGTATGTAAGCAGGGAATTCAACAGGAAATTCTACGAAGGTCTGCTCTCCCCAGTTCATAATCTAAGAATTCGTGCAGCGCTGGATCAGAGGCCGAGGAGATGGAAAGGAGGGACATCCATAAGTTCCAGACCTAAGCTTCCAGGACAACAACTGGTAATAGATTGTTGTCGACCTGTTCATACGTTAAGTGGATTGGTCAGATGAGATCTTTCATTACCTACTGTCTTGCTCACAATCTATCATTCCTCTCGTTTCACCACGTACGACCAGCTGACACTCTGGACCAGGTTTACAATTTGTATGGAGCTCGGTAAGGGAGTGGCGGCTCTGCAGGGGCAGGAGGGGCCAGTGCCCCACCAACTGTGCTTGTGGCCCCTCGGTGGTCCCTCCAAATTTCAGTTTCGACTAAACCAAAGATCCAGCTGGTATCTCTATTAGGTTCCCTGGTTCCTCCGCGACCCACTCAGTTGGTGAAGTGCAGAACCGCCACTTGTTGCGGAGTAGTGTATGGGGCAAATATGCATTACCCAGTCTGAGTGCAGCCTCTTCACCGGGTTTAACCTTGAAGCGACCTTTATTTTTTATTCCCTGTAGATATCTCAGAGGGAGAGGTTGTTTAATTCATTGAAAGGGATGAAAGTAGATTGGAATGAACAACCAATGATTGACGAATTCAGTTCTATTGTCAGTGACGTCAAACAGGGTTTCGTGAGCGACTATTGCCAGTAGTTTAAGTTTAACGACACTGTGTGATAACAAGGATAATTTGTGTCGCCCTCCTCCTTGACTCAGGCTTGGGACTGTCACTGTCAGAGTGAGAACCGTGGCGGATAAACTGTAGCTAGTGGTACTTTAAAAATTACAATTACGGCAGAGGAGTGAGTGAAATATTTCGACCACCTTCTCTCTCTCTGTTTACAGTTAACGTCCATTGAACACTTTGAGGTGCAATAGCTCACCACTTATGCGGCGCTACGCGGTCTCTATAGCTATTCACACACAAATTCATGGAGACACAGAGATAGAGACACATAGAAAGACAAAGAGAGAAAGACACACAGACAGAGGGTGACAGTGAGAGAGGAAGACAGAGAGAGATAGTGCGTCAGACATATTGACAGATGGATACTGACAGGTCGCTGCACATAATTCTTTTGACAGACATACGCACAAATAAACACAAACAGAGACAAACAGAGAAATAGACAGACAGAAAGAGAGGCAGAGAGACACACACGCAGAGATGCAGAGATACAGACATACTAAGATAAATTGATAGATAGTAACAGACACACCGCTCCAGGCAACTACAATGACACAGACAGACGTAACGGATAGACAAAGGTAGATAGACACATAGACAGCAGGACATTGAGGGTAAGAGAGGCAGAGACAGAGAGACAGAGATAGATACCATGATATGCCTGTTCAGACATAGTAAGCCTTTGCCTGCTGCCCACTCACATCAGGCGACACAAACAAACCATTCACTCTGATCGCATTCCGTAGACGTCCGTAGGTCGCCAACATTATAGGCCTACATCATGACATGTGTTGATATAGACGAAAGAAGCAGTGACTACATATAGGAGTCGAAATAGCTCCATAGGCAATCAGAGCGTGGGCCACAGACCCTCATCTCACCCCTCACCTTCATAGGCAAAATAATGATCTCGTATATAATAGCTTCCTTAAGTTCAGATAAGTTCGTCATCCAATGCCTACACTCCCTACAGCCATTAAAACCATGACAGGCAGCATAGCTGGACTAAAGTTTAGTCCTCTCTGCTATAGTCTCTGAGCTTTTGTCTGCCATTACAACACGTACTAACGACTCAGGCGGTCTAACGTCAAACACTGTAGCCAACACCAGATCGAAAATGTTGGCATTCATAACATGGTCGTAGAGAATAAATTACAATGGAAATTAATATGTGACATAGACAGAGGCAGAGGCAGAGGCAGAGGCAGAGGCAGAGGCAGAGGCAGAGGCAGAGGCAGAGGCAGAGGCAGAGGCAGAGGCAGAGGCAGAGGCAGAGGTAGAGGCACAGGCACAGGCAAAAGCAGAAGCAAAGACAGAGAGAGGTTTGTGTAAAGCAGTGGTTCCCAACCATTTTTGACTTAGGGACACTTTTATTTACTTGGGCGACACGATGGGCCACAAGGTCTAAACAAATTATTTCAAATTTAAACGTCAAACAAATATAATAATTTATGATGGAAAAATAATTATTCTTTCAAACATTCATTTTTTTCATGTATGTGTTTTATATGTTTGATAAGGTGAGACCCAGTTTTTGATGCTTGGTGGTCCACATTTGGCCCTCAGGCCACAAGTTGGGAATCGCGGGTGTAAAACATGGGTTAATTACATACTTTTCATCATACCACAGACGTAGGAACCTCTTTATCTCGGGGCAACAAAAATAAATAATATGATTTATATAGCGCCGCAAAAAGCCAAATGCGAAGGAAAGAGCGTTGATAAGGAGTTCGAAAAGCCAATGACAATTAGATGATATTTGAAGAAAATCAGAAATATTTTAACTGCTGTTGCAATTGAACATAATAAAAGAGAGAGAACAGATGTGGTATCATAAAGAGGTCAATAAAACCTATTATTATCGTTTGAACAGAACAGGTGTTCGTGGTATAAAAGTCTACTTCTACCTGTATAACTCAATGTCCTAAAAGACTCTCATCACTTGGATAATATTGGATAATCGTTAGTCAAACAGACTAACGATTGTTACTTGGCTACAGGTGAACTGCTCTGATTATGTCAAATGTTGATCGATCCAATCCCACAGTGGGTCAAATGTGTGCGTACTTTGACGTAGACAGTTGGTGTGGCTAGTTCTAGGCCACACTGAAGGGCGTCCCACGACCACAGTAGGCAATTATCAAATGCCCACCAGAACTTGGGCTGAGCGGAATTTGGCGATGGAAACTAGACACTTTCATTTATCTTCCGCTACCAGCGTATTCCGAAAAAAACTCTAATGCATTTTCAATGCGTAGTGAATGTGAGTGCTTAAACATGTATTTATATCTGTGTATATTGGTCTGTGTGTGTGTCTGTATGTGTGTTTACGTGTGTCTGTCACCGTGTGTATGCCTGTGCGAGCTCCAATTAATGTGCGTGCCATTGCGTCGCAATCGCCGAATGCGAATCGTATTACACAGGGTTAGAGTTTTTACACATCAGTCAAGAATGTATAGCCAACGGCATAGACTACTTTTTCTGTACTCTCTGCCTCCTTCTCTGCCTCCCTCTCTGCCTCCTTCTCTGCCTCCCTCTCTGCCTCCTTCTCTGTCTCCTTCTCTGCCTCCTTCTCTGTCTCCTTCTCTGCCTCCCTCTCTGCCTCCTTCTCTGTCTCCTTCTCTGCCTTCTTCTCTGTCTCCTTCTCTTTACCTTCATCCCTTCATTCCCTTTCCTCTTTGCCGCGTGCGTGCTTAGTGGTGCGTGCAATAGCCAACATCCTCAACCATATAAATCCCTTATTAACTCCTTAATATTCCTCCCAATCTTCCTACTTTCAACGATTAGTGAAAGTCTAACGACCCAGACCAACACAATAAACAACTGCATTATCTCCCTCCTTTTCCTCTTTTCCCCTCCCCTCCTCATCTTCCTCCTTCCACTCTCTTCCATCCCATCCTCCTCGTCCTCTTAGGAATCTTTATTCTCCACCTTTTCCTCCTTTTCCTCGTGTTCTGCAGCAAAAAATGATAAGTAAATAATATTATTATTATTTAGACGTTAGAAGTCTAAACTGTTGTCCGTTGAGGCCAGTGTATCATGTTAAGACACCTTTATTTAACTGACAATAACATTTTAAACGACTTCTTTGCTGGCCCGCTCCTCCGCTGGTTGCACTCTGCCAGTGCCAGTCCCAAGTGTGGATAAAGGAGGAGGTCGACGCTGATGGTCTATGTTATCACACAATGTCGTTAAACTGCAAATACCGGCCTCTTCCTCTAGAATTCTCCCATGGGCATATTCAGATGCCCTGCCCCTCTCTAAAGGTCTGACTTATCCAGATCCATCAGACTCAATTGATACACTACAGAGTCGAAGACAGTCGTAATATCAGCAGGAAATAAAATGTAGAGCATTCTGGGCCTGAGAAGAGGCCTCTGTGGCAGCAGAACAGAAGACCAACTGAGACCTTTAGCTGACCCTAAGACATCGCATCAGTGGCATCACATAGGCCATTCAAAAATGAGAGAAGGCAATCAATTGGCTAATACCAGAAATGCCAAAAAGAAACTAACAGGCGAAGGGAACTAAGGGAATGTCGCGGTCAAGCGTATCAAAGGTCTCACTGCCACCAAACAGAGCCAGAAGACGCGTAACTTGTACCGCATCCATGGCCTCATAATAATTATTTATAACATCACGTAGTAGGCGACTAAAATTTTATGAATGGCTCTGGACTAAAAACCAGGTCCATCTAGCGAGGCAATTTGTAAACTGTGGTTTGATTCGCTGGCTTAAGATAAGTCTACAATTTCAACCTTTATATATATATATATATATATATATATATATATATATATATATATATATACCCGATATATATATATATATATGTATATATACCCGTGCAATATATTAATCATTTAGGTCGAAATTAATGTATTTAATAATATCTAAATACAGTACGTGTAGGCCTATAAGTGAGCATTTAGGTCTATAGTATAGAATTGTCTGACAGTGCCAGTCTCAAGCCTGGATGAAGGAGGAGAGCGAAGGAGGTAATGATGCTTGTCATCACACAGTGTCATAAAACTACCCAAATGTTTCAACTTTTCAACAACTGAATTCATTCGACACAAATTCTGGTCCCAATTAATAAACAACGGGGTAGGCCTATTGATCAGAGATATCGATCTAGCTGATGTAATGCAACGGCCTCTTTCTGGCTCCTCACACAGGCCTATCGTCCACTCCTCACTTCAACACTGAGTTGATCTTCCAGTTCCTCATATTAGAAACATAAGCCGTAATTAATATAAAAAATACAGATGAGTTGACTGAAAAAATATGATTGACAGTCGGCTAAGCGCGTTATCGCGTGTGCCCAGAGTTCCAGCTAAAATTCCACTACCAGTGGAATTCTAACAATTCTAACAAGATTTGTCTAACAATAAACATATTGGCTTCCTTATGACTCAGCATTCTTTAACACATATATAACTTAAATACATTGTAGGTAGGCCTACATCGACGAACTGTTAAGGGGCCGCCCACATAATTATTCTGTACGCAGCGAGGGGAGGAGGGTTTAGAATTTCGGCCAATTTGCGCACGAGTGCGTGCGGTGGGGAGGGGTCCAGAAAATATGTACGTACGCAAATATAATTGTCTAATTATGACGTCCACTGTACAGAATATGAAAATGAGAACTGTAAACCTAATCACAGACTATATTCCTGCTTAATCAATTTTATGTAGCATTAAAACGGTTTCAAATGCAAGTGTTGTTAGTGTTTTAATTCTTCATAACAGTTAACAAATGTAAGCTGTTAAATATGATGCCTAGCAAAACTAAATAGCCAGTGGTAAAATCAATGTCTTATAGATGTCATTAGCTATTTAACCTTATCAATGGGGTGGGGGTAGAGCTCAAATGTACGTACTCATTTGAGAGGGTCGACGAAATGTACGCGTTGCAACAGAGGGAGGGGGGTCCGAAAATCCGATTTTTTGCGTACGTAATAATTTTATGTGGATGGGCCCTAACTAAACGTGAACAAAACAAATTTATCTTTTAAAATCGGATAAATGCATTGTTTTGCTTTGAAAGTGCTACATAAAACTTCTGTTTAAATTCTTTGTCATTGTTTTCAAGCATTTACTAAGCCTTACTTTCTAATGACCAACAATCAATCGATGGCGCTGAGGAATTGTAATGAATGTTTTGATCAATTTCTCTGCGCAATAATATACAGTCACTTATGTGGAGAATTGAGTCCCTACTCCTTACGTTACAAGGTGAATATACGGTGATCAATCGGCTGTGATGTTCAAAGCCAGCCTCAAAGCTTTGTTCTAATAATGTTGTCACATTATAGTACACTGCGTACGAGGTGTGGATTAGAAGAGCTGCAAAGATCGTTCATAGAAGATTAATAGCCAAAAGACTAATCTGAAATTTTTTTAACATGAAAAAGGGTCTGATGAACATTTATGAAACCACAATTCTATTATAATTATCATTATTATCATTATTATCATTATTATTATTATTAAAGCAATTCCTAGCCGAAAAGATACGAAAGAAATGCAAATTATTGTTAAATGGGATGGCTATCTCTACACTACGTATTTTACAAAAATAATAAAATTTCAATTTAAAAAAAATGTGATCACTTAGTAATATTTGTCTTTGTTAATTAATCGTCTGATTCATTTGTTTCTATTCTTCATTGGCCACAATTTAAAAGAAATCTAACATTGTCTCAGAAATCATTTAATTCTCCTCGTCTGGCAACAAAATCAATCACCAAATTACTTAGTAAATCAATAATTCAGTTATTCATCTATTCGACCATTCTTTCAAAATGATCTACAAACTCGTCGCATGAGTTTACAGCAGAGAGAGAAAACATCATTTAACAATTCTTCAACTATAGCAGATTTCTCGACCATTACATGCTCTCTTTCTGTCATAAAACACTAAACTAATGAAAGAATTCACACATTCTTAGCCTACTTCTCTGTTCTGGATAAGAAACGTATCCAACAAAAATAATATGCAAATATGATGGACACTGGACAGTGACCTTAAACTATATATTCAAGCGAGTTAAATCTGCAAAAGTAATTATTAAAATTTGTACAACAGATAAATTCAATAAACTCATCGGAAAATGTTCTGATTAAATTCTAACGAGTTCCCATCATCCAATTAATACAGCTTATTCTCAAATTTAACTGTGTACACGATAAACGACAAAGGTAGTTTAAAGATAATTTATGATATAAAGCTCTGCATCACTGGTAATCGAAGACTCAATTAGTTAACTTTTCTCGTTTTCTCTCTACATAATACTATCACTAGATTCCTTTAGTTCATATCTTTGTGAACTAACTAAATATGAAATGTAATTCTAAATAATGCTAACCACCAAAGGCTCTTTTCACCTAACCACCAACTAAATTCTTGTTTCATGACAGAATGATTTCATGCATTACGTAGATTTAGTTTATATCGAAAGAAAACAATCTGACAAAATCAGCAATGATGACATGAGCGACAATACAAGTAGCCAGAATCGAATAATAAACTCGTAAATATTTTTATACAACGATCTGTGGATAAATCTAGAGTTGTCTTTCAGTTGAAGAATATGGTTGTATGCTCTTATAGGTCTGAATTGGTGAATGGAGAAAGAGGGAATGGAGGTATGAGTTGGTGAAGAACATGTTCGTAAGTTCAGAGACTGTTGGAAAATCTCTTAAATCAATATCTCATTTACACAGAAGTAGATAACTTATGTCAACATACAGCCTTACCTTTCTACAGAATTACAATACATATGTACATCTGCATATAATTATCACTTAGGTTGAACTTTCAACTGCCATGATTATTACAGTTTGCTTTTAGTGCATCATCGATAAATGCCTTAGACGGCTGCTACCAAAATTACTACCTAACAATAATACTAATAATTAAATAATTAATTCTCAATTTCTGCACCTCTTGACAGTGAACCAAACATCTGGGATTGTGACCGGACATAAATATCTGACTTGACCTAATTATCCACAACTTGTCTCAAACGGAATTGACCTGAGTCCATTGTTCTGTTTATGTACTAGGATTGACTTAAATTAAGATACTCATAGATTTCTAGCCTTCTGGTTTCTCATTCGATCACAACTTTTGCTATATATTACGAAATAGCATCAAAAAATCCTCCAAAGTAATATCCCAATTCCAATGAGACAAGCAAAAAATGTCTTGCATATATCCCTGTTCTACTCAACAACAATAATTTTTTTCAAAATGTTCTTTTGTCAAGTTACATCGAAATCAGAAAACCAGTGTAGAACATTTCACATAGCCGTGTTGCCTCTCTCGTAAATACTTAATTAAATTCAGGTTTTTTTCAGTCAGTGACTCAATGACAAGTCCATCTAATATGACATCACAAGTACCACAAGGATATGATTACTAGGTTCAGATGAACCTCAGGGATAACTAGGAACATCATCGCTTTGGAACAGCTTGCAATCAAAACAAAAGCTCAACTACCGTACAGCAACAATGAAACAATGGCAACCGAAGGAGATATGAATATCACAAAGAAAACCTTTAAATCAATTAGATTCTTGGAACATGCAATCGAAATAAAGAATGTCCTTACACCAATCAAATCACAATCGAATCTAATCACTTCTGTTGTCTTGCTCTAACAACGATCAACTAATCGCTCCTTAAATGCAAAAGTATCGCGTACACCTACGTACGAATAAGAGGTTAGATAACAGCAGAGTTGGCGTGAAATCTTTTGAACGCCCGTATTTATAGCCTCTAGCAGTTGAAAAAATGCCAAATGTTGAAAAAGCATGTTACAGTGATCCATGCTGAATAATTGATGCCCAGATAAATATGCCCAGATAATATGCAATTACAGAAACCAGAAATGTGTAAAGTCCTTCTTAGTCTTTCCAATAAATAAACATTCGAGGAATAAATACCTGAATCCTCTACAATGCAAGATTACGCTTTCAAGTATATCATCATCGTTTACGGATCATTAATCAGCTGTTGGAGCTGAATGCAGGAAGGAAAACATGGATCCACTTTACAACTGTCAGTTGATCGGAAACTTATTGTAATTCAACTTTCAGTAGATCCACTTTGAAAGTCAGTTGACACAAATGATCAAATGAGTGTCAGTTCAACCAAATCACTGTCAGTTAATTCAATATATTGTCAGTCGATCCAAATCCCTGTTAGTCGATCTAGATCACTATCAGTCAATCCAGATCACTGTCAGTCAATCCAAATCACTGTCAGTCAATCTAGATCACTGTTGGTCGATCTGACTGACTGACTATGATGTCAGTCAATCCAGATCACTGTTAGTCGAAGTAAATCACTGTCAATCAATTAAGATCACTGTCAGTCGATCCAAATAACTGTCAGTCGATTTAAATCAGCGTCGGTCAATACAAATCACGTAAGTCGAGCCACAGTGAGTGAGTTTTGTGTTCAATCGCTGTAGAGCCAAGTGTCGTCCTTGTCGGTATTTGTGGAAGATTCCAAGAGAATGGAGCTGACGTAGTCATCTGCCCGACCGGCAACATTCACTTCTGAAAAGAAGAAGAAGAAAGACTCAACTGTAGGAAGAAGAAGAAGAATCAGAGAGCAGAAAAACAGTCACATGATTATGACAATAGATATAGATACCAACATAAAAGTTCTTCCTATTCACCAAATGCAAACCATTCTACAACAACTGATTCAATGACTGAATTGAACAGATCTTGGACAGAAAACATCAACAACCGCCAATCCAAGAATTTGATTTTGAGCGAGATTTCTTAAGATCTCTTACAAAAATAAGTTACAAAAGTGTATTTCTTATAAGCCAAGAAAAAGAGAAATATAAAGAGACAGACAAAGACGAAAACAGACAAAGCTTTACTTAGACATGATGTTGTGAGGTTGTCCAGTTCATCGGTGAAGTTGACGACGCTTTGGTGTCTTCTGTTGTTAGAGGATGAATTGAATGAATTAAATGATCGATCTTGTCTGAGTTTTGATTTAATCGAATTCAGAACCAACATCAACTGATCTATTTCAATAAGAAACAGAAACACATTGTAACTAATATGAAACACAGATCAATGTCATTATCATCATTTTCATCATCATCATCAATATCATCATCATTGTCATCATCATAAATTACTTAGGTGGCCCTACCTACTAAGTGGACAATTGTCCTTTTTGGATCCCCTGTTGTTGCAAGATGTTCAATGATGGTAAATAATTGTTATTTATATTCTGCTTTCAATGGCATCAATAAATGAATTGAATTGAATCATCATCATTGTCATCATCATTATTGTCATCATTGTCATCGAGTGAAATTTCTTAGACGATTTATTATTATTAATAGTGAAACAACTACTATACTCGCTATCATAGTTAATAATTATAATAACTGAAAGCAGTTAAACATCTTCAGTTTGTCAGATTAGTTACTTCTGAATCACTAAAACACACAAATTCCAGATCTAACAAAAGCTTAGGTCTTCTAATGCTGTAAATCTGGTGCTTATTGAACCGTAGCGCATCCACCTACTGTGTTCCTCGTTTAATCCGTGTAGTTTTATCTTATTCGCTTCATGTTGTGCTTTCTTCTTTAATCGACAAACGCGTGAAGCGTATTTGTTCTTCTCCTTCATCGTAGTCGTTCTTGTAACAAAATCCGTTGCTTGCATCATTTCCTCTATCGTTCCATTCAATGTCTTCAATTCGCTTCCGATCTGGAGCAGTTTGTGCGGATTCGGAGTGATGTCTGTTCCGTCTCCTTTCCGTGCTTTTCCACTGTGGACGAAGTGGACGTTGCTGTGTCCTGGATCGAATACTGGATCTTCAAAGTCCTTGAGAATGTGTGGATCGCTCGATCCGATGTTCTTGCAGAGACGTTTTTCCTTAGGTCCTTTGGCCTGGATGTTGTATTGCCAGAAGTATCGCTTGTCTGATCCATTTGGACGCATCGGATCTGTCACGGAGGAACTGCCCTTGCTCATGACCGACTCTGGAAATCAAACAGTCATCACATCATCAATGGATTCAGCTTCAGCAACATATGGGGGCGCTATATAAATCTTTATAATGAATGAGTGAATGAATGAATGAATATCTGCCGCTTATCACCACTATCTTCCTTTTCACTACAATCGTCATCAATGTCATCAAATGTTATTTATCACAACTTGTTGACATCATTACATCACACTAAACCTAGCAATATTTCATCTCTTGAGCACGTGATGTGTGTAATCTTTCAATTACATTTGCAATGATATGAGAGCCATTCTCTGTTGAATGTGCCACCAGAAGAAATAAAAAGATCATCGCTTTAGTCACAGATGTCCTCTTCATATTTATTATGATAACGACGACAACGACTCTAGTCAATGATAAAACATGACTGAAATGATATTGTCTATGAAATGATGACAAAAGTGTGTCTCATCATCGAAATAATCATCATCATCAGCCTATCCGCCTGCTATTCTCCCTTGCGTACAAAACTCAAGTCACAGTAGCCAGTTGGTTAGAGCTCCCACCCGATGATGTCAAGAGTATGGGTTCAATCCTCTTCCTCTTCCTGCTCCTCTTCCTCCTCTTCTTCTTCCTCCTTCTCTTCCTCCTACCCTTCCTGCTCCTCTTCCTCCTCTTCTTCTTCCTCCTTCTCTTCCTCCTACCCTTCCTGCTCCTCTTCCTGCTCCTCTTCCTGCTCCTCTTCCTGCTCCTCTTCCTGCTCCTCTTCCTGCTCCTCTTCCTGCTCCTCTTCCTGCTCCTCTTCCTGCTCCTCTTCCTGCTCCTCTTCCTGCTCCTCCTCCCCTGAGACGGTTACTGTGTTGGGATCTTGAGAAATAAATGCTGAGTAAATAGCAACAGTTTGAAAAAGCATATTAGAAACTTTTGCAAATGACTGCAAAGAGTTTCACAACGAATTGAATCATCGCCAATAAAACATAATCTTTGACCTCTGCAGCTCTCTCTCAAATGACTCTCTCTCAGTTCAATGCCCTCTCTCTCTCTATCTCTCTATTTCTCTGCCTCTCTCTGTATCTGTCTCTCTGTGTCTGTCTCTCTGTGTCTGTCTGTCTCTCTCCGTCTCTCTCTCTCTCTGTCTGTCTCTCTCTCTCCTATAATATCTCTCCCCATATCTCTCTGTCTCTGTCTCTCTCTGTCTGTCTGTGTCTGTCTGTCTCTCTCTCTCTCGCTGTCTCTCTCTCTCCTATAATATCTCTCCCCATATCTCTCTGTCTCTGTCTGTCTGTTTCTCTGTCTGTCTCGCTCTGTCTCCTACTCATGTTTCACTCTGTTCTCATTCCAATATGACTCAGACTCACTCTCAATGCCCCCTCACCCCTAGCGACTACAAAAGTGCAAAACACTTTCTTTGCATGAATTGAATCACTGCAGAGAACGATTCTCTCTTTTAAACAACTGCCACTAGTACACTCTTTGAATCAACATCTTTCTAATGGCGCTATATAAATGTGTCTCATAGCTTTACATCATAGCCATCCTCCACTGCCTGCACTCTGGCAGTGCCAGTCCCTCGGCTGGATGAAGGAGGAGGGCAACGATAATGACCATTGTCAGCAAAAAGTGTCATTTAATTAACATCACGTCGAAAATACTTTACTTCAACAATGCAAAATGATGACAAATTTAAGGATGATGATGATGACGACGATGACGACGACGACGATGATGAAGCACATGATGATGACTACTTGTTGCCCCATCTGCTCATAAGGTATGCAACGCATCGTAGCTTCAACAGCAGCTGCAGAATCAGGAAAGAGACAATAAGTGACCGACATTTCTGGTTAAGCCCAACAACATCCGGCAGAAGTAGGTCGGTTTAATAGGTCAATGTAGTTAGAGTACCTGTGTCTGAGAGATCGTCACTGTCTGCCCCATTCTCATCATCGCTCATGATCGATTTCGAAGGCATGAGGTCGTTCGTGACGACCCTATTCACGACATCAGAGGGAATATCTACAATAGACCATCTCATTACTTGTCAAAGAACTATTATTATTATTATTATTATTATATATGTTTCACATTATGCTGTTATCACCCATGATGAGCTAAGTGAGCGTTGGCAATGTCCCGAAGAGGCAGGCTGCGTTCCCATTATTATTATTATTATTATTATTATTATTATTATTATCATTACTAGTAGGGAAGAACGAAACTGAAACTAGGATCCTCGACTCGGCTGAGTAATGTAACACTCGGCATTACTTGGACAAATAATGAGTCCGAATATTAATAGAAGTTGGATGGTGAAAAAAAATAGGAATTCCAATTATTTTCTGATTTGAAAACGAAAATCGGAATTTTTATCTGTAAGCCGAGCAATTTTTTTATCATTGTAAAAAAAACTGAGAATTGCAAATGCAAATAAATTCAAACATTTATCAAAAATTTAATGTTTACTTTGTTTTCAACAAACAACTGCATAAAAATCGTGCAAACTGTCCATCTAATAGTCAAGATGATTTGACTTTTCTAAACATTTTATTCATTGTTACTTGGAGTCAATACAACTCATTCATTATACTCTTCAGTTCGTCCCTGATTACAATGAATTTATTAAGCGCCATTATTTAGTAATAATAAAAATGATAGCAATAATAACTAACAAAGTAATAATCATCATAAATCATAATACTTATTGCAATAAAAATGACCGACCTGTTATTTCAAGTTTAATTTTCTTTCCCAGTGGCAAGCAGTTGGAAGAGATTGAAGCTGAACTTTTCTGACCCTCATAAGAAGTCGTAGTCTTGAGTCCATTCGTGTCATTTGACTCTTCTTTGACATCTTCTCCTTCGCATAAGGCAACAATCGATGCAAGAGATCGTTTCAATGCCTTTGGTGTTTTTAAAGAACACTTTACGGGCGAAACATTCTCCGTCTTTATCTTGCGCTTTATAGCAACGGCAAGTCCTTCGTGCTCAACTTTTACAACAAACAATGGTTGTTGTTGGCAAGGGTTGCTCTGCTTTGAAGGCAACAGTCGAGAGACAACGTGTTCTTTTGTCGTCAAAGAAGAATTAAAAGGTTTTGAAGCGTACGAGAAATTCTCCGTCAAAGGATCGAAGTTCTGATCTGGATCGTGAACTTCGATCTTGAGGTCGGTAAGATCGACTCTGTGACTCGTGTCAGAGGCATTGGAGTCATTGAGTTGCGCAAGAGTCATGTCGGCCATCGAGTTCTTTTGGCAGAGAAAGCGATTGGCGTTGGACTCCACACCAGAGACAGAGTGGCGCAAAGGGACGTTTCTGCAGGAAGGAGAGGAGGAGGAGGAGGAGGAGGATTCGAAGAGACAGTCTTCCTCAAAGCGTAAAGCATCGTTTGAAGTCACCATCAATGTATCGTCACAGTCTGATGAGCGGTTCGAGTAACAGTCACTTTTCACATCCTCTGGAACGGAGTTCCTGACGGAACCGAGACGAGGAACGATGTGAGGGAAGCGAAAGAGGCCGTCGTAGGGGCCGAGGCCTTGGCAGGAGGAGGCCATGGCCTCAAAGAGGTCCGGAGTGTCCTCCTCGTCAATTGAAGGCCAGCGGATCATCTCCAACATGTCAATGTCGTAGAGGAATTCCGCGTTTATAGAGCAACTGGACATCTTCACAAATCGATTGTTTTCCCACATTTGCACAGTTTCAGATCTGCTCAATCAAACATCAGGAAATCTATTAGACATCAACTGGACACAATCCTTGGACAAAACTCACTGCCCTATTAACACTTTAACCTATTCTTGCTGTTAGAAAGATTCTTATACGTACTCTGCTTCTATATTCTTATTTAATACAAATACTGAGATTGATAATCCAAGTGTTGTATCACTAGAGATGCATTTTATAACACAGTCAATTCAGAATTAGAAAGATTTCTCATATGAAGACAATGTATTATTATGTTATCAGATGCATATTTAAATTAATTAATTAAAAATTCATATAAATCTGATAATATAACTTTTTGACTGACAAAAACCAACTTCATCAGATACTTACTTACTAGTTTTCATAAAATTTTCAACACTTAACTAAGCAACATCCTACATTACATTTAACATAGGTTCACACAATGTAAAAATTTTCATAAGATACATTCTCCCTTGTGTATATATATATATATATACATATATATATATATATACAAGAGAGTATGTACCTTACGAAAAATTTTACAATGTAAATATATATATATATATGTACGTATGTATAAAATTTAATACACATATGCATAAGTTTTGTCGATATATTAAAATATATGCATAAATCTCTGCAAAATCTGTCCATCCAGTCCTGTCTCTTATACATTGAACAAATAGTCAAAGAAATTAGATAAAAACAATTCAAGAAGAAATCTTAAATTCTGTTTCACAGTCATCAACAACAATCAAGTGTTTGGCAACCATTGAATCTATAAAATGAAGACCCTTTGATATAAAACATCAATTACTCCACCCTGGGCCAGCATATTTGCAGAGGTTGGATTAAACAACCTAAATCTTTCCCATGCATATGACAGAGAGACCCGTTCTGCACATGATATACAGAAGAAACGTTGATGATATTTGACGCTCAGAAATTCAACTCATCCAGGAATCTCACAAACATCGTCTGAGTCTTGTGTTAGTTAATTATCAATTATGGATAACACAGACTTATGACTCACAAGCAGAATGTCTCCTACACAACTCAGCATTTGACTCTCTTTGCCAGTACAGGCTCACTCAAGACCAGTCTGTCAGCCAGACTTATTCTCACATTAGACCATGTGTCTGTCTGTCTGTCTGTCTGTCTGTCTGCCTGCCTGAGTCTGTCTGTCATGCAAAGCCAATACAAGAACCTCAATCTGGTCTAAAAAGTAGGGGCAGTGGCGTCACAAGAACTTCCGAGGTTGGGGGATAAAGCAATAGGCCCCCCAATGACTTGTGAACACAAAGGAGTGTTGTAAGTTCCCTCATCAGGATCTGGGGGCAGAGCCCCAGGAGCCAGCACAATTTTAAGCATTTAACCCAAATGGAAATAATTTTTGGCTCCTGTTTACCTCACATTTTTCAACTATAATTTTGAAATAAACTACCTAAATCATCTCGATTTGTGACAAAATTTGAATATATTGCTTGCAGAGGAACTTCAATGTCAAATGTCAAATGACAAACCAAATGGGGTGCCCTTCCTCATATAAAAACTTATCAGATTTGCATGAATCCCAAGACCCAGCTTGAGCAGGGATGGGGAAGTTGCTCCCATTTACGCCGGCCTCCCTCCCCCGTGGTGACGCTGATGATAAGGGGAATCAATTTCTTCCCCTTTGCCCCTTGGTCCTGTACGAACACATAAGCCACTGTAAACACAAGTCAGACGAGAATTCCAGACTTGCACAACCCTAAAATCGGTTGACCTATTTGTGGGATCAGGAACTCGGGCTACTGTACTCTTAGTCCAAATAGTGGAGAGGAGGGTAACAGAAAGTTCCGCCTGAGATGAAAAACACATCATGTTTACCCCAGTGGTGGTACGTTAGTTTTCATCTAGACCGAACAAAACACAGCTCGTTTTTTCTCATGATGTCTATCCCGTAATCTTCGTAACTTAATTGAAATCCCAATAAAGCCCTGATGTGCTGTCAATCAGCCACCAATTCATAATCCACTCCCAGTTTAGCCAGTTCCTACTCCCCTCTCATCCAGAAAACCCATTTTGACACAGGGTCAAACTGCCAAGTCATCTTCATAAACCGAAGTGACCCAGCTGTCGTTCTCTGTGAGTCGACCACTTCTCTCTTCGGCCACTGCCATTAATTACCAGCCCCCCAAAGGACCTGAGTCGTCGAAATACCCCTTTAAGGGACGACGAGCCTTCGTGGGTGAGGTGTGGCTCCCCTCTGGGTTCATTGGATAGATTATGGTCGGCCATGGCGACCACAGACGAACTTTAGCCCATCAAACGAATTGAGAGAAATTCTATCAAGGACACGAAATCTTTCGCCCATCGCTCACCTGAGAACGTCCGTAGAAATTCGATTCTTCGACGGGGGTTAAAAGTATGGCGGCCGATGCTTAGAGCGGGAATTCATTCACCCCTGCGTTGTCTTCCGAAAGGGAAACTGACCCGTCGACAACACGGACAACAACAAAAACAACAACAGTTTGTTGCAATCGTCAGCTGACACACGGCTGTCGTTGTTTTGGTCACGTGGCCGTCTGACGTCAGCGTCATGAATAAACATGAGTTCGCAGAACGCGAATTTGCTCTTTTCATTTATAGTCCCAAGAAGGAAGTAACCGATTTCTGCTGCGCTATACTTAGCTAATAATAATTATATAAATCTTTATTTCACCAAACATTGGTTGCACAGTAGGCCTACACACATATGAAGCAACAACGAAAAAAGAACATGAACTCAAACTAATAATCTTCGATATTTACTTCTATATCTTAAGCGCAAGTTTCGATCATAACTTTAATATCGCAAATGCAATCTTTAATGTTTTCACTCACAAAACGACAAACCTCGCTCCCTCACTATTTCAACTCTAAATAAAATCCACTTTAGCCGTCTGACTATCCGTCTGATGTTGACCCTCTACCAATGTCTTTGGTTTGTTTGAACGCCAGTAAATAGAGGCTGATTCCCTCAACTATGCTTTTGTTGGCGCTGTAGAAATTCGAGTTAACGATTATGAACTTGACATGGTAGTTTAGCAAAATAGACTTAGGGCTAAAGCTGCCGCTATCGTGTAGTTTTGGATTCGAGTATCCGGTCGAGTAGCTTAGGGGGTAGTCGAGTAGCTGATTTAAATAATTTAGATTGTTTTTTATGAGAAATTTCTATCCATTATAAATTCAATTATGTAACAAAACAGTTATATCACAATCCCAATTTGTTTTCGACTTATTCGAATTTGTTACACTCTGGTTTTACTTGTTTATGAACTCAATTCATAACACACACACCCCTCCCATCGTCCCAAAGCACACAAATGCTGATGAGCGGGAGTTCTAGTGGCCAAAGAACTAAAGGCTGATCTCATTCTTATTGTCCCTACATACTATAGGAACCTTTAAACCAGAGGCGGCGATCCCTGGGGGTCTGGGGTGCACAAACCCCCCAACCTTTTACAGTGAGAGGACAACTTATACGTGTGTCCCCCACACTTCCTACCCCTCTCTTTGGATGTCCCCCGAGATATGAACTTGTGTTGAGGTGTAGTCTGCCCAGTCCTTTCCGATACAAGTTCATATCCCCGATGTCAAACGAGATCGCCACCTCTGCTTTTACCTGATCAACTATATCTCTGATGGACACCTGATGGACACCTGATGGACACGCACCGTGTGACCTCTTGACCTGACCCTGTATCGTCCGATTATAACTCGACAGAAGCGGCTCCCGCTTTGTTTGACGTCGGCCAGGCAGAGGCGCGCATTGAGTGATTGACAGAAGTTGGGAGTGAGGGAATTGGCGGTCGCTGCAGGTGCGCCGTCGGGGATTGGCTGTCAGGGTTAGGCGAATGACGACGCACAGGTGAGCTAATTACTGATTCCTGTTCCAGGTGAGTCATTGTCAGCGCCACAATTGAAGAGCGGTGATCTGCGAGAGTGGTAGCAGAGGTGGCAAAGCACAAAGAAATCGTAGTCAAAGTTGGTGAACGTTTTTGCGATTAGATGTGCTGCGATTGTTTTCGGAACCTGATGGCGTCCAGTCTGACCGACCTTAAAGATCCTTTCTTCTATCGAGGAGTGGTCGCCGAAACCATTGGAACGCTCTTTCTCGTCTTTATCGGATGTGGGTCTTGCATCGGAAAGGACTGGGCCGACTACACCCCAACACAAGTTCATATCTCTCTCTGCTTTGGTTTGGCCGTTGCAACAGTCGTTTGGTGCATAGGACATGTCAGTGGAGGGCACATCAACCCAGCCGTGACGATCGGAATGGTAGCAGCTCGCAAGATCAGCATCCTTCGAGGAGTTCTCTTCGTCATGGCTCAGTGCGCAGGTGCAGTGGGCGGATCAGGGCTTCTCAAGGTCTTGACCCCGCCTGATGTTCAGGGAAACCTTGGGATGACAACAATAGATGCAGCTCTTTCCGTTGAACAGGGATTCGGAGTGGAGCTGATGATTACGTTCCTTCTCGTGTTTACGGTCTTCGCTTCTTGTGATTCGAATCGATCCGACCTGAACGGTTCCGCTCCATTGGCCATTGGACTGAGCGTCGCACTCTGTCATCTCTTCGCTGTAAGTACTATCGAGAAATATTATGAGAATTATAATTAGTTTTTTCATTTTACCTCTGGCTGGTCTAAGTTGTCTGCTGCACTCACTCTTTGGTCCACGGCCTGTTTATGAAAAATCCTCTCCAGTTTATTTTGTGAACCACCCCTTCCTCGTTTTTATGGACCAGCAATCTTTTTATATGGACCACCCTCTATTTTTTATTTTGTGATTGGTTTTTTTGTGGCTGACTTAATGAAGGAGATCGTTTCATTACAAGGTGTCACTGGGAAGCAGTCTGTTCGTTGAGTCGACGGTGTCCAGCTTCTGAGCTCAGGACCTGGAAGAGAGTGGAATGAAGGGAAGAGAGGACGAGAGGGAGAGGCTACTGTTCCCCATTGAGACACTCCCTCACAGCTCTCCTCTCT
>OY365820.1:232871-296916 GCA_959347315.1 Bimastos eiseni
ATCACACAAGGTGGGTCTATGTATAACATTGCACACTTGAATTCCTTGAATATATCTTTTCAATCGCAGTTCGTGACCTAGTTAGACGTAGAGATTTCATTTCCTCTATATATTCCTCACCTTTGCTCTGGACTGCTTCTATCGGCTGCGTCAACGTCGTATGATCACCTGTTAGATTGGATTATTTCACACAGCCCACCTTGCCTGTTACCCATCGATCCCTGGCCTCACATTTAGCCCAATTGCATGCTTGGAAAGAGTCTTGGCAAATTCTCAAGTGCGACCACATCTCTATCTACACGCAAGACGGTTTCACTGGCTCCCTATCCGCGAGTGCACTGAATACACGGTTGCTTGCCTTGGTCTGGCTCTATTGTCAGAGCCTTGCTCCAATTGATCTCCCTTAGCTCTGATGTTTGACTTCATGTATCCCAGCTCGTTTCCCTCTATGCTCCATGAGAGAGGGGAATTCTGTTGGTTCAATTCGCTCGTACTAAAGCCATGTGGAATCGATCCTTTTCTGTGAAAGACCCAGTGACCATGGACTGCTCTTCCTCTAATGCTGTGTCCACTGCCTATGGCGCTGGCGAGGACTACCATCATCGTTGCCTTTTTGGACTGGGAGCGTCTCAGAGTAGCTTTCTTGAAAAGGTACTATATGACTTTGATTGATTGATTGATTGATGGACCAACCGACCGATTGACCGACTGATTAACCGACTGATTGACTGACTGACCGACCGATTGATTGATTGATTGATTGATTGATTGATTGAGGTGATGTCATTCGCTGTAGGTCTACTGGTGTGGTCCATTGTGCGGAGGAGTCGTTGCTGCCCTTCTCTACGAAACGATCTTCGCAGCCGATGCTTCGCTTACTAAGGCCAGATATTTCCTTCTGTCAAGGCGTTCCACCGATCAACCAGATCGTCCAATCGAAGCCCAAGCCACTCCAGAGGAACTAGCCAAGATGACGCAGGCCAATGATCGCGTCTAAGTCCCCGTTGGCCCCAGGGTGCATTGAGTCGGTGCAGAGGCCTCGCTAGGTAGGCTGAGAACGCGATCTACAAAAACAATTGTTTCTTGTTTTATTGACGAGTTTCATTGGTTCACAAATATTCAGGAATTGCAGACTCTTATAAATAATAAGATTATAAATCGTTGTCTGTGTAATGTTGTCATCTACGATAAAAGTTCTTAGTCTGTTTCTTAAATATGTCACTTAAAAATAGCGAATTTAACATTATCTTTTTGCAAACTAATAATTGTTCCTGCTATAGACCTCCTTATTCTTAAACGGGTATAAACTGAAATTGTGTTTGTCAGCTTAACTTGATCATTGTTCTGCGTTAAACACCGGCTTTAACCAAATCTGTGATCGGAAAGATTGAATAATTAAACGCTGAGAAGGAGGGCTTCGAGTGAAATGTGGATTCAGATAGTTCTAGTTTTACGAGTAAGATACATTCTGAGCTACTGGTTAATACTATATGTCACGTGCAGGGTGAGTACTCTACTGTATAATATGTTGTGATGTTTCATTCAATTTATTCTTATGTTGTATCTAAGGATTTGTGTTTACATTACTCAACTGTAAAACGTAAAGTAGTGTTTATCTTTGAAGATAATTCGGTCGTTGCCAGGATTTCACTTTACCTCTATTTGCAGCATATTAATTGTTGCAGCGCCTTTCAAGGAGAGTCTTCAATTTTCATTCCAGGTTTTGTTACATACTTGAATACTTCCATAGTGACTGTTGTAATCTCACTGTTGGCTACACTGTTTAGTAATCGTGTAAATGTCTTCAAATATTGTGTTTCCTAAAGCTGTCTTTTATAAAACAATTGAACGCAAGTTTGGTCGCACAATGTTATTGTTCTTGCCATAGACGCCATATTTCATAAATCAATAATAACGCTGAACATTCTTGTGGTAGTGTGACTGTGTTTGGAGTTGTTTTTGCATGTGCACTCTTATGTTAACGGTCGTTTAACATTGTGTATTATTTGCGATGAAGATTTTGCTTTTGCATTTGGGGGAAACTGGGAACTACGTCGTCGATGTGAACATCTGGAACAGTTGTTATTGACTCCCTCCCGACCGTTGTGTTACCTCGATATTAGCTTTTAATCGATTCTATATAGACGAACTATGAGAAGTAAAAGTTCAGGTTGAAATGTCAGTTAAAAGCTCATTTTACAATTTTATCAGGTCCTCTGTATGTGCAGAATTTTTTTTTAGTGTTTGTAGGTTCAATAGTTAATAAATTTATTCTTGACACGTAAATCATTTTTCGTCAGTCTGTGTTAATATCTCTCTTTTGGGTGAGTAGAGTTAGGTTTAGAGTGGGATGACTACGTATCATATCGATGTTGGTTTATTTCTACGGATTCATGTTTATTCATGAGTCGTGCAATTAACCGTATGGCAGCGATGCAAGACATCAATATTTCTACTACTTATTTTATCAACCCAACCTGGCGAATGGTTGGCCAGGTCGACGGCCGTGATCTCAGTGGGATTCGATTCTCCGTCCGTGCGGATGTTCTGCTCTTCCAGGCGGAATGTTTCCATTCACCTAAACCCATTCCATCCATTGACTCCAGATTTGTCACTTGGATTTCTCTGCTGGTCTGTCTGCAAGTATATGTCCGTCTTTTCGCATACATCTGTGGCAAACACAATCTATAATCTTTCGCGTATAGGTCAATGTTCTACGAATAGCAGCGCGTGCAATAATCCCTTTTGATCGGATATAATTATATTACCTCACGCAGTGTTCGTCGTTGTTAATTACTCCAAGTGAACAATGGATTTTACGACAACAACAGCGCTAATCACTTCTAGGCAACCTATAGGCACGAACGGTCAGACCAACCGACATGTTTCCAATTATTACCAAAGCTACTTTTGTTCTCTGATATAGAAGACCTAATGATTAAACAACCATACGGCGAATCGGACTGATTACCGATTGTTCCAACTACGGTATTTGTAACAATAACAATAATTGGTGCCAATGCTAAAAACATTTTTTTGTTTTATTGGCAGTTGATTTAACTATATTATACCACGTGCACTGTGCAATATCATCCAAGTAGTGACTTCAGCGAACATACTATTTATGTTTTACAAAAGGATCATTGCAAAAAGAAAATGCAGCAACATTTTAAATTTCTAAATAATTGACACTGGTTATTTGAATAATCGGAAAAGTGATGTCGGTACAGCTCCAGTCCGATGACTGGAAAAAGGATGATTGTAAAAGCAAGAGGGAAAAGAGGAAGATGGTAATAGCAAAAGGGGAAAAAGGAAGAGGGAAGAAGATAGCAAGAGGGAAAGACGAGGAGGGGAAAGGAAGATAGTCTGAGAAGGAAGATTGTTATTGATGAGAGTAAAAGGAAAAGAGAAAGGAGGACGGTAAAATAAAAAGAGGAAATAAAGATGATGGTAAAAGGGAAGAGGAAAAAATGAAGAGGGAAAAGGAAGAAACTATGCTAAGCATCTCTGTTATAATTCGCTAATTTTTAGAAAGTCGCAGGTGTCATTCTTTACGATCAATCAATGACGCTTGATATAGCGCCTCTTCAAGAAATCTACTCGGCGGCTCTCAGTCGAACCTCGACCATATAATACAGATTTCAGAGTAGAATATAATATGGATGCGGAGTTCGTTATCAGGGATGGGTAGAAGCTGATACATAGAAGGTTTATTCATTTCTCTGATACAATAAAAAAAATTATATTCTGATCGATAGGGGGAGATTATTTCAAATTCCTGGACGTCGTGCATTCGAAGCCGAGTGGCTATTTTAAGATCAATCAATCTCTCTTCATTCTCTGTCTCTGTCTGCCTCTCTGTCTGTCTCTCTGTCTGTCTCTCTGTCTGTCTCTCTCCTTCAGGCTTCAAATTACAAAGTCATCCTATGTCTTTGACTGCAGACAATTCAACATGGCATCAAGACACGCTCCTCTCTCTCATCGATTCCTCTCTCTCTCCTGCTGCTACTTCCATGTATACATCAACTTATAAGCTTAGCCTCCAGCAACGCCACACCGTTACGTCTAACTCACCTGGATCACGTGGATGTAGCTATGGACGCATACGCGTCATATACAGGTGGCTGGTGATCGAGAGACATCAACCTCGATGCTTCTGCTGCTGCCAATAGTCAGGCCTATTCACTGTTGAGCTAAAGAGAGTCTCTGGCAGAGGGTGGGACCTACGGAGGTGGGGCCCATCGACGCTCCTTGTGGTCTTTTTGTGCAGCGGATGTTCTGCTTTGAACCACGAACAACAACATAATTTATTATGAGGTAACCTATTAGGTTGCAGCCCCAGAAACGAACTAAATCTTGTCAATCAGTTGAAATCGTAATCGTAATCTCCAAATATCTAAAGTGCCACTTGAAAGCCAAGCGCAGGGCACCAGCTTATTCACGAGCACTGATTATAATAAAATTATAATATAAAAAATATGATTATGATAAAATAAAAACAATCTTCAATTGAATGACCGCAGTATGATAATAAGCATAGTATGGCCGGAAGATCAGAATTTTTTACAGAAGTCGATTTTAACTGTGCGGCAGACATGCAAGTCGTTTGTCAATTGTCATGTCCTACATCAAATTGAACCAACGCCGTCACCTAGCGAATGGAAGGACTAGTCAACCAAAAAGGGGTAGCAGGTAATTGATCATGCTACCCGCTGTTCTTCACACCGAGAGTCAACAGCAGAAGCACCACACTCTAAACTCCACTCTACTCATCTGAAAGAGACATTTACAGAAAGACGGACGAAAAATTATTTGCTTGTCAATTAAGAATAAATTTATTAACTATTCAACCTTAAAACACTGTATAAAAAATTCTGCACATACAGAGGATCTGATAAAATTGTAGAATGAGCTTTTAACTGACATTTCAACCTGAACTTTTACGTCTCATAGTTCGTCTATATAGAATCGATTAAAAGCTAATATCGAGGTAATACAACGGTCCGTTTATCAGCCGATGATTTTTGTGGGGAGTCAATAACAACTGTTCCAGGTGTTCACATCGACGACATAGTTCACAGTTTCCCCCAAACTCTTAATTGAATATACACAATGCTAAACAATTGTTAACTTAAGTGTGCAAATGAAAAACAACGCCAAACACAGTCACACAACCAAAAGAATCTTCAGTAACTATGGCGCAACATAAATTATGTAGTAGAGTCCGCATACCATAAATGACAAGGACTACAACTGATAAGTCTAAATGACTAACATAGATTCATAGGCCAACACTCGTGCAAGACTAGGAGTAGATCTATCAGCCTCTTTCTGAATCCACAGTTCACCCACAATCCTCTTTGGCATTCAAACACTTAATCTATAAGAGACCAAATTTTCAAACAGGTTTTAAGCAGAATACTGAACATAACAAGTTAAGCTGACGAACGAACACACCAATAATTCATATAACACTCGCTTAAGAAATATGGCATCTAGACAATAGATGTAACAATCGTTGTGAGGCAAGACTATCGTAAATTCGCCGATTTAAGAGACATAATGCTTTCATTTACATTTGCCCAAGACTTTCAACTTTCATCGTAGACGACAAATGACACAGACTTATAATAAAACCAGAAGTGTCTGTAATTTCTGAATATCAGCCAACCAGTTTAACGCCTCAATTGAATCGAGATATATATCATTGTTTTCCGTACACTGCGTACCCAGCATGCGTAGCGAGGTCTCACCGTCAGTGTAGTGCACTCTGGGGCGAACGGGGACTTAGACGCGATTTGTGGCCTTCTCCGTTTCGTCCGATTCCCAAGGAGAGGGTTGGGTTCGATCGTTGGCCTTCGTTTCGTCCGATTTTCTTGGGTGGGGTTGGGTTTCGACTGCACCATCATTATCTGCTGCATAGGTGGAACGTCTGTTCAGAAGGAAATATCTGGTCTTCATAAGCATAGCATCTGAAGCTAAGACAGTTTCGTAGAGAATCGCAGCAATGATTCCACCAGACAATGGACCACACCAGTAGATCTACAGCATATATATATAAATATAGAAGGCCACAAATCGCGTATATATATAGCTCCAGTACGAGAGAGCAGTGGAAATGAGACGGAGGCCCATCCAAATATTAAGCTACAGAGTGAGGGGAAAGTGATTTTGCGTATGGGTGTGTATGGCGTGGGAGGGTTCCAAATATAACCATCTAATTATGACGTCCACATTATTGAATATTAATAATAGAACTGAAAACCCAATCACGGACGATAATCCTACTTAATCGGTTTTATGTAGCAGTAGCTGAAGCACCTGGCGTTGCCTGGGTCAAAATAACGTATATGCATAGGGGCCGTTCACAAAGTATATACCGCTCAAGGGGTAGGTGGGTGGGTTCCTGTTTTGTTAGCGTTATATTGTGTAGGGTGGGGGGGTAGGTTGAAGGTTTCGTTATATAACAAACCTTTTTACAGCTTATGCTATTTTGCCTGTTTGTCTGCCAATTGGAAATTCCATGTACCACGGACCTTCATTGTTTAATCAAAGTTCACAGTATGTTGTGAACCTAAACTAGCACCATCAGCTGAAAGCTGGTGAATTGATGTGACGTTTTTACTTATTATGTATAAATCCACTTTAGTGGATTTTTACGATTTGAACAATTTCCTGTGCATAGCTTTAAACGCTCTTAAATTCAATTCTGTGTGATTTGTTTTGATTCTGGTTTAAATTAAAAATTAATTCACTTGAAATAATTATTTCGTTGGGTATTATCAAGATGTTTGATTTCATTTTCTATGGTAGGCCTATGAGTAAACAATTTATATATGTTTGCTTAAATACCCAATTGTAGTTGTAGTATACACTCAATATCATGCGTTATTAAATAGGTAAAGTTGTTTCGCAAACCTATCGATAAATACCTGATAGTGCAATGTTTAACCAATCGATTCTGTGTGATACTGTAATCCTCATTTCTAGTGCAAAACAAGAGGGAAACTAAAATGGTGTTTTTATAAAAGTTTCAAATTGTGCAATACAATTATATCAATTGTATGACTTTTAATATGCTTATTGACTGGGGTGGGGTTGAGGGTAGGTAGCATATATGTTATATAATATAGGGGTGGGGGTCACAGCTGCTATTACATAACGTTATTAGGGGTAGGGGTGGGTCGAAAATTGAGATTTTATGCATTATATAATATGTGAACGGCCCCCTACTCTTACAATAATTTATGTAATATGTTGAACATTGCTTCCCCATGGTAGTTGTTCAACATTATGATAAGATTTGTTAAGCAATATTGTCCTGTTTAGCCGGGGTTAGGTCGGAAAGAGGCGCTATATAAATGCTAAAAATAAATAAATAAAATAAATAAATAAATTATAAGAGCTAAGCGGGCAATTTATGACACCGTCTGCGACTCATAGAATTGTCTGCATTATTATCTTAGCCAATTAGATATCAGCAATTTCAATTACTGCAACGTCACGCATAGGCCTACTAATTATTAATCTGCGTTTCGGAAACGGCGTAAGTTTAATTTATGTCGATTCGTGAAATTTGTGTGGAATGGGTAAGGTTTTGTGATCGCGAAACCCCTTGTATTCGTTATTGGGTGATAAGAAGTATTCGTGAAAAATTTTGGGAACAATCGGTCTAGTGGATCAACGCTGAACAGTTGTCGTGGAAGATAGGAACATAGTTAGATGCATAGTTACATACATAGCCTACTTATCTTCTTCATAGTTATAGATTAAAACTGTTTTAAATGTAAATGTTGTTAGTATTATATACTTACTTCTTAACAGTTAACACATTTAAGCTGTGAAAAAAGATGTCTAACATAAAGAAATAGCCTACAGTAAAATCAATGTCTTATAGATGTCTTTGGCTAATTGACCTTTGTAAGGGGGTTATAGCTCAGATGTACGTAAGCATTGGAGGGGTCCACAAAATGTACGCGGTGCAACAGAGGGAGGTGGACCGAAAATACGATTTTGCGTGCGTAATATTTGGATGGGCCTCTGTCTTGAAGCAGCGAAAGTATGTAGGCCTAGGTAGGTCAAAGCTTAAAGTAATGAACGATTAATGAGGGGAAGTTAGTTTCATGGCCAACAAAAGCAGGAGATTTGATCGTGGCGGTCCTCTCTAGCAGATAATATAGTTGAGATCAGTCTCTGA
The DNA here is from genome assembly GCA_959347315.1 of Bimastos eiseni. Lineage (NCBI taxonomy): Eukaryota > Metazoa > Annelida > Clitellata > Crassiclitellata > Lumbricidae > Bimastos > Bimastos eiseni. The sequence continues at coordinate 241,069 of OY365820.1, forward strand.
GAAGGGGTATAATGGAGGTGGGTATACGGTCCGCAGTCGGAGGAGTTCAAATCTAAGCTAGTCTAAGAAGACTATCAATTGACTTCTTCTTTCAAATCCCTTATCTATCATGGTCAGCCTGCGTCTCTAGTCTTACGAACTGACTTTCTGAAGATTGACCTCATGACGATTTGGTTTCGGATGCCATCGGTTTACGTCTTGTGTGTTAGAAAAAGGAGGAATTGAAGTTAGGCTACTATACCACAATTCGTAAGAAACTATTCACATTACTGTCAAGTACACAATTGCAATGCAACTGTACACAATAGCAAATAGTAAGTGCTCAAAGTACAAAATGTTGATTTATGAAAAGTATTTTCAAAATACTCTTTCTAAAAGTGCCTAGAGAGAGAGAGAAAGAGAGACAGACAGACAGACAGACAGACAGACAGAGATATGACATTTACCCAGTGGTTTTTCCAGCTGCCAGACATGACGGCTGGACCAAATGATCTGGCTGGATTCATACTCGACCCAGTGTACTTGATCTAGACGACACGAAAACAACGAGCACAGTGAATCTTACTACACAATATATTAAAAGAGAGAGAGAGAGATCATATTCAGACATTTTTATAGCGCCTAAGTGGCTTAGACATGACTGTTCGGAAAATATAGAGCTTCAACAACTGTATGACCCACACAGTTAATGCAGGAATTGAATGATGAACAGCAAGAGGAGGAGGAAGAAGACTGTAGGAGGAAGAGACTGAGAATGAGCAGGAGGAAGAGGAAGAGGAGAAGAAGATGGATGATGATGATGATAATGAAGGCGACAAGGAAGAGAAAGATGAGCAGGAAGGTAAAGAAAATCGGAAGTAGGATGAAGAAGATGAGGATACAGAGGATGGAGAGACGGAAGAGGGTGAATATGAGGAGGAGATATCGTAGCCAGAGAGGCATTAGGTGGAATAATTTATGAAATATCACAGATGTACGATTTGAATCTTCCCTGCTTGAAGCTGTTTCTTGGTCAAGCAGTTCTATCTTTAGGTCATGTAGATCTGTGCGTTTATGACCCTCTTAGGGTCAGATCTTTCGTCTACATTTCACTCGTCAAGTGGATTGTCTTCTGTAGATGGAGGGGTTGACCTCTGTGGATCCTTTCAAGGTCAGATCCCTCGTCTAAAGTGTATGACTTACATTTCTACAATAATAGACCATCATACCCCTCCCCCAACACATCCTCATCAACCATCTGTATGTGTTATAGTTGCACAGAGCAATCGATTCCGTTTCTAGCTATACGGTTCTTTGGATCTTATACCTTCCGTCGGAGACGCCATCTTGTTATTTTGTAGCATCCAATCATTTTTGGTTCTTTTATTGCCGATTGAAGGACTGATCAAGTCAAAACCAATTCGGAAGAGATAGGATGTAATGTAATGGAACACTTATATAGCGCCACTCAAATCAGAGGCGCTCACGACTCAACACAAAGCTAACGAAGAGAAGATAGGAGAGCAGATAGGTTGGCCTTAAACATAGAGAGGTTGGACAGTAAAATAGAGGGTGGTCATTACAACAAAGATGGTTGGCCCATAAAAACTGGCAAGGGTGGTACACAATAATTATATGACGTAGCCGATTAGCAGTGGAAAGGAGAGAACGAAATAACTGATTATATTTCTCATGATCATAGTTTTTCAGAATACTTATACTTACAGCGAAGAGGTGGCAGAGCGCAACGCTCAATCCGATGGCAAGTGGAGCGGAACCACTCATATCAGATCGATTCTCGTCACAAGAGGCAAAGACTGTCAAAACGAGAAGGAACGTAATCATGAGCTCCACTCCGAATCCCTGTCCAGGAGACAGCTCTTTATCTACTGTTGTCATCCCAAGGTTTCCCTGAACATCAGGCGGGGTCAAAACCTTGAGAAGCCCTGATCCGCCCACTGCCCCTGCGCACTGAGCCATGACGAAAAGAACTCCTCGAAGGATGCTGATCTTGCGAACAACCAGCATCCCCATCGTCACGGCTGGGTTGATGTGGCCACCGCTCAAGTGTCCTATGCACCAGACGACAGTTGCTACACCCAAACCAAAGCAGAGAGCGATGTGGACTTGGGTTGGGGCGTATTCAGCCCAGTCCTTTCCGATGCAGGACCCACATCCGATAAAGACGAGAAAGAGCGTTCCAATGGTTTCGGCGACCACTCCTCGATAGAAGAAAGGATCTTTAAGGTCGGTCAGACTGGACGCCATCCGGTCCCGAAAAAACTGACAACGCATCTGAACGTTTAAACTTTCACTAACTCTGACTACAATTTCTTTGTGCTCTGCTACAGCTGCTGCCACTCTCGCAGATTACCGCTCTTCAACGTTGCTGACAAGGACTCACCTGGAACAGAAATCAGCAATAAGTTCACCCGTGCGCAGAGGCGGCGATCTCGTTTGATAGGTGGGGGTAGACTGAGATCGTCAGAAGAGGGTTAAGAAATGTGTCACGCGAAAAACGTATGGTGTCCTTTCCTTGTGAAAGGTGAGGGGACTTGTCCCCTCGACTCCACCCCAGGATCGCCGTCCTTGCCTGTGCGTCGTTCGCCTAACGCAGGGACGGGCAACATACGGCCCGCGGGCCAGACCCGGCCCGCGACGGGATTTTGACTGGCCCGCAGACTGTTTCCGGTCGTACATGATAATGTGGCCCGCGGCCACATTCTGCTGCTATCTCCCACTACTTGCTTACTACGTCGCAGTAATAGTGACTGTTAGTTATTCTTTGGTTCTTTGTTTTCTTACTGTTCTTGGTTCTTCGACTCTTTGTTTTCGGTTAGAATTAGATTTAGAATTTACAATAAAATTTTTACCATGGATTTTGCCAAGAAACGTAAAGTTGACAGCGAGTGTCGCGCATTTAACAAAGATTGGATGCCTAAGTACTTTTTCACAGAAGTCGGCAAGAAAGCAGTATGTTTGCTGTGCAGTGAAAGTGTTGCCGTGTTGAAAGAGTACAACATTAGCCGACATTATGCGACGAAACATGCAGGCTATGGCAGTACTTTATCAGCAGCGGAACGGCAAACAAGAGCAACAGAACTGGACAGAAAACTTGTAAAGCAGCAGAATGTATTCGGAAAAGCCAAAGTAGCCCAGACAGCTGCTACTCATGCCAGCTTTGTGGTCGCATAAAACATTGCTAAGCACAGCAAATCGTTCTGTGATGGTGAATTTGTCAAAAAATGCATGCTCGATGTAGCTGATCAAGTCTGTCCAGAACAAAGAAAGAAGTTTGAAGAAGTCAGTTTGTCGAGAAGAACTGTGGCTCGCCGCATTGAAGCAATTGGTGAAGACCTGACATCACAACTGAAAGGGCGTGTACCTTCATTTCAGCTGTTTTCCTTGGCATTGGATGAAAGCACTGACATCGATGACACTGCACAGTTGCTCATCTTTGTACGAGGCATTTCAGAAAACTTTGAAATCACAGAAGAATTGCTGTCAATGGAATCAATGAAAGACACTACTACCGGGGAAGATATTTTTGAATGTGCGGAAAATGCCATGCATACAATTACCATGGCAGAAAATGGCTAGTGTTACTACGGATGGTTGTCCATCTTTGACAGGAAAGAAAGTTGGTCTACTGAAGAGACTGGGTGACCGTGTTGCAGAGGTCGATTGCACTAGGAAGCTGATATTTCTACATTGCATAATACACCAGGAAGTGCTATGTAAAAGTGTGCTTGACATGAAACATGTTGTGGATCCAGTTGTGAAAATTGTTAATTTCATCAGGGCGAGAGGTCTAAATCACAGACAGTTTATCACACTTCTGGAAGATTGCGGCTCGGATCATAGTGATGTTTTGTATCATACCGCTGTACGCTGGTTGAGTTTGGGGAAAGTTCTGAGACGTGTCTGGGGCCTGAAAACGGAAATCTTACTGTTTTTGGAGATGAAAGGGAAAGATACAGAATATCCTCAACTCAGAAAATCCGAATGGCTGTCAGATCTGGCGTTTGCAGTTGATCTCTTTGAACATATGAATGAATTGAACACCAGACTTCAAGGGAAGGGCACTTTTGCTCACGAAATGTACTCAACAGTGAAGGCATTCAGGGTGAAGCTAAAACTGTTTTCTCGCCAGCTCAGTCAGAATATCACAACACACTTTCCAACACTCGAAACTATGGCACCCCAGATGATGTCAACTGAGAAGTACACCAATATGATATCTGCACTAGACAATGAATTTGCTCGTCGTTTTGCGGACTTCCAGAAACTTGCTGCTGAGTTTGATATCTTGTCATCACCGTTTACAACTGACTTTGAAAAGGTGCCGGATGCTCTACAGCTGGAATTGATTGATCTGCAGTGTGACTCTACCCTGAAAGAGAAATTCCAATCTGAAAGCATTGACAAATTTTATGCGTCACTGAATGAGTCCAAGTTTGCCAACCTGAGAAAGATGGCCATGAAACTACTTGTTCTGTTCGGGTCTACATACATTTGCGAGCAAACATTTTCGACCATGAACATTAACAAGACAAAGCTGCGTTCCAATCTAACCGATGTTCACGTGCAGTCTTTACTGAGGATTTCTACGTCCGACATGCAGCCAGAGTTCAAACAACTTGTTGACAACTTTGATCGACCACAGATGTCTCATTGACTTCAGCAGCTATTGAAGTACATTACGTTAAATTCATTAAATACTGTTTTTGGTCTCTATGCTTTAAACTTAAAGTTTACAAGTTTAAAGTTTACATTAAATACTATTTATTCCTTGCATAGGTGGATAAATACGCGATTAAGGTATCGATTCAGTAATCCGGCCCGCCAAGGACTTCATTTTCCCATATCCGGCCCCGCCGACTGGAGAAGTTGCCCACCCCTGGCCTAACGAGACATGTGCCAATCTCTTCGCACCTGGTGGTGGAGAAGCCGAAAAGTGCGGCATTCAGGAGGCAGGTCGCTTCAGAGACGCAGTGGGGGTGATGGAAATGGATGACCGGGGCTCGAGTAAGACTGTGACAAGAGGATGATCGGGTAGAGCGGATTGGGTGGATGGTGAAGAGTTCGCGAAGATATTTGGGTTGGGAGCATTGCAGGGAGGTGTAGGTTAGACTTTGAAATGGATGCGTTCTGGTAAATATTTATAAGCAAAGGAGTGATTTGTGGCTTGGAGTGATGTGATGATGTTTCTGCGTTTCAGTGACGGCTCTGACCAGTTATATTTGGATAAGTTGCAGACGTTTGAGTTGCGTGGTTTCAAGGTTGGAGAAAAGGAAGTTAATAAAGGAAGACTTAATTAAGATTCACAACATCGTTCTCTCCACTTATGATGATAAATGGCGCACTCACAGTTGTTGAAACTTGCACTTGTATATTTGTAATGAAAATGCATTCAGGTTCAGATACCCGGATAGGTTCGTGCTGGACGCGCTCGCCATACTTCAAACCCGCTGTAAACGGCGAAGAAAAATTAATACGGCGAAGATTTTCCAAAGGTATTGACAGAAGTATAGGGGCACGTTTTTTATGGACCACAGTGTAGGTTTACTTCGCACAAATTACATTGCTGACACGACAACGAGTAAAACCACCAATACAAGCAAAACGTAATTGGTTTCAATACATTTACTAATAGGATTCACCGACGAGGGATATTCATTGCCATTAAACCTGTTCCGTACTCGCTGTCTATATGCTAGAAGCCTCTCTACTAAATAAAATACAATAAGCTGTAAATAATCGGCTAGCCTAAGTGGTTTTTACTGCCGACGTACACTATTTTGCGTTCATCACTGCTCCGTTCATTCAGACAACTGCCTAATCTTGATGGTTAGTTGGAACACGAAATCAGCAAACACGTCGGTATCTGTTGGATCGCTCCAGGTTATACCAGAGGTAATACCAATGGCAGAATTGCACACTTTCATGTCATCGAAATCCTTTTTTAGAAAGTAAGGGCCGCGGTGGACAAATCTGTCGCGTATCCTTTGGAATACTTCAACCCATAACATTCTTTTGTTGTTTTCATCATAGCCCAAGTTTCTTATAGCATTGGCGTCCAGATGAGGAAGCCATTTCTTCAGCTTGTCGGAAAAGAAATGCACACGTTTGCGCGTCTTTGTAAATAAAGCCTCAAGTTCATCATTCTTCCCAGAGTTCTTTAGCGACACTAACATGCTGTACAAAACTGCTTCTGCAGTAGCAGCCAACTCCAGAATGGCAGTGCGAGCTGGTACACGCGATGATGGTAATGTTATGGAATATAATGATGCTGGATTGTCAGCTTTGAATCTCTGAACTTCTTGAATTCCAAATTCTGCACTACGCCAAAGTTCACATGCTTGATGATTTGCAAATGCTTTATAACTCAGCTGCAATCCTGAACCTGTCCATGGAGCGATATCATCCTCGCTATCGAAAATGTACATCGAACTTCCATATATGCACTCATATCTAGGACTGGCCATTGATATTTGTTCTCTGAAAATATAAAATTGTAATAGAATGTTATTTCTCAATATAGTGCACTATTATCCTAAAACCAACTCATTTGTATTTGGAAAGTTACTTGAAAAACAGTGACACGCTGTCATATTCTGTGTATTAAAGCATCACAGAGCAATTTGCAGAATAAAAAAATTACATAGCCTGTGAGTTCCGATCACTCTAAAAGCTACCTACAAGTTTAGAAGAACCATCGGTAAACTAAAGCACTATTATCCTAATTCTTCGGGAAGCGTATCTGGGCAGAACGTGGCATCAGCATTTAGTTGCTGCAGTGTACATCGTGGGCTGCCTTTATGACAACTATATCTGAACAGCAAATGAACGCTTTTTAGTAAACAGAAAATTTTCACAGCGGACACTACAAATGACCATTCTAATTCCGCTCAATGAAGTCATAGTAATTATAGCACTAGATACTAAACCTATAAAACTACAATCATAAATCATGACGCAAATTATTTAAAAACTTACCGTTGTATGTGAATCCAACGCACTCTGCTACAAACTTGAAACGTCTCTTGCTAATACAGAACTGACGAATAAACCGGCTCGGCACAATTAGACGCTACGCCCACGAACAAACAATTCGACCAGTCCGGATGTTACACGCGTGGCCATGCATGAGTCACACTGGCTTCACTGTGCTGAGCAAACATGCAGAGCTATAATTATACAGTACAGCCTGTGTGACTGTCCTCGAGCATTCACCCATGTCCGCTTACATGACACGAACTATGCAAACCGTTAGTAACATTACAAAACTGATCCTAGTGAATGGCCAAATGCATTAGAACGCCGACTACATGTTACAGCAGCACTAGTAAAGCTAACACTCACACAGACATTCAATGTAATTGGATCAGCTCTTTATTATCAACCCACGAGTTAAACGACTCAGGATATCCAAACCACTTTACTAATGATTTGTTTCCTCGCTTCCGAATGACTTTCTCAATTCTAAATATTTGTTGACTTGTTTTTTGTAACTCCTGCTCATAAAATGTTCCTTTTACTTTTTCACCGCTAAAATCAGTAATCTTATATGTTGGGGGATCCGTGTATTGAACTTGCGATATAGTAAATATTTCTTCAGTACATCGTGGTGTATATCCTTTTTCAAATGTTTTCTTCTTTTTAGTTATTCTCACTTTATCGCCTACTGTGAATTTCTGTTTAATTTGATGAATTCCCTCCTTCTGTGAGGGTAGCGAGTATAGTTTCGTCCATAATATTTTCTCATTCTTCTTTTCACTAGCAATCGCAGGTGTCATTTTAATTGACGAATGTTTAGTATTGTTGTATATATTTACCAATTCATCTAAAACATCAATGTATCTTCTAGTTGAGTTTGGGGAGAAATATTTAAACATTTTTTCTTTCATAGTTCTATTCCATCTCTTAACTACACACGATTTATCTTCGTTTTCAGTAGAATACATCTCAAAACCTAACGACTTGACATCTTTATTGTAAAATTCTTTACCTTTATCAACCCATAACTTTTCAGGTTTTCTATTGCTTTCATTGAAGATTTTCTGAAATGCTGTAGAAACTGACTTGCCGCTTTTGTCTTTTAATGGTACAATCCATCCATACTTTGAGAATATGTCTATTACAGTTAACAAGTATTTTATTCCGTCATTGAATTCTGCAAAAGCTTGCATATCAACTAAATCAGCAGCCCAAATTTCATCAATACCTCTAATATATCCTTCTTTTTTGAAAATGATGGATAACTGGTTTATGCAACTCATCAGCTAGTTCATCAGTCCATTTTATCATTGCTGTGTCTAGGTGTTTTTCGGGGCTTTTTTAAACTTTGCCGGCTTTGAGGAATCCAAACCCAAACCAAATTTCTGTTTCGTATTTATGATAGGTTTAATAATTGCACGCTCAACTCTTTCCCGCATTGTTGGAGCTTTAATAGCATCCATTTCTTCTAGCATCAATCGATCAGCAACATTTCTAGTAGAAGTGTCTGAAAATTGTTGATATGCTAAATCGTGATGATAAGCAGCATTATCTACACGATCGACTGGTTTACTCCAATCTTTATAAGCACCAGTTGACGTTAATCTAGCATCCAAATATGTTCCAGGCCCGGCAAAATTCATTCCAGGAATATGCATTTCACCTGGAAATTTTGCCCACGGAAGTTTTATTTTACTAGTAGCTGAATTCAACGATGAAACTAAATCTTCACCAGTACTCGCTAGTACGATCTTTACAAACCGCGTCTTAGTTGCTTCACACATGGCACACTTTCCACGAAGCATATGCCTTCCATTTTTGCTAACAGCATTTTGAACATCGTTTGTTTCAGTCTTACTTTTACATCGTACACAATACAACATTGCCATTTTAAATACAAAATAAAATACATTTAAAATGGAAGTAAAAGACCTGTCGTGGAGTGATGTACTGTCAAAAAGATTTAATAGTCCTCTTCTACCAAGATCACTAAGAGGATTAATCGTTGGAAAGAGTGGTTGTGGAAAAACAACTCTTCTTTTGAATCTTCTCTTGCGCCCTGGATGGATAGACTACAACAACTTACAAGTGTTTGGCAAGTCCCTCTTTCAACCCGAGTACAGGATTATCAAGAAAGCATTTGAAGAGAAGTTACCAAAAGAAGCAATCATTAGACTGTTTGATAACCAAGACGAGATCATGAGACTAAATGTATCCCCAGCTATAGTAGTTGAAGAAATGGCTAAAAACTTGGCTACTCCAGCAGATATTGAATGTAAGTTCTTTGAAACGTCGGATGACGTGCCTGATCCAAGAGATTTAAACAGCACAAAGAAGAACTTGATAATATTTGATGATCTTCAGTGTTGGAAAAGCAAAACAAGTGTGAAACATACTACATAAGAGGACGTCATAGCAACGTAGATTGTTTTTATCTGGCTCAAAACTACTTCAAACTTCCAAGACAAACCATCAGGGAGAATGCCAACTTCATATGTCTATTTCCTCAAGATCTAAAAAATGTCAATCATATATACGATGATCACGTATCAAAAGATATGCCAAAGGAAGAGTTTAGAATGCTCTGTAAAACTGCGTGTGAACAGTCACATGGATTTGTTGTGATTGACTTAACATCTACGAAATATAATGGAAAGTATCGTAGTGGTTTGATAACTTTTATATTCCACTAGAATCGCAAGGACTACAAAGAAGTTTTGAAGAAATGTTGCCGAGATCAGTATAAAATAAAAAAATCTATGTTTAAAAATGGATCAAACAGCGTTACTCGAGAAAATTGTGAGGGACACAGAACCAAAAGCGTCGTTTTACATCTTGATTAGTGATAAAAGTACTCGTATTAGAACAAAGTTCAATCCACTAATCCAGCTTGACAAAGCAAAAAAGTATGAGATGGCGTTAGTTAACTTAGAAACTTATTACTCATTTCCAAATATAGACTCAACAAACAACAACTTTCGTTATAGCCCAAATAACGGAACTACATGGTTCAATATTGATATTCCAGAAGGAAGCTATGAAATTACTGACATTAACGAATATATTCAACGAATAATGAAGGAAAACGGGCACTATGATGCAACAGCAGATCAATATTATATAACTGTAGAACCAAACAACAACACATTAAAGTCTGTCGTTGATATAGGTCCAAATTATAGAGTAGACTTTACAACAGCATATTCAATAAGAACAGTTTTAGCATTCAACAGTCAGATTTACACAGAAGGATATAACGAATCTGAGAATATTGTGAATATACTGAGTGTTAATAGTCTAAGAGTAACAAGCGATATAATTGGATCGTCTTACACAAACGGAGGAACTGAAAATATTATTTACTCAATTTTTCCGAATGTTGGTCCAGGTTTCAAAATTGTCCAAGAGCCACTGAATCTAATATATTTACCAGTCACATTAAGCACAATTTCTCAGATGGAGACTAAACTAGTTGATCAAACTGGAAAACTAATCAACCTTAGAGGTGAAGAACTATCGATTCGATTTCACATTAAAGAGGCGTAAAAAGTTTTTGTGCTATATAAAATGAGTCGGTACACAAAAGTTAAAGTAAACATTACACAAGGACAGATTGATAAAATTAAACGAGCCGTTCAGGCTGGAGCAACAGTAAGCATTAGACTATCACATTCTGATTTAAGTGGTGATATCTCTAACATCTGCACAAGTGAATAAAATCGCAAAAGCATACCAGAGCGGTACTGGAGTAACAATCAAAATGAGTAAAACACAACTTGAGCACAATGCTAAAGTTGAAGGTGGTTTTATTGGAGCTATATTACCCTTCTTAGCTACAGCAGGCAAATTTCTTCTATCTAGCGTTTTACCAACATTAGCAACAGGAGTTTTGTCAGGCGTTGGTCAGGCAGCTGGGTCTACTGTTGTTAATAAAATTGCAGGTAATGAGGTAATGGAGTTTCTGGAGGACAAATTATTTATTTGAAGAAAAATGGGAAGGGGTGTAAAGTACATGTATCAGGAACTGGTTTATACTTGTCACCTTGGCAAAAAGGAAGTTGACTTGGTGAAAGATTATACATGAAGTCAGGAGCTAGTTATGTTGATGGATCAGGATTACTACTCGGCCCAAATTCTCCATTTAAAAATATTCCGATATTGGGAATGCTATTGTAAACAAAAAATGCTATATTTAAAATGAACAGAGGAATGCCAGTGCATAAGTTTATTCACAAGTATCAAAGACCAATAGAACCACCTGTTGTTTATAGGCCTCACACAGATCTTCAATATCCTCCTACTGCACTAAATGGTCGTTGGGAAATCTATGCGCAAGAATCGTTTACTATTCAACCGAGGTCATCATTCACTGCGATTCTAAAATTTGGCGTCTTAATTAGACGCGGTATGGTATTTGTTTCATTAAAACAGACGTTAAAAATCAAAAGATGTAGCTTACAAGACGGTGTTGTTTCAGAGACAGTTGATGATATAATAGTTACAATACAAAACAATTCAGATACTGAAGTAACAATAAATGCAGGAGATCCTATTTGTTTTGTTGGAATGCAATCAATCTAAATATTTTATTTGCTTCAATATAAAATGAAGTTCAAAGAATCAATCAACAATGAAGTTACAAATAAATTGTGTCTGGTGTTACCACCAGCTTTGCCCTCTGCTCCAAATGGCGAGATACACATTATCGAAGGAACAGCACACACGTATCGCTTGTGAAAGATTTATTCGCTGATTCTTGATGAATTGGAAAAGTTTAGTAGCATGAAGGAAGAGATAAGAAGCAAGATCAAAGTAGGAATTGACGAACAAACTAAACAATCACTAATAAACCAAGAAAGAGAAGAGACAATCAAATCATTTCAAAATATATATGTTTGGTAAATCAAGAGAATCATTTCGCAAAAAGATAGAAGAGTCAAACACGCAGCAGGATTAAGGTAATGAAGAATTTTCTAACCAAATATGGTTAGGAGATTACGAAGGGCTTACGTTGTGTTTACGTTGTGCTTGTGCGTTTAGAATTACGTTTAGACTTACGTTTAGACTTACGTTTAGGCTTCGTTCATAAATGTTTGTTGAAACTTTATGTTAACATAGTAAAAGTATGTCGTTCCTAAAGATAACGGATCCAGCAAAAAGAGATTTTTTAGTTAACGAGTTTCTCAAGTCAAAGAGAAATATTCAAGAGAGCTACCAGTCTGAAAGATTGGGCGATATTGGTATTCAACGAGAGTTGACAAAACTTTACAAGCCAATTACTGAATCGCAAGCAGGCCTTGCATCGCAACTATCATCAATAAAAGAAGCAACAAAGGAGACTTCAACAGCTTTAAAAGCCCTTCCAGCATCGATAACCTCATCTTTAAAAGCTATAACATTCCCTCAGTATCCAACAATCAAAGCATTTCAGGATCCTGTAGAATCAGTTCGAACATTAGAGATTGGGAATATAGCAACAAAGTACCTTCAACAGTATGCTTCAAACAAAAAAGCCGTCGACACAACATTTGGAATATATTCTAAAGATGGCCAGTTTTACATAGGTAATTCCACAATAACAAATCAAGGTGATGACATAACTGTTGGTGTTACCAAAACATACACAGGTACTCCAGGCCTGTGGGAATTAATAACAATAGCTAAACCAAACAAATCTATATATAGTTCTTATGATCTTGAAAACTACGCCGAAATATTGGATGAAACTAATGCAATAAGAAATCCAACTAACCCAAACAAACCAAGATCATCAAGAAGTGATAAGTATAAAAAAATAATTAGGCCAATATGGGAAAAGCCACCATATATTGGTGCCACTGCGCAATTTAGTCCACAACCACACGAAAGAAAAGGTAAAGGACTGGCGCCAGTCATTCTACCTAGCGATCCTAATGCATTAATAGAAATGCTTTCGCTACGGATAGCTGGTTACAAGGCTGGTAATACGGGAGCTGCTAACGAGGCCGTGGCAATATGTGATGAACTATTACGGCAAGGAGTGTTAGATAATGGAACATACAAAACAATAATGGATCAACTCACTAGCGCATAAAAATATTGTCAACTATAAATAAAAATGTTGATTGTAAAGAACAAGCGATACTTAAAGAAAACATATTGTTGGGGGAGCAGGAATTTTCGATACTGTATCTGGATTTTTCAAGAGACTAATATCATCAAATGCAGTACGATCTGTTGCATCTAATCTTTCAAAAGCAGCTGCTAGTGATATTCGAAAAAGCGCAATTAGTGCTGCTAAAACGGTTGGTAAACAACTTGCAACATCAGCCATTTCTACAGCTAAAGATATTGCTATTGAAAGAGGAAAACGACTTATTGATAAAACTACTTCAAAAGCACTGACACCGAAGAATGTTGAAGTGATTAAGCAAATTACCGGATTGGAACCTAATCCACCAGTAATTACACAAAAGAGTAAAGATATACTTGCAAGTTTGATAAATAACAGGGCTAGCGAAGCCACTACAAATCTAAACAGATTGTTGGCAGGTCAGAGGCTAGGTAAAATTAGCAAAACGAGCAATGCTATTAGAATAGAAGACTTGGTGAAAAAGATGAACGGCTACGCTAATGGTGGAGGATTACGACTTGCGTAACCGACTTGCGTAGGCTGATTTTTAAAAAAATTTTTTCATTATTAAAAAAGTAATGGCAACGTCAGATGTTCTCAACTTTACAGAATTACCAGTTGTCGATGAGGGAATCGAAAGATATGAATTTCATGAATATGAACCAGTAGCTCGCACAAATCTTAATAGCGCTGGTGAGATGCGTATCAATATATGAGCAACAGTATTTGTTCACACAACCTTCAGAGGCGTACTTATTGTTTGAAGGAAGACTAACAAAAGCAGATGGTACTGCATTCGCCAACGCAGACGCTGTAGCACTTTCAAACAATGGACTTATGCATCTCTTTAGTCAGATTTCTTATCAACTATCAAACCAAGATATAGAAACCGCTTTTCACCCTGGTCAGGCTACTACGATGCTTGGTATGCTGAAATATCCAGACGACTTTGCTAAAGCACAAGGGCTCAATCAGTTGTGGCAAAAGGATACTGCATCAACAGCTGTAATTGCTGACAATACAGGATTTGCTGTAAGACAAGCATATCTTATTCAGAAGCCAACAACAAAGGGAACATTTTCATTCATTGTTCCGCTAAAACACATATTTGGTTTCTGTGACGACTACAATAAAGTTGTGTACGGCTTCAAGCACACACTGACTTTCGTTAGAAAAGCAGACGATGATGCAATTTTCAGAGCCCACGCTGCAGATGCAGAAAGGGGTTAATGTAGACAAGATTTCACTGTTCATGCCTCACGTGATTCCAGCAGACATGGAAAGAATGCAACTATATAAAACTATTGAATCAAAGTCCTTGTTTCCCGTAGCATATCGCGTGCGCAAGTGTGACACGATATCAGTCCCTCAGTCTACAACATTTTCATGGAGACTCAGCGTAAAGACGTCACCTGAAAAATCGAGGTATATTATTGTTGGATTTCAGACAGGTAAAGATGGAAGTCAAGAAGCAAATCCATCAGTATTTGATCACTGTGATCTGAAAAACATGTATATAATGCTCAATCAAGAGAGATACCCAGCTGTTGACTACAATTTATCATTTCCAAATCAGCAATTCTCAAGAGCATATCGTGATACGGCAACGTTTAGTGAAAAATTTTATGGAATGAACGACTTGATTACACAAAGCAGTATCACTCCAGCAGATTACAAAGACCTATTTCCACTTATGGTGTTTGACATGAGCAAGCAATCTGAGAGACTAAAATCATCAGTTGTTAATGTTCAAATCAAAGCTACATTCAATGCAGCAGTTTCAGCTGGCACAGAAGCATTTGCAGTTGTAGAATCCGATAGAATGCTCCAGTTCCAATCTGATGGCCAAAAGATGTCTGTTGTTTACTAAGCGTAGTGTACTGAGCGTAGTGTACTGGGCATAGCGAGGCTGAATTAGCTGCCTGCAATATTTCTGCACCAAATGTGATGTAGAAATAATATAATAAAAAGTGAAAACAATTTAATTTTTTTTTCTTACTACTATAAAATACAGAAATGAAATACACAAAAAAATCTCATAAAATTGTTACAAGACAACGGTATTACGACAACGTCAAAAAGTATAATACAGTTAATGCTACTTGCACTCGATAACGAAATACTAAAACGAGAAGATGTTGTTACTCCAGAGAAAGAGCCAAAAAAGAAAGAAGAGTCAGAAAATCAAGAACCAAAGCAGAAGAGACCTCGTGGTAGACCTAGAAAGTACCCACCAAAAGAGGTTGATCCAAACAAGGTTGTTGATCCAAAGTATCACAGGTTAAGAACGTACGCACAAATCCAATATCTATCAAATTAACTAATGTTGATACTGGCGAGGTTACAACATATGGTTCTTTGTATAAAGCATCCCTAGCAACCAAACATGGCTGTGGGTTCTTTGTAAGAAACAATGGAAAAGTAGTTGATGGAATACTGATTGATGTTATCGAGTAATGTTCATTAGTTTTTTCCTAATCAGATTTGTTTAGGAAAAAATAGTTTTAGACATGTCAGAAAAAAATGAATTGATTAAAAAATTTTTCTCAACATATAAAAATGGAAACTCAGACGGTCAAACAGTTGCGAGAAATCGCGAAACAGCGAGGTGTACAAAGATACTATTCAATGTGTAAGGCAGAGCTTGTTGCTGCTTTGAGTGTTCAAACAGGTGGTGTTGTTGATTTGCTTGATGAACCAGTTCCTGGCATAAATGCCCTTATTCTTGTTCCAACAAAAGCTGCAAAGCCTAAACAGAAGATATGGCAAGGTAATTTACTAGATGAGCCTGTTCCTGAAATACAAGCTCCTGTTCTTGCACCAATCAAGACTGGAATTATGGCAACACTCAAATCGTATACAGATTGGCTGGTGAGTTTTGTACCAGATCATATCAAGAAGCCAGTCAATGCAAAGCTTGAAGCGTTGAAGACTACAGTTTCAAATTTATTTAGTAAGTTTAAGAAAAACAAGTTTGAAATCAGAGAAACAAAGTCTGCGCTATATGGAGTCACAAAGCAATATACAATCGATGGCAAAGATGGGATTGACCCAACGACTTTTATGAATGAGGTAAAACAACAAGTTATAAATCTGTTGTCGCGAAATCGTCAGACAAAGACTAATATAGTTTTGACTTGTGAAATGGAATGTGTAGACATGAAATCTGGAGAAGTAATAACAACAGAGGTTCCATTTGGCACAAAATCCAGTTATTTTAGAATCGACAGACAATAGTGAAGTACATTCGAATGCAGTAGACAAAATTTTTGAAACGATGGCCACTTTTCAAATGAGAGGAAGTAATTGGAGATTTAAAGCTGTTTTAAAGATGGATATTAACACGATTGTGTACAAGCCACTGAAAGGCAGCTCATACATACCGCTTCCAAAGAAGTTGGTAAATAAGAAAGTTATAATTAACATGAAGAATGAAGATAATGAGTGCTTCAAATGGTGTATTGCTAGAGCGTTGAATCCAGTAGAGGATCATCCGGAATGAATCACTAAAGAATTGACGAAGCAAGCTGATAAGTTAAACTGGAGTGGTATTATGTTCCCGATAGCTCTTAATAAGACAGACAAGTTCGAGAGTAACAACACTGACGTTAGTATTAACGTTTTTGGTTATGAAGAAGAAGAGTCTATATATCCATTGCGGATTTCCACGCATGAAGATCGTGAACATATTGTTGACCTGTTGTTCATTTCAAACGAGAATACTAACCACTACTGCTTGATAAAAAATCTATGTGGTCTATTGAGAACACAGACTGGAGGCCAGCATATGCATTATTGTAGACGATGCTCGAATAGCTGTAGAGACGAAAAATCTCTTGATAAGCATAACAAGTATTGTAGTCAGCACGAAGCTGTTAGACCTGAACTGCCGGAAACGGGTACTACATTATCCTTCAAGAGCTCCAATAGATCAATGCGAGTTCCATTTATTGTGTATGCTGACTTCGAGTCATTCATTAAACCTATCAACACGTGCCAGCCAGATCCAAGCATGTCATACACTAAACAATACCAGAAGCACACACCTAGCTCGTTCTGCTATCACATCAAATGCTTTGATGATAATGTTTACAAGTGCGAGCCTGTTACATTTACAGCTGAAAGCGAAGATGATGATGTAGCTGGAACTTTCTTTGACACGCCCGAGGCTCACATAAAGGAAATCTACAAGCAGTTCAAGTTTCATAAACGTATGATATTCACTAAATCTGACAAGAAGATATTCGATGAAGCAACAGTATGCCACATTTGCGAAAAAAAGTTGGGTGATGATCGAGTTAGAGATCACTGTCATCTATCTGGCAAATTTAGAGGGGCAGCACATAGAGACTGTAATCTCAATTACCGAATTCCAAAATTATTTCCAGTAGTTTTTCACAATTTATCTGGTTATGATAGCCATTTATTTATCAAAAAGTTGGCTGGTGGACAAATTAATTGTATTCCAAATAAAGAAGAGAAATACATTAGTTTCTCAAGAGAAGTGATAGTTGATGAGTTCACAAACAAAGAAGGTGAACAAATTCAAGTAAAGCGAAAATTGCGATTTCTTGATAGCTTCAGGTTTCTGGCGTCGAGTCTTGGTGCTCTGTCAAAGAACCTAACAAAGGAACAGTGTAAAAACATTGGAAGTAAATACTATGGAAAGCAGTTGGATTTGCTTTTGCGAAAAGGAGTTTACCCATACACTATGTGGATAGTATAGCCAGGCTATGCGAAACGGAACTACCGCCTAAGGATGCATTCTACTCACGACTGAATGAAGCAGGTATTAGCGATGAGGATTATGAACACGCACAGACTGTTTGGAGAGAGTTTGGTTGTAAAACCTTTAGAGACTACCATGACTTGTACAACGTATCTGACTTTCTGTTGTTAGCTGATGTCTTTGAGAACTTTAGAGATGTTTGTATGAAACATTATAAGTTAGATCCCGCATGGTACTATACATCCCCTGGACTCGCCTGGGATGCTGCATTAAAGTTGACTAATGTTGAGTTGGAGCTGTTGAGTGACTATGAGATGGTGTTGATGATTAAGCACGGGATTAGAGGCGGAATCAGCATGATATCAAATCGCTTTGCTCATGCAAACAACAAATATATGGGAGATTCATATAACTTGAGTAAACCATCTTCATTCATTCAATATTTGGACGCAAACAACTTGTATGGTTGGGCAATGTGCAAACCTCTACCAACAAATGGATTTACGTGGATGAACTATAGTGAAATCAGTAACTGGAAATCAATGCCTTTTATATTAGAAGTCGACTTGGAGTATCCTGAAGAGTTGCACAATCTACACAACGACTATCCATTAGCCCCAGAAAGTATCAAGCTGGAAGGGTCAGTTGTTTCGAAGCTGATCCCAAACTTGGACAATAAACAGAATTATGTTGTTCATTATGAAAATCTTAAGCTATATGAAAGCCTTGGGTTAAAGATCACAAAAATTCATCGAGGATTAAGATTTGAAGAGAGTGACTGGTTGAAGACGTACATTGATTTGAATACCAGTCGACGCACCAAGGCAACAAACGACTTTGAAAAAGATTTTTTCAAGCTAATGAACAATAGCGTGTTTGGGAAAACCATGGAGAACATTGAGAATCGTGTTGATGTTAGATTGGTATGTGATGAGAAAGAAGCAATAAAGTTGGCATCAAAACCAAACTATGATCGTAGAACAATCTTTGATGAGAACCTAATAGCTGTTCACATGAAGAAGACTCATCAAGTTCACAACAAGCCAATATATCTGGGAATGTGTATTCTAGATCTGAGTAAAACCTTGATGTACGATTTTCACTACAATTTCATCAAGAATAAATATGGTGACAGAGCAAAGCTGTTGTTCACTGATACTGATTCTCTTGCGTATGAAATAAAGACCGATGATTTCTATGTAGACATTAATGAAGATGTTGAGAGTCGATTCGATACGAGTGAATATCCAAAAGATCATCCATCTGGTATTAAATCTGGTGTTAATAAGAAGGTTATAGGTATGTTTAAGGATGAGGCTTGTGGTTTGCAAATTGAAGAGTTTGTAGGACTTAGGGCAAAGTTGTATTCTTACAAGATGTTAGAAGGTGATGAACATAAAAAGTGTAAGGGAGTCAAAAAGAATGTTATCAAAAAATCAATAGCACATGATGATTACAAGGATTGTCTGTTTACTAGATGCGAGCACATGAGAAGTATGAACGTCATTAGATCGCACATGCATGAGATGTACACGGATGAAGTAAATAAACTAGCATTGAGTGCTGATGATGACAAGCGGGTAATTCAAGAAGATGGAATACATACGTATGCGCATGGTCATTACTCGCTACGCACGTAGATTGGAAACTACAAAAATAAGAATTAGAAATAAAATGAATTGTAAACACATTAATGTCGAAGAATTGATTTTACCAAACGAGCCGCTGTCAAACTTCCAGTTGATTGAAGCAACAAAGAAACTCAATATAAAGCACTTTAGAGGAGCATTCGTCCGTGACCAGTTCCCAAAGAAACCATTGGCTAGTGAATGCGGGATATTAAACACTGGAGACTCTAGTACAAATGGTTTTCACTGGGTATGTTGGTATAAAGTTGGACTAAAAAAGTTGTTTTGATTCTTACGCTTTGCCTCCTCCAGTAGAGTTGGTTAAATATCTAAAGAGCCCAGTATATTACAACAGTGAAAGACTACAATACGGTGACACTGTGTTTTGTGGTCACTTGTGTTTATACATTTTGAAAAAGCTTGATGATGGAGAAGATTTTCAAGAAATTATCAATGGATTGTGGTGAACCTATACATAAAAAATCTCTAATATAAAATGCCAATTGACATCTTCGGAAGAACAAGCAATACAAGCTCAAAAACGCAAAAGCCTACTCCATTGTATCTGGATACAAAACACTTTCTAAGGCATGATGGGAGTATTTCAGCGTCATCGTCATTGAATATGGCAGGAAACTCTATAAATAATTTACCTTTTCCAGTTGAACAGACTGATGCAACAAATCGGGAATATGTTGATACTAAAATTACCCAACTTGATAATGAACTTAGGAACTACATTGACAAAATTGTTTCAGAAAAGGTTAATGAAGCTATTAGTATAGAACTTAATGCTATTTCAAAAATATAATTGTATTATTAAAATAATGCAAGTAGACAAATTTGAGAGAACAGACGCTAATAGTTCTACTCGTGTAGTTTCAGGTGGAATTACTTTAAGTCAAGCAAACAACGTATTTCTTAGACGAGATGGTGGAAATGCTGCTGCTGCAGACATCAATCTAGACTCACATAAACTTATTAATATCGCAGATCCTACAAACAGTAAAGATGCTGCAGACAAAGATTACGTAGATAATAATTCTGGCGCTAACAAAGTCGCGAAAGCGGGAGATACTATGACTGGAGACCTTGCATTTACCACGTCTGCATCAGGCACCACAAGAAACTTGGGTTGTCAAACAATCACGGATGGTCAGACTTTTAATTTATGGCTTGGAATGTCAAACGTCCGGCTCGCATATACAGACCTTTTTAAATTATTACATTTGGCAATAGATAGCGGCGGTGGTTTCCAGATTGAAAAAACGGGTGGTGGTATTCTATTCAATATTGGTGTAAACGCAAATTTGCCAAATGCGGCAACATTTTATGTGCCAATAGAAATGGGAGGGCATCCTATTATTGGTGTTGCAAATCCGGTGAACGCTCAAGATGCAGCCACAAAAAATTATACTGATAACACTAATGCTCTAAAAGTTGCAAAAGCAGGCGATACCATGACAGGTAGTCTATCATTAAATGTTGGAGCTGATCTCTTGAGGACGTTGGGCTGTAGTGATCTGAGTGGAAGTAAAGGCTTTGCTGTGATATTAGGCAGTTTAATGAATCAGATACAGTGTCAATTAAATACACCAATAACGTTACAAACCACAGACGGATTTCTATGTAGAAGTGCTGGCAAGGATGTCATCAGGTTTGGAATATCCTCTGCGGATAATAGGATTGGTGTTTATCAGGATATTGTTATGAATCAAAAATACATTGCTGATTTACATGATCCAAATAGTGATAAAGATGCGGCAAATAAGATTTACGTTGATACCTTGAGTTTTATGACTGCATACCCGACTATGACTAACAATACAACTACAATAGATGGTCTTACTTATGTAACTAGTGCAAGTAGTGTTGTGAGTGGTGCATATCAGCCCTGAAAATCTTTTAAAAATGTTGTTGTTACTGATGGTTGGGTTGCTGCAACGAATGCAAATCAGTGGCTTCAAATGCAGTATCCCTCTCCAATATCTATGACAGGATTTAATATCGTCGCTAGAAATGTAGCTGGCAGAAATATTACCAGCTGGAAAGTCCAAGCAAGTAATGACGGGCTTGTATTTACTGATATTGTTCCCACGAATACTACAGTATTCAATGTTGGAGTATTGAATAAGTTTAATTTTGCAGCATCAGCCAAGTATCTGTATTGGAGATATTTCATCACATCATCTGTCGGATCTGTTGATGTTGGTATTGGTATGTTACAATGGATACCCACTTTGACTGATAGATATTTAAAGAAATGTCATGTTGGGTATGTTCCTAGATTAACATCAAATACGAATTACAGAGGTTTTGTTCCTAGCGCCAGTTCAGAATATAATTCTAATTATCTTGTCTCAAATGCTTTCAAAGGTGATTATGTTGGTGGGGGAGGATCTAGTGGAGAATGGGCCACTGCTGGAGTTAATTCTAACTTTTGGATTAAAATTGCTTGTCCTACAGCTGTGAGAACTTGGAAGTTTGGATTTAGAGGTCGCGATGGAAATGTTGAAAAGTCGGCCTGCTATTGGTCAAATAAGTCGTGCGCACGACTTATTAAGTCGAGGGAACGAGTTGTTACCTCGTGCGCACGACTTATTAAGTCGGGGGAACGAGTTCATATCTCGTGCGCACGAGATAAATATTCTTCTTTTATGTCCCTTTGGAGGCTTCGTACGTTTGTATGCGATGCATGTGCGTTATTGGGAATATCACTCACACTTCTAATATGATGCTCGAATATGAATCCGAATAAGTATGGTAACTTGACGCATGAACATCCCGATGGAATGGTGTTGAGGTGAAAATAGTGTTGTGGCGGTAGGTTGCGAGAAATGTTGGAACGAGAGAAGTGAAGGCCCGATGGTCATTGGAGTTAGATAGTTACGGGCCAAAGATGGCGGGATAAAAGCGCTTTAGGTATTTTATTACCTCGTGTGCTTGCGGTGTACGCCTATTTCAGCGCATTTTATTAGTTACTTTATTTAGTCTATTATATCATGTATTTTGTAAGTAGAAACAAGATCGATGATAGGCCTAATAATTATGCTTAATTGGAAGCAGGATCGACTAAAAGAATTTTAAAAGTGTGTTTTCGAGTATTTAATTAAACAAAATGCTGATAAGAATTTCAACTAGATACCATCGCGACGCCATTTTGTCATTAATCGAACTTCCAATTATGCATATTTTCATCGATCCAGCTTCCATCTAAGCATAATTTCTGTCATCAATCCAGTTTCTGCTTGCACATTATACTTTTTAATCGATTCCATCTCCATTTAAACTACAGTTAGACGTCTACCCACGTCAAATAATAAAATATTCTAAAATACACTATAAGCACCATAGTATACTAAATACGCTAAAATACAGTTTTACCCGAATAGGGCCTACAACACGAACAGACGATACCAGATATGAGATAAGCGGAAACATTAAAACTTAATCTGAGAGGATGTGGACAAGGTTAAAGTCATTTTTAAGTTAGATATTAAATATCTGACCTGATAATTTTTTGAATCCTAAGTTTTATTTTGATTCAGAATAATTTCTAGATAGACGCGAGCCAGAAAGAAGCAGAAATAGATGTCCGATCACAGCGTTTGAATAAAGCTACGCTGGTACCCTGGTAGAAAAAATCGGATTACGATATAAATATTCTGCTATCTATTTGAATGTGTATGTAAATTTCTCGTAGAAAATATTCTAAATTATCAAGTCAGCTAGCAGTCTAGGACTATAAATTTACGTAACTTTCTACACATTACAGGCTGCTTGTTACTTTGGTTAACCTCTCTTAATTATCACCACCATCATTAAGATGACAACTATTGGCACAGCTTAATCAATTAGCCTCTTCCTATGAAATTCAAATCGACTTGCTATTGTGGTTCAGAAGTTGCATGTCTTTTACACATAAGTTGGAACATTAAGAAAAGAGATGACATATGGCTTCTTCCTTAAAATACCTTCCACACCATTGAGAAAGGCGATGGCTGACAGCGCAGCAGAGGATGAGTAGCAGTAGAGGCCCTGGGACTGAACGTGCCCTCTTGGATGACGCCCTCAAATAGAGTTAATAGACAAATCAACATAATTACATCATAATTACATCATCTATACACGTTCTTCCATCGATTCCTCTCTTGTCTGCTGTTGTTTCCAGGTATACATCCACTTCTGACGATGCCTAATGCGCTGCAACCCCAGAAAAGTACTAAATCTTGCCAATCAATGGAGTCGTAGAGTAGCACATTGACGTGAAGTGTATTAAGAGGCTATGTATCAATCACCTGCTTCCCCAATATGATTGACCAATTTTTCCTTCGCTAGGAGTGGCACTGTGGCAGCGTTGGTTGAATCAGATATGGGTCGTCATAGGCGACTTGATAATAATTTGCAATCAAACACTGTGGTTACCACTTGTCAATTAGAATAATTATTAGTAGTAATGAACACGAATTATATTCCCCTCTTTGAGAATGAGCCACAAAATATGTCCCTGTTCAATTCTCAACCGGTATTTTCTTCAAAAGAGATCTTTTGACGTCAGCCAACGAACTTTTTGTAAACTGATCTTGTACACAACTCGTACTCTGGCAGTGCCAGTCCCAATCTTGGAACAAGATATGGGTGACGCTACTGATCTTTTAAATCACACTTTGTCACTAAACTGAAACTAGTACTCTGATTTTAGAAAACTCTCTTCTTCACTTCATCAGGCCTTCACAACAAAATCCAATACATACATAGAAATAAAAATCAGCATTTTTAACAGTTTATAAATTTATCGGTAATAGATCATAGAGTCACAAAAACGTGGACCCTCTCCTCGTTGCCCTAGAACAGAATCTCGCAGCCCCTGGGTGTTCCTGCAGAGTCCAGGTTAAGAACGGCTGTGGCAAAGATTGGAACCACAAGGTAGAAAATCCAAGTCCCACTCATCGACCAATGTTGATCAAATTAAGGCACAGTTGATAAGGCAGCTGAAGAATGACTTCAAATCGATCATCTCTTGATCATGATCATCGATCGCTTGAGCACGATCTGTTCGATCGCTGGCAGCCATCACTGGTGGTTGAGATCGAGAGGAAAACCAGTTGGATCCAGAAGCGACTCGGATGGATCGTCAATAACAACTGGACCAGAACCGACCTAGAAATCAAAAGAAAAGACATCTTTAGAAACTCACATCAACTTCTTAAGCGAGAGTTATAGGGTCGCTAAACCCAACCACAAGAGTTGCAATCAACTGAAGTTGAGTGACAACCTGGAAAGACTTCCCCGCCATCCATTACATATGCAAAGAAAAGAAAGGCAGGTGAGAAGGGTCTCCATGAGATATCGTCAAATGCACAAGTGTTAGCGACTTCATTTTTTTTTGCCTCAGCATACATGACGATGGATGGTTATAGTCTCCACCCTCGCTATCTCATCTTCTCACGGATAGTGTACAGTCAGTGTACTCATTTAAGATGAGTTGGTTAGTGGTGGTTAGCAAGAGAGTGCAGGTTGAGGAGAAATCTCCAAATAAATCTCTTCTATTGCATGACTTGAACTCAATACCTCTCCTATAATTTTTCAATAGAAATCAATTTAATTAAAGCCTTAGAAAAATGGCTTTCAGATGTGAACAGATTTCTCTAACTAATGACAATCACCAGTTCATCATCACCTTTGTATGAATGACGTATTTTATGGCACCAGCGCAAGGCGTCAACGAAACGACAGAAAGCAGCTCCTACAAAAAGAAAGGAATGTGAGAAATACTTTTAAAAAGTCAAAGATAATTAATAGCAACAATTAATCATTTAACGAGATGTAGCCTTTCTATGTGTGAAGAAATGAGAATTACATAACAGTTAATGCAACCTCTATATTAATATAATCTCTCTATATCAAGAAATGTCAATTACATAACAATGTGATGTACTATGTGAATAAAGGTACATTGTGTATAAAGTGATGTAATCTTCCTATGTGAAGAAATGTGAATTATGTAACAATGTGATGCAACCTATAATGTGAATAAATGTGAATCACATGACAATTAACGTAACCAGAGTCGTCTTCGAGGTTAAGAAGCACAACCGACCTCATCCGGAGGAGGAATCGTGATCTGCATTCCTTTGAGGAAGACGTCTCCGTTGTCCGCCGCAGGTGGAAAGAAATGTCGAATGAGACCGAGAATGCGTGGAACCATTTCATCGAGAAGATAGAGACAAGCGTTAGGACCCGCATCAAAAGTATACGCAACCTAAACAATACGAAAAACAGATACAAGGATTTGGAGCAAAAGACAACAACAAAGAAGACAGTGCAATACATCCTATACGAATGATTAAAGCGATTGCCTTGTAATGCGTAGTAGAATATTATATGTAGGTTCGATCCTCCTCATCCTCTTCCTCCTCCTCCTCTACCTCCTTCTCGTCCTCCTCCTCTGAGATGGTTATTGCTTATGGAGCTTGAGAAAGTCATTAACTCACAATTGCTTGGAGCAGTGGTTCTCAACCTGTGGGTCGCTTTGCCAGGGTTCAGCACGAACCTCCAGGAATTTATAAAAAAGTTGTCAGCATAGCTTTTTATATTTAATATTCAATTATATTTATGATTACAACACTAACTAATACAAAATAGAGACTCAAATTAATCTTTACTTATTTCTTGTACTGTGATTTGCGCTGAAGGCAGTAACCCAATCAATTCTAAAGTTGGGCCCCCACAACTTTTGAAATATCATCAGAGGTTACAGGACT
The DNA here is from genome assembly GCA_959347315.1 of Bimastos eiseni. Taxonomy (NCBI): domain Eukaryota; kingdom Metazoa; phylum Annelida; class Clitellata; order Crassiclitellata; family Lumbricidae; genus Bimastos; species Bimastos eiseni. The sequence continues at coordinate 267,280 of OY365820.1, forward strand.
AAAAAGGCTGAGAAGACCTGGCCCAGAGCCATCGATTGATGGTTGGTAATTAGATGGAGGTGCTACATAAATCCATGAAAAAACTACTAAACAAGTAAATAGAGAAACTGCTATGTTAAAATAACACTATTGTGTTATGTTGTCATACATTCTGTTACAATATTCTAAGAGAAGCTCAATGACCTCTGCCACAAACCTTCTTCTCTCCATAGAAGTCATTGACGGCCGACACGAGTCGCATGACATCGCGCGACGTATCCGTCAAGTAGACAATGGGAGGAAAAGTGTCGAGACAGACAGCGTGCATTTGGTTGCTATCCTACAAGAAACACAACAATTCCATTATCTCTAAATTATCTCCATTCAAAAATCATTTCTAATTGAAAATCATTACAATGATGTAGGGATGAACCGAAACTTCAATAACTCAGAACTCAACTTGACCAAAGTTTTGTGGTCCTCGGCATAAACTCAGACAAACAAAGGATCCAGATTTTAATCTTTCTGATTTTCTGAAAATTAAAATCTGGATTTTTTACCTACAAAACAACAATCGACCTAACTAAAAACACAAATATTGCTACTATTAGTACTTTCTAGTTACTACTTCCTAGTGTAAACAGAGGCAAAACTACAAAATTCACAAAAAGTTGTGCTAACCCCAAACAATTCTATACTCGGACTTAGCAATAAATTCAAACTCGGTTCATCCCTACAATGATGCAAGAGGGAGGACAGAGACCTTCATTAAGAGGGACACAGACCTTCATTAAGAGGGACAGAGGAAGAGGGACACAGACCTTCATTAAGAGGGCCAGAGACCTTCATTGAGAGGGCCAGAGACTTTCATTAAGAGGGACAGAGACCTTCATTGTGAGTTCAGCGAATCTCTCAAAGTCTCTCTCTCTGATCGCTTCCATCATTCGGTTGAGAGCGCTCGGAACGAGTTTCTCCGCTCGGTGTTTGAGCAAATCGCTCGTTTCAACTGTTGACTGCATTCCGCAAGTACTGCTCGTCTGTTTCTTCTCAGCCGACACCTGGTGACAGACGAAGGAATCACAATTTGTTGCACAGTAAAAGAATATCACTTACGATACATGAAAGACATTGAGATGTTCATATAATGTTTTTTTAAATTGATACGGCGCCTCTTCAAGAAATCTACTTTGCGCTGGCCAATATGATATTAAATTTCGTTTCAACGAATGAAAATAGTTAGCAAAACAGTGTCAATAGTGAGCTAAAATAGTCATCAAGCGATGTTAGCATCCAACGAATTCCCGTCAACAAATGACAGATGGTATCATCGATAATCAGAGACTGTATGTATGTTGATGTCCATTATGTGTGTACTGTGTGTTTGTATGTATGTTTGTATGTATGTTTGTATGTATGTTTGTATGTATGTTTGTATGTATGTTTGTATGTATGTTTGTATGTATGTTTGTATGTATGTTTGTATGTATGTTTGTATGTATGTTTGTATGTATGTTTGTATCTTACTGTGCATGGAGTTAATCAGTGATTCATAATTAATTAAAGAATGTCAAAGAAGGCAAAAAATTAGTTTAAGACTGCATTCAACTTTCAACAATTGATAGGATTAGTGAAATTGCAATTTGAACTGAAACCTGAGAAGAGAAAGAGTGTATGTATGAAAATTATTGTGTCTCTTTGAAAAACACCTTTTCAGAATCCTCTACTCTCGTTTAATGCTGCTTAGGACCTTTCCTATGATTCAAACTACTCCATTGCTTGCATTCCAGCAGTGCCAGTCCCAAGCCTCGATAGAGGAGGAGGGCGACGTTAATGATCATTGTTATCACACAGTTTTATTAAACTGAAACTGACCAAACATCCTACAATTGATCAAAGATTTCCCAAAAGGTCTTAAAAGACTCATTGATAATTATTCTCTATGAAGATTTTAAATTCTGTTGAAGAGTGGAAGCAAGTGGCAAATACCCACAACAAGAACAAGGACGGCCATCTTTGGCCAGTGGTTTTCCGGCACAATCTGTCTCGCAATGGAATCCGATCCGTCGTCTTTTGTTCCGACGACCCATTCAACAAATCCTCCGTATATGCTTCTACAGGCACTCCCTGATCCACGTCTGAAACGGTAACGACATAAGATTCGACTGAACACAAGAAGAGGTTATAACAGACACTTATAGTGAAACCATAAATAGAAGACATCAAAGATAGAAAAGACTCCGTCAATTAATCAGCAAAACACGGTTAGGGTTTGAGACGTTTGTACAGTCGAGCATTCTGAACTAGAGCAGCAAAAACCTGATTGGGAAATTCTTGTGACACAGAGAATATGGGATAAATCTTCCTCTACTTAGACAAAAACAAAACATATAACACATAATCTCTGTAGACAGTCACTGTGCAGGTGTTTGACCTTGCGAGACTCACAAAAAGTCAATTGCACAGCGTCATTCCGTGATGCTTCGTCTAATAAACAAATAATAATAATAATTCAAGTAGTAATAAATATTTAAAAGATTGGAGGTATTTACTTAAAATCCCATAAAATCTCATAACTTGCAATCAAAATATAAGATTGTAAACAAATAGATTGAACTTTGAATTACTTTTCAAAAGTTGTTATGAATATAACGATTGCTACTTCGATAAGCAAAGAACGACCTAAAAGAACTCAATCCTTCCCATACGTACCTGGCTATTTCTGATATTTCACCAGTTACACCGTAAAGTTTGGCCAAAGCAAAGACTACAAGTAAAGAAAAAAGTCACTGAGATAAGAATTCATTGAATCAACTTCAGAATTATTTTCAGCAACAAACATATAGGACTCACACTCCTGACCTCAATTCACGCATCTACAACGACACATTAGTCAGCCTCCAAAGTATCTGTCTCTCTCTCTGACTCTCTATGCTACCCACAGTTTTTCATCCTACATGTTTTACCTTCCAATAAGCAATAGATGAGCTGCTTCAATTCGAGCAAGTTGAACATCTGAAGAAATTCTATGACTAATTCCACAGCCAAAGACGATTATTAACCCAGTGACATTTCAATTCAAAGTCCAAATGTCATTAATTCTGTATCGTGAGATGGTAAACCCAGATCTCCTAATGGTAATTGATTTCAACATTTATATAGCGCCGCTCAAAGAGCCAAACGAATGAGACGAGCAGTTTGACTGTATAATGTTAAGTATCATTGAGTAGAAGAATGTTATGAATGAGTACACTTTAGAGCCATCTCCTTACACTCCAGCAGAGGAATCGTTGGGTCCTTTGGTTAAGCCCTGATGTAGCTTTGTAATATGGGGCTCTCGTGCATTACTTGTTGCTTCCACTAAGGATTGGAACCAAATTATCCAATGTTTGCTCAATGCTTCAACTCTTTGCCTTCCTTTAGGAAATGCATCAAAACTCCCCAATACTCGTTGGCTTTCAGAAAATCTGGATGTCATCCAAATGCTCTTCACCAAGCTAATGACTAAACAGCATCTCCGATTTGCATTTCTCTTTGACCTCGCGCAAATTAAAGATAATATTCATAATAATAAGTAATAAATATAATAATAACAATAATAGTAATAATAATCCTATTAAGCTCTACAAAGAACAACAATGTATTTGAGAAAACTCATATCAAAATACAAATACAGCTGAACATGGGTGTAACCAGAACATTTGCCAGCGGGGGTGAGGGTGCTCATACTGCAAACGCAAAAAGGCATGAAGCAGCGTACTGAAAGCACCCCTACCTAATCCCCTTAAAAAAACAAACACTCATCGGAATTATGTGGATCAACTTATTTATCCAGGAGGTGCTTAAGCACCCGTCAATACCCCAGTGCACCACCCTTCAACTGAAGAAGACAGAATCTGACCTAGACAGGCAAATCCCGCGGCTGATGAGGCCAAACCAGCAGCCGTCGGAAAATTATTCTCTGAGCAAATGTGAACCTTCCATCCAAGCATCGTATTGACGACTTCATCCGACGAGTGAGGCCTCTTGCGCGCTCTTCTGCGAACTTGTCAACAAAAGACGAACAGAATAACAACCATCTGAGGTCAAAGGTGAAATTATTACCAACCAACGCAAAGCAAATTATCAGAGAACCTTAAATTATGATCAAATTGTTACCAGTTAAGAGATGCCATAGAAATTAAACAATAAAAGAGACAGACAGACAGTCAGACAGACAGAGATTATTTTTGAAGATTTCAACATACTTTCTCTTAGGACATTTTGGAGTCGAGCATCATTTTCTAGCGAATTTTCTCTGAAATAAAACAAAAAAAGTTAAGCGTTGAATCAACAACAGCCAGTCTTCTCTAAATGTGTTTATAATTTGAGAGATGAGAAGCAATTTGGATATCAATCATCTTTAACCAGTTCCTAGCTTTCAAACTGGTTTCCACCACAACATTAAACACCTGTTCTTTAAAGCATTGCAATCACCATTAGCAACTATGTACAGAAATAATATAAGAAATATAAGAAATTCTTCTCTTTTGTCCCAACAGTGAATGACCTTCACCCCAAAGGTCAATGTTGTCAAATTTCCTCTGTAGTCTCCATCCAAAAAAACAGAATTCAGATCATTACAGCAGAAACCGTTTCCTAATGAGAAATCAAGTTGACTCACCAAGCATTGAGGGAAAAAGTGAATGAGTAAACTAACTGAGCATTGAGCCAGAATCGATCCCTGTCAAAGGAAGGACTTGCAGCAACTGTCGTCTTTGCTCGTAACTAGCAACAGCAAAAGAAAATCTTTTGTCATTGAAAACATTACATACGTTGAACAAAACTTAATTGTGTCATATGGTGACAACCTCAACCTTTGTGTTAATACAGATTCACACAAATTGCAGGGAAGTAAAAATAAAAAGAGCTAAAAAATCCACACAACAGAGATTTGATTTGCAAATAAATGTGAAAAGGAAGAAGAGAAAACCAAATGTAGTGAGAAAATGGAAATCAATTTAACATCTTTCATTATTATTCTATGAACAGCGTTTGACTTAATTCATCAGTAATTTTAATATACGTCACTCCATACGGGTCGATATATGAATCGCATTACAACCATTTTTACTGTACAAAACATATGCATGGGCAGAAGTCAAGATAGCTTCCTAAAAATGACCTTTGTAGAGGTCATAGGCAGGATGTCGTTAAAAGATGTGTGCGTTTTTTTAACAAACGTTTGATATCCGTTTGTGGCATCAAAGACTCACGTGTGATTGGTCGAGCGTCAGACTGATTGAACCATTGACTGGCAAAATCAACTTTTCATCTCTCTTTCCCCCTAAAATTAAAAAACAAACAAAATAAACACATTATTGGGTTATACAAAAATAACATCAATTAAAAACAGTTAAATCATTTATATGAGTCTGACTGGCTCAAAGTCAACATTATTAGCATTCATACATCCAAATCTCAGATGAAACACTTACTTAACTACTGTGATTTTAAATTCCAGAAAAGAATCAGAAAACAATGTTACCTACCTACCAACACACACATTCATCCAACCACCCACCAACACACCCACCTGCATAGCCACATGCTTTCCACTGCCATCCATACACCAATCTCATCCAAATGCCCACGCACCAACCCCCATCCATTTCAACCACCCATCCCACACATACATTCATTCATCCATCTCCAGGGCCTACCCAGTACACACTCCTCTAATAACCTGTCATCGTCCGTTCATGATGTACTTGTAATCATACTGCGTTTGTGAGTTTGAAATTATATTAGTGCTGAACGCTCAATTCCTATAGCGCCACTTTTATGCAAAGCGTAACTACCTACAGTATTTGATAACAGCGATGTTGACCGGTGCCGTAGCAGTAACAAATTTCATATCGGAGGACGCTTCCATGGACGACGATAAGGCAAACTTTCTACGAAACTAACTAAACTGCAATAGAATCCTAAGATTTGCTAAAATTACACGAATTGTTTAAAACAAGCAGAAGAAAGGACACGCTACATCACATGTTTTTTACTATTTTACAGATACTAAAAGTGTAATACTATAAGGCAGGATGAACAGCAGAGTGTATATCTGATGCACAACTAGCTGAACAGTAAACAACCAATCTTTTATTTTCGGAAATTATTTTATTGAATGTGTCAATTGTGTTTTGTCGACTTTCTGCTAGTCTACATAATTTTTTGGAGATGAAAACAAGTTGTAACATAAATTCGAAATAGAATTTGTCTGAACATCCCACATTTTATTATTACCGAGAGCGATGTGACAGGTCATCACCACCAGATGGCACGACGATGTCAGGAGATGATAGTTCTGGGTCAAGGCATGTTGTCCTTGACTCTGGGTCAATTAATTTCTGAACACAAATCGAGGGTTCAATAATACGATACGAAAATAGGTCACACTCGGATTGGTAGAATAAACCTGTTGAATCTCCAAACTTCTAAAGCGCCATTCGAAAGTCAAGCGCAGGGTACCAGCTTATTCACAAGCGTTGCATGAATTAGGTGTAACGGTGTTGCGGTTAGTATGATTTCATATTTGATGGAAGCAAGTTGTGTAAGTTAATTTCTAGCAGCCTATCTCGTAATGGAACGATACTTGTGGCATGTAGGCTATACTATGCATAGTTGCATACGTCTACAAAACGCCCCATGTCTACTGAGGCTGGGTACTCAATGCCTCTTAAGGTAGATATTATGTTGCTAGGTGGCTTCTTTTATTATATCCTTATTCCAACTCATTCATCATGCATAGACCGATTGTGTACTGTGAGTGGAAGAAACAGATGGCGAAGAAGATGACAGACCACTTTCTCTTATATGCCGAGTCCAAGAGAATCAAGTCGCCGATCTCACTCATTCATGCCCAAAGCTGCTTCTCGTTCTCGGCGTGGCAATGTAAGGAGGCTGCTCTTCGTCTTAGTCTCCAAATGCCCTCATGATTTTCACTACGCCATTTAAGCCCGAATTATGAACATACTTTCATTGCTTGCAATTTTCGACGTAATTTTATTGAATGCAATGAATGTAGAAACTTCTATGGCGCCTTCAGTTATCTGAGCCAACAGCGTGGCATCGCCACTAGGATGTGTATGCTCTATGATCTGAACGAGATCTCGCGTCCTCCTCCGAAATTCTGTTCTCATTCGTCCTTTGACTAAGTTGAGGGTGAGCGTTAAAATCAAACATTTCTTTATTTCGTCTTTCTTTTAACAGTTAGTAAATTATAGTAATGACCGATTATTTATTCTAAGATGTTTTAGAAGTTAGAAGTCGTTTTAATTAGAGGTGGTCTTTGGACGCAGTGGGCGCCGTCTCGCCGGCATTAGCAATGTCAATGCCACACTTATCAATCTGTCAATCATAAATACTTAACAATAGAATACTTCCGTCCGGGGTTCACCCAGTTCTTTTATAGTTACTATAGCGTTCGCTTCTTTGAAAGGATATTGTTTTAATTAAATTCTTTAAGTCTATGTAAATTGATCGCTATAGTAACGTTGTGTACCAAGAGTTCGGCCTTGTCCTTCAAATTTCGTGTTTATCATAACCATATCATATGTTCTGAGGTTCATCCAAAATTCATTTTTATTCGTCACCAAGAAACTATTCCTTGCCACAACGCATAAGTTACTATATCCAATTGATCTAGCATTTATGTAGCGCCGATCAAATTACCTCAAATGTGTTCCTTGTTAAAATACACGTACGTGTTTAGGACCCGATTGGCAGATGGATGTTCTTCGTGCATAATTTGCTATATATGTTTATTGGGTTACCTTACGTTGAGAAGCCTTAGCAAGTGAAGAATACAAAGGTAAGCACACCAAATGTGTTACAGGGCATTTTTTTAAACTGTTGACTGCTTATTTTTAGATGAAACTATTAAATTTAATCAGATAAATGGTGAATATAATTTTATTAGTAATAAAAGGGTTAATTGCAGATTATTTATAATTCTGCTTAGAGATTGAATATTGCACAGGTTTAATTTGACATTGTTTACAGAAGTAATCCTGTTTACAAATTACATGTTATGTTTACAGATGGAGTGTAACCGTGCCGTGTTCCTTGCCCGTTCCCTCCTAAGAGCTGCGAGGTTGAGCCGGTCATATCACCATGAAGCGCTCTCACCAGCGCTCCGTGATCAATATCATCCAAGACTAGGTAAAGAAATTAAAATTATAATTTATATAATACAGAGAATACTTACTTACAACTCTGTAATAGCATTTGATTTCAAAGGTTCTTTATTAAGGATCTGCGCGGAAGAGAGGAGATCCTAGTGCAGAGGGCCAGGAGGTATGCGGGGCCAGAGCCAAGGTGACAGCTGCCCATCAGCGTGGAAGTCTTAAAACGGATGTGTTGAGGTGTTGGGAACCAGTGAAGGGATTTGTGAATGAAGGAAGATATGTGACCAAATTTTGCATTCCACCTATTAGTTGGGCAGCAGCGCTGAGGATGGACTGGAGCTATGAGATATTGTGAGAGGAGAGTCCAATGAAGGCAATGTTTCCAAAGTCTACCCTGGAACAGATCAGGTTGTGCACAAGCGTGGACACGGCATGTAACGAGAGCGATTGTCTAATAGAGCTATCTCTCTCTTCACACTCTCTGTTCTTGTGTGGTCTAATTATCCTTAATGATGGGCAGGAATTTCTCTGCTGCCCAAATAGAGGTTGCTGTCGTAAAACCTAATTGAATGGATTTTTATTGTCATCAGGTAACCGTGACATCGTTGGATATGGCTGGAACGGAATTCCTTATTATATGGATCGTCCTGAGTTCCCTCTTCCTGCCGTTCGATTTGGGGAGAATACGAAGGAAGTGTTGGCTCTGAGGGAGAAGGAGAAGGGAGACTGGAAGAGTCTATCCCTTGATGACAAGAAGAAATGTAATTACTGGATAATTTCTGCATTATTTTGTAAATTAGACAAATTCTACTCTTTGTCCTATTTTAAAATTGTCATAGCCAAATTTGCGACAAGGCGTTATCAGTTTACCAATGATCAACTTTAGCATCCCAGTTTCTCTTAACTAAATCTCATTATTAAAATATTTAATAGAAATTCATTGGAGGCTTTACTCAAGTAACTGTGCATATCGTAATCTGATTTAATGGTTTAGAAGCGCTTCTCTACGATCTTTTAATTCAATGGTTTTAAAGTATTTTATGCTAAATAAGTATCTAATAAATCATTAGGTGGTACTTTATGGTGCTATTTCATCTGATTTGTTTGTTATTTGATAAACCAGTTCTTTGATTGACTGTTGATTGCTTTTACCTGCCAGTGAATACTTGATGAATCTAATGGTTGAGTTGCTGTCTTATTTTTCTTTCGAAGTGTATCGTGCCAGTTTTCGGATGACGTTTGCTGAGATGAATGCCCCAACAGGTGAATGGAAAGCGGTTCTGGCTCTCATACTTTTTGGGATTTCCGTCACTGGATGGCTGAGTATTCTGCTCAAAAGATATGGTCAGTGATGCTGTTTGTTGATTCTAATTATCTTTATTTCGTTGAGTTTACCAGCTGCACTTTTTTAAGTTGAAAATAATCTCAAGTATAAACTGTTCAATTTCTGAATTTTTTAGAAGTCTGGTTAGTCAATTACATTTTCTGTTGGAATGATTTGTTTCTGGGAGTTGTTAAAGTTAAGTAATCTGAGGATTGACTGTTTTGTCTATAATTTAAAATAGTTGTTTATACTTGTTAATGATGGTGAAATGACCTTGTTTGGGCTGAGTTAAGAAGCAGTTGCCTAGAATTTGCACTTGATAAAATTGTATTCCCTGACATGCCTACCTTCGGTTGGGAGCGCTTTCGAATGCGGCAGTTACCTTGAAGAAGCGCTTTGTGCATTGTAAATATTGATCCACTTGGTAGTGTTGAGCATAGGCTGCAGTTCTGTGAAAGAGATGTCTGGCTTATTTCAGTTTTAAATTTAAATTTTGGGTTAGTGCGTTCCTTGCAGTGAGACTGTAAATGGCATGGTGGCTATATAACGCGTTAAATGCTAGGTATATACGTCCCATATCACGTATATTTGCATACAAAGTTCATCTGTAAAAGTGTTAACAGGGAAGAGTTGTTGAAGGATCTTGCATGAATTGCGAGAATGAACAGAAATGAGTCGTGTCGAGACCTTATACGAATGGATGCTAAGGAAAAGCACAAGCATTGCATTACATTGTTTTGATGACATAAATAAGTTTGGCAATAACTAAAATGTCATATCTGTGTATGTTGAAATGTTTTTACATAGATGTGAGTGTTGATTGCATTATGTGTTCCACATGTGTTCATTTCTTGTATCTATTTGTAAATGTTGATACATTGTTTGCAGTGCTGCATGATTTGCCTCATACCATAAACAAGGAGTGGCAGGAGAAGCAGTTGGAGCTGTTGGTGAAGCAACGCCAGGGACCCGTTCAGGGCGTCAGCAGCCACTGGGATTACGAAAACAACCGATGGAAGTAGAACTGAAAGGACGTGTGGAGCCTTTCTGTCGAGCGGTCGCTCCCTTCTGCGTCATCCCGAGGCATAGCGTACAATAGTTTGGTGGTTAAGTGTTTTAGACGAGCGTTTTCTGTTCCAGCGTTTCAATGACATTTTAATCGATCTCTGTCCAAACAGTGTTACTACCTGTAGGAATACAAGCACCTTGATGCGAGAAGGATGAATTTTCGCTGAGATTGGAGCTCGTTAAGTTTGCCATTTGAACTTTTTTCAAGTCGATAATAATCTCAAGTATTACCTGTTCAATTTTTGCATTTTTCTAAGTCTTGTCAGTCAGTTGCTTTGAAAATGTTTATTTTTAAGTTATTTGGCACTCTAGTTTATATATGTCTGGGATGAGGACAGTTCTGCCAAGTATTCGATGACTAGTCAAGAAGTCTTTAAGGAAGAGTGAAGTTAGAATGGACACCAAAGCTTGTTATCTACATTGAACAATCAAAAGCACTCACAACTCGAACGATCTGCAGATCTTTTTCTACCTTCTCACTCAGTTTAACCGATCTGTTGTGACGATTAAAATGTCAACATGGTTTACTGTCTGGTGTTGCATCAATTTTGCTGATAGAAATTCCTGATTGAATTAGGTTTCCTGGCAAAGGTTCAGTTTATGTTTTTCCTGTAATTCTATTTAACTATTTAAATGTGCTTACCTACCAAAACAATTGTAGAATTTCTCAAGAAAGGAAACTTCATTTAGTTGATTTCTTGTATGTGTGATTACTATATCAGTTCTGTTTTAGACCAACAAATTGGCTTTTGTTGTCGATTGCAAAATTATCAATTTTTGTTTGTCAAACATTTGTAAACCGTGCATTTGCAATTGGAAAGACAAATTGACAATTTGAATGGAATAATTATTGCCGCACATTGTTCGAACATGTTCAACGTTATTGCTGTTGGAAATACTCTTGACTCTTTGAACCCTGACTTCCTGGTGTAATAACCTATGGATCCTGGGTTCCCTTGCACATTTTAGCAGTTAATGTGTGAGCTCATATATGTATGCATCTATGTTTATGTTTACATACATACATACATACATACATGCATACATGCATGCATACATACATACATACATACATGCTATTGTTGTACCCCAGAATATAAGTTTATATGCTATTGCAGGAAACCGGGAATTACGATTTTACGGTTATCCCGCTATAGCATTATCTCGGGTTCAAAGAATTAAGACTTAACTGTTTTGTTCAAGACTTATTGTGACCAGGTATTCCTGTTGTATGCTTCTGTGCATATAATTAACTTTGTTTTAGTGAATGGAGGAAAGACTAAGATTAACACTGAGATGAGTATTATTTGATATGAGGTTAATTGGGATCATTTTTTTGTATCCGTATCTGCCAAGTGACTTGCTTCAGGAGCTGACGATGATGAGATATTTCGACAAAATAGACATTTTTCTGTAGCAGCTGTATTGAACCCAACTCGTTTTTTATGAAATTCATCTGGAGAGAATCTTTACAATGAAGAACAGCCATGGCCTTTATCTTGTATGCTATCGTATAATTACAAGACAAACCTATTCTTGGAAAGGTTACACTTTTTGTGGAATGATGTAAACATTGGAGAGTTCCAGACTTGGAACTGACGGATGCTTCCAGTTTCCGAGAAGGCGTTACCTCCCGCTTTAGCCAGCTTTTTCAGCATTCCTCTTAGGCTTTTCCCTCTGGCGCAGTGGTATAGCACCCTAAGTGCTACTTCGGCCAAAGCCTTCACCATTGATGGCATAGCTGAGGGTAAGTGCCCATGACCATCAGCAAGTACTTCACCCTCGTCAAAGTTCAGTGGAGTAGTATAAATTAACCAGTTACAGTTAAATGGCTAGTTTTAATCGAAAGTACCTAACTTTTGACATCCAATTCACGCATTGAGTCCTAATAATATCTTACATAAGGCACTTGTCTAACTCATTGATTGAAGTGGGTTAATTAGTAGTGAAATTCTGACTTCTGAGAACATCTGATAGAGGAAACAATATTATTCCGGAAGTTTGATGATGACTTATGTTAGAAAGGCCATCACACGGACACGACTCAAATTAATCTCCTTTTATCAGACAGCGCGTTAAATCGCAATCTGGACGATTTAGTTGATAATTTTGAAGAGCAGTTAAACTTTGAACCTTCGCAATAGTTCGACGCTGATTTATCACCGTAATTTATCTTCCGTACGTGATAGATTGAGTGTCAAACGACGTAGCCTTGTTATCCACAGCTCAAACGATCTCATGCTCTTCAATTCAAACCTAATGAATCTTAGAGCTTAAATTGCTAAAGAAATCCTCACCGTAATAATTGAAAACTTAAACATAGTAATTCGAATTATTAGGCTAGAAATTGCAACCAAGCAAATTGCATCCTCGATTAGCCTCATAATCTTAAGCAGGTCCGGGAAATTTCGTCTTTAGAAACTTAAATATTGTTATCGTATTTTTTGGCTGTCTACCATTAATTAGATATTAGCAACTCTGTATTTAGTCTCATTTAATCAATGCTTCAAAGGTAGGCCTACAGTTGATATTAAGTTTAAAAATCTTCATTTGATACTTGGAAATATCTAGATTAATTATATCAATTTGATGTCAACTTAATGCTCACCTATCGATCACTAACTGTTATAAATTCTCGCACACGTATCGTTTATCAAATCAATCATTACCTGGTGGGGTCTATGCTACATTCAAAACCTGAATGTCAAATAGCCTTTTACAATTCTTTTCTAAATCTTTTCTAAAGTTTAGTCTTAAAGACGAGTAAAGTGGATGCAATTAAATTACTCTCAAGTGTGTAACCAACCTTGCTCGGCCTAGTGCTGTTTGTCTTCCCCTAGTAGTTTCCCTCATCCAAACCAAACTAACTGTCCAACAGCCTATTTCACACAGAGTCAAAATTAGTTGTTACGGAATTGCGCCGTCACAATACAAAAAATGCGTCTATGAGTACTATTACAGTAAAGTGACAAAATGTAGGCTACATTTTATTACAGCCACCCCTTCCTCTTCGGAAGGCGCTGCTCTCTCTTCCCGCTGCTGCTGCATATGTTTAAGAGGCGCATGAACAGTGAATGCTGCTCTGTTCTCCGTTTAGCTATGTGTTGAGTCGTGAGCGCCTCTAAATACGAGTGGCGCTATATAGGTTTTCAATTACAATTATGATTGCAATTAGGCCTACGATTATGATAATTATTGTACAGTCGTTACTTGTTAGTGGTAACGTGACATCTAGCGCCGTCGTCGTCCTGGTTTTCTGAGGCGTCGGCGCATGTTCTCGACGCGTGCTCTTTCTTCTGAAGGCAGAGTGGGTCTTCGCCACCTGGCGGTCGAGAGGAATAAAGTCGCTCGAATCAGACGAGAGACAGCGATAAATTGTTGTATCATGTAGTATGCGTGAAATTGCTTCTGCTTCAAGTGTAACCGTTGTCGACCGTATTCTTCAAGTACTTATTATTAGGCGCAGATCTGCTAAACGGTCCCTAATTCGACACCGTTTAAACGACTAGCTGGATAAAAATTCGTCGCCGCGCCGTCTAAGTGCTGTTAAGATTAGAATTCTGACGGTTTTGAGATTATATTTAACTGTCACCGCTGAGGGAGGTAGATTTTATCTCCATTCGGTGACAAAGTGTTGTTATGTCGGCGGTGATGTCGGCCCTGGTGGTCGGCGTACGTCTGTTTCTTTATAAATCCTGGACCCATATGTATGTCGTGAACTCGTGACGGTTGGCCACGCAGGTAGATGTTTGCGATTGCAGTTCGTTTGAAAGGTTTTACTCTCAGAATTACTTAGAATCAATGACCGCCAGCGGTTTTTCATCTACTCGCAATGTTGTTGACGAAGATAGCGCAGATGGGATGATGTCAAGTTCTTATATACATTTCCATTGGAAATAAAGGACGGTTTGAGCTCCACATCGAATGCACTACCTTCCTGAAATATACCTTGGCAGAGAAACTCTTGTTGAAGTAAAACCTGAATCAAAATGAAAGCGATTTGTTTTGTGTGTGGTAGCAAAGGTGCCAACAGCATTCTCCACGTGAAACCCCGTAGCAAAGGTGCCTACTTCTCCTTTCTTGAAAGCCATGATCCACCGAGAGGAGCGAAACTGCCAAATGGCGAAGGAGTCATCAGCGCCTGTTTGGTCTGCTATGCATTTCTCAACCAACAGTGGGACTCGTTTGAGAAGAGCAAGACTCCTCTTGTCAAGAGACTCTACTGGTTGAAACGAACAGACAACCGATCGTTCACAGGGGCAGAACTGAACGTGCAGGGGGAGTACGTGGCCCAGATCATGGGAGTCCAATACAACTGTGGTCTGTCGGGTAACATCAGTCCGTTCGACTATGGGAGTCACACTGGCATTTCCTGTAACATCAAGGATGCCCTTCCATCTCCAACCAATGACTCCAATCTGTCTCCATCCATTGATGATCGTCCGGTACAAAGAGGAGGGCAACTCAATGGAGGAGGAGTCCTCGATTTGTCCGTTTCACCAAAGAAGCCGAAAGTCCACTCGAAAAAGTCTCAGAAAAACGAAGATGTGAGCATTGCAAATGCATCGAAAGCACTTGGGTCGAGTGGCTTAAAAGTACTCAACACAAACAGCTCAAAGTCGGTTGGCTGTGAAGCTATCGGCAATACGAAACAACAGAAGAATGGTTCTATCGTGTGTTACGTCTGTTGCAAGACATGTCCGGCGTCTCTTGCTCGGTTTGTCTACGCCATCAAGTACTCTGACGACGAACCCTACTTCCCTTTCATTCTCGGACTGGCAGAACCGCATGGAGCGATGGCACTCACGAAGAACGGCGTGACACAAGTCTGCAGTGAATGTCGCAAGACTCTGAGCCGTCAGTGGCGCATTTTCGAATCGAGGAAAGTTGCGGAGATAGAGCGTGTCTATAAGATCAACGATTCTCCGATCGTTGTGGAAAAGACAATAAAGGAGAATGGAGGAGATGGAGGAGGAGGAGTGAGCATCTGTTCCAGGAGTGGAGGAAGCGCATGCTACCTCTGCGGAGAAGTGACCTTGACTAGCTCCATGTTTACGTTGAAGACTCGGGAAGAGGAAACGGAGGACGAGGAAAGGCGCATCGTTCTGCCCTTCATCGAGAAACTCAAGTGTCCTCTTGGGGCGCGTCCCATCAACAGCAGGGGCGCGGTGCTTGTCTGTGCCCTCTGCCATGACCACATTCGCACCCAGTGGAAAAGGTTCGAGGAGAACAACCTGCCTTTGGACAGGAGGGAATACATGCTCAGGCCTTTTCTAAATGCAAACAGTTCTTTCGCATTTCCTGGGAATGTAGACAAGAACGAGACAGTGGCTGTAGAAAAGAAGAACTCTCGAAGAACACCGTTCTTGACTCCTTCAAACTCTGGGAAGGAATCCGTCCAGTTTGCGAAAGATTCGTTGCATCCGTTTCTGCTCGATCAGCGTTCATCCGATGCAAGTGGGACCATCGGTGCATTTTCAGACGCAGCCTCCTTTCGAATGCCTTTTCCGTCGCCTCTTCTTCTGAAAATGGACTGTAACAAGAACATGACAATGAAGGCGGACGGTTCAACGCCTCGTGTGGACGGTTCCACGTGTAACGGACACAGTTCCTCTGTTAAGGAACCAAGATATCCAAGTAACGACGCTGTCCACACACGTTGCTTTCTCTGTGGTCACAAATGCAAGAGATCAAGGAGTCACTGGAAGGGCTTTGTCTCGATCTATGATCGCCCGGATGTCGCTCGTAGTTCCGAGGACAGCAAGACTTGTTTCTTTCGTCCGTTCTTTCCGTTCCTTTCCACTGTAACTTCCTCTGGTAGTGCGGAGGTGACGTCGGACGAAGGGCGCTTCGACGTCTGTTATGTCTGCTACCATAACCTCATCGGTCAGTGGTTCTCCTTCGAATGTTCCAAGGACCTGGAGGAACAGAATAGATGGCTCAGGAAATATCGCTATCGTTGTTTCATGTGTTCGATTTGCAAGCAAAACTACGATCGACAGAAGGTGGAGATTGTGAGAGTAGAAGAGTCCATTGGGGTTCTTGGAGGGGTCGATGGGTTGGTGGAGATCGAGGGCAGCGACTGTGGCCTCGTCTGTTCAACTTGCCTCAACAGACTCAGACTCAACGGGGAACGGAACGGACGGAAAGGTGGAAAGACAAAGAGAAGGTTGGGTGGAAAAGGGCCAAAGACAGGAGCAGAATTGTCGAAAGTAAGTTTCTCATCATTTTTCAAAAGGTTGACCTTTGCAAAGTTCAGACCACAGAGATAATTGTGCAATTACTAATTAGGTATTGCTGTCAACTTGGTTACTTAGGGCAATTATCTAATGGAACTTTAGAATCAGGTGTTGAGTAATTATGAGTTAAGGAGATACTCATGGTCCATGCAGTTTAAGTACCGTGTCAGAAGAGGAGGAGGAGTACTGAGCATGTAAATATGCCAGTTAGTATACTTACTTACTTACTTACTTTCAGACAAGCATACATTTTTCCAATTGTTCCATTTGTATCCATAATTGGTGGTGCTACTCTATCCAATTGCCAAACCATATATGGTGTATTTTCCAGTTTGCATCCTGTATTGAGGTGCCATTAAATGGCCCATTATGACGCTATCAGTGGGCAGCTAATACAAACTTAAGTGGTTTGCTGAGTTAGTTTAGTGGCTTACTAACTAACTTATTAACTAACTAACTGTGTGGCTTACTTAAGAGCTTATATGTAATTCTGTCTCTTTGTCTGTCTGTCTCTTTTTCTGTCTGTCTTTCTCTATATCAGCTTGTGGCGGGATTAACCATCCATGGGCTCATTGTAAATGGGGAGGGGCCCTTGTACTTCTGAGTATGGCATGGTGGGGATATTGTTGACATGACAACTAGGGCATAACCGGACATTTGCCTCGGCCGAATATTGGACTATTTGGAAGTATTCGCCTCGGCAAATATTACACCCGCAAATAACTGAAAAAAACTTCGTTTGAAAAAATAATTTGTTTTGAAAAAAATAATATTTTTTCATCAAATTAATTTAGAACTAACGGACTTACTTTCAAGTTATTGATTAAGTAAACAAGAACTTAACATTCCATTGAATTTTCTTTAAGAGAATGATGTTAATTTATCAATTTTAATTTCTTTGGGTTGGATTGCATTCCTCAGATGGCAACCAAATCAGTAATTTTCCCGCTTGAATTGGCTCCACCCACTTTCCAGTAAACATTAGAGAGTAAAGACATGGTTGATAACTTCATATTTCAAATTTTATAACAAGGTTTTACACTTTTTTCACAAATAAAGTTATTAAATAATAAATATATTGTTTTATAGCCTAGATGTGCTATATATGAAGGATATTGCTATAGACTCTGCATTGACTATAGCTAGTTCTTCGTAGCACTTGGCAGGCTAACTACGCTTTGGCCATGGATGGTACTCGCTGCCGCTGGCCAGATTTGCCGCTACTATTCGGTTGGTACCCGGATCCGGCAAATAGTTCATCCAAATACTCGGATTCGGTACTCGGTGGAAAGTGTCTATTCGGTTATCCCTAATGACAACCAATTTCTAGTAAAGCTGGGTCAACTGATATATTTGTCAATGCAGACAACATAATTTCAACAATTTATCTGAGGTTCAAATGTTTGTGCAGTAGATCATTAACATAAAATTATTCTAAGAATTTGAAACTTTTCATTGATTATTAGCCGCTGAGAATCACTTGCGATGTTTGGCAGATGTTTTATACAATGTTCATCAAATGAGGCAAGTTAAGCAGATCAATTTGAACACAAGAAGTGAATCTATCCATCATTTTAGATAATCAGACAATGGAGGCAGTCAACGCAACTTTTTTAGATGGACTGGAAATCATTTTCTAAGTTGACGTTCATCTTTCTGTAACCAAGAATAAAACAGATTATTATTCAACTGGCAATTAGTTCTTTGCACTTTGCTTTTGTCTGCTGGATATTCATCGTTTTACTCAGACATTTTCTTTAGTTTCTGCTTCCTTTTTGAGCCAATACTTTGTGTTGGTCGCTGTAACGAAAGGCTATTCGTACATGATGTGGGTTACTGACTTTGTTAATTCAGGGAGGGCTTATCATCTGTTTATGGATATTTGGACCGTTCGTACAATTACACAATGGTATGAAACACATAAGTGTATAATTAAATTCACTGAGCTATAATCGGTGAATATTGGTTGTTTAATTGTTAAACCGTGTAATTGAATAAGTGTGTAAAACATTTTAATGAACCATAATTGGTAAATATTGTTGTTATTACTCCATTGAGATTAATCAGGTGCAATGAGGCAACCCCTTCTAGCGGAATATTTCGTTCCTTTGGGCATACATTTTGTTTGCTATTATATAAATGTTAGCTGTTGTTTATATAATATTTCATGTTTCTGAATGTAAACTGATTTGGTGAACAATTAAAATGTTTTTGACTTGGCTAGGTATCAATTGAATGTCCACAGTGACACTGTTAACGTTTGCAAGAAGTAAAACTGACATTTTGATCCAGGGAATGAATTGCTTTGGAATGAAAACAAAAGCAACACAGAAATTATAGAAAGAAGTTGAATCAAAAGTAACACACATAACAGTGTTAGTTGGCTGGCCAATGTTTGTTTAAAAATTTTCCATTTGTTTAGTGCAAAATCTTAAACTGGAATCATTGTATCTTCTGATGAAAAAATAGTTATTTGTTGCAAGGCTTTTTTTCCGTCCTGCAGCATTTTTATTTAGGGTGAGGGATTTGGGTGGGGTTGTATTCGAGGTAGCTCTGATAAGAAGGCATGTTGAGCAGCCTGGTTAATCAGACCCTCAGGCTGTCTCATCATCTCCCAGACTGCAACTATCTTCTTATCTACATGTGTAATACTTTGTAGATACTTGTGTTCTTTTTCAATTGAGCGGTTTTTAAGGAGGAGAATCATGACGAGGTGCTTCTTCTGTCTGTCTGTCTCTTTCTCTGTCCCTTTATGTCCGTCTGTCTCTGTGTCTGTCCCTGCTACTCTTTCAGTTTCTCTCTGTCCCTGTCTGTCCCTTCCTCTCTGCCAGTCTCTGTCCGTCTGTCTACCTCTCTGTCCTCCGCCTGTCTCTCCATCCTTCTGTCTGTCTGTCTCTCTCTCCGTCCTTCTATCTCTATTTTTCGTCCGTCCGTCTTTCTATTCGGTTGGCGTCTGTTCTGTTTCCGTTGATACCTGTTGATAGATTTCTAAAATGGACGAATCAATTGTCGGACATTTTCTTATCATCGCCTTTCACTTCATTAATTAATTATCCAATTAATTCTGATTTTCATTTGGCTGTCGATATCAGTGGCGGAAGATTTGTTCGTTAAACGTAGGACATATAGCTGGCTCTATGTATATGCGACTGGTTTACTGCTTGGTTGGCTAACTGGGTGATTGACTGGCTGGCTAATTGGGTGAATGACTGGCTGGTTTCTTAACTGGTTTTTGACTGGCTCCCTCTCTCCTTCACTACCTGCTTCTATCTGTTCAGTCTACTCCGTACTTCTATCTGTTCAGTGGACACTTGCCAATGTTAGGCTTTCTCATTCTCAGCCAGACTCTTCTCCATTTTTTTTCCTGATTACGTTTTGGTTTTAGTGCGTCATCTTCAAATTCCCTCAATAGAAGAGTTACAGATTAATTATGATGATAATTACATGATTCGGCAGCGACAACAATTGTTTGAAGCCTTTAGTGGCTTTATTTGGCTTATGAAGTAACATACTGGACAATCCCAGTTGAATGAACATCCCACTTTCTGTAGCATTCACATCGGTACATACTATCAACACAGATAGTTGCAGAATGAGGAACCGTATACCCACTGGAATGGTTTCATGAGCTGCGTTCGGGTAATAATTACTTCAGTTGCATCAATCGATCTGTTACAAAGCGATTCTTCTTCGTCCGTTTGACTTTATTGATCTTCTAAAAGCTGATCAATTTTTAAATGACATACAATCCGGTTTTCATCAGATCCGGATTCTATCTAATTGGATTTTGCTATCGTCCGAGGAGGGATTTTATTTTAGTATTTATCTCATGCAAAGAAGAGGAAGACCACTGGTCCCTTAAACCAGAACTTAGATAGCTATGGTAGAAGTGTCAGCGACTTCGTTTTCTTAGTTTCAGCATAGGAAGGCAGGTGGCCAGTCCTCTCCCACGCTATCTCATTTTCCCACGGACAGTATATGTTCAGTGTTCTCGCCATACTCCAGTTGGCTGCATATCCCAGTTGGCTGGAGGGTCAAGGTGGAGCAGAAGTCTCAACCATGACACGGATTTGTACCCCTTCCCACTCGCGATCTCTCCTTTGACCCCTTCCCAATGACACTAATCAAATAATTGACTAATCAGTGGGAATTCTGTCAGGGTCGGAAACTTGTCTGGTCCTTCTTTTCTGCCCGAAACTTGCCTTGATTATTTTCTCTGGGCGCTCCGATTGTGACCCGATCGAGATTTAGAGCGCGACCTGAGTTTTAGCTGTTGGCGACGATGAGACCATTTGGGTCTTAATGGATGTGTCGTGTTCTGTGGAGCAGTTGAGAGTCATTCCGGGCTAATGATGGAGCACGAGGATTCGTCAACTCATGGAGCAGAGGGCGAGCATTGTCACGTGACGATGCGGTTTGTCAGCGGTGGTTGATGTTGAAACGACTTCTCTCTCTCTCTCTCTCTCTCTGTCTCTCTGTTTCTATTTGTGTTTGTTTCTCTGTGTGTTTGTTTGTGTGTCTATGTGTTTTTTCTCTATCTGTGCCTGCTTCTCTCTCTATGTCTGTCTGCCTTTCTCTCACCTGTGTGAATGCGCGCAGGTGTTGAAGGTGATTGTCGTCGCCGATTTATTGATTGGGTCCGTCGTGCGGAAACGATTGGCTGATGGAGGAGTTGCTGGTGGAAGAGGGTGGAGGTGGAGGAGGGTGGTGGAGTGATGGAGGTGGTGCTATTCTGTAACAAGACAGCTTGAACTGAGAGAGAGACAGCGAGAGAGAGAGAGAGAGAGAGAGAGAGAAGACAGAGACGAAGAGAGTCTGCGTTGAATTAGATGTGTGCTCAATCCAATCGTCGCCTGTTTAGTATCTCTCTCTCTCTGTCCGTCCGTCCGTCCGTCCGTCCGTCTGTGTTCTTCTGAATGTGTTCGTCTAAGGACGACGTCCTGCCTTCCATTCTTCTTCTCCTTCTCTTGTGCAGCTGTGCATGATCTGTTTATCTGAGAAGCATTGTAAAACTCTTAGTAATACGACGTATCTCTGTCTCTCTCTCTTTCTCTCTGTCTCTCTCTCTCTCTCTGTTTTTTTCCTCTCTTTCTCTCTCTTTTCCTTTCTATTGTTCTTTGTCTCTAGCCGTCTCTGTCTGTCTGACTATTTTTCGGATGGTTTGTCTCTAATTATATCTCTGCGTTTCT
The DNA here is from genome assembly GCA_959347315.1 of Bimastos eiseni. Lineage (NCBI taxonomy): Eukaryota > Metazoa > Annelida > Clitellata > Crassiclitellata > Lumbricidae > Bimastos > Bimastos eiseni. The sequence goes on from OY365820.1 coordinate 289,241, forward strand.
ATCGAAGATAGACAACGGCAGATATAAGAAGGTAGATAGAAGAAGGCACAAGAACAGAGAGAGAAAATACAAGAACAGAGAGAAGAAGGCACAATTGCAGAGGGAAGAAGGCACGTGGGCAAAGAGAAGAAGGCACAAGGGCAGAGGAGAAGGAGGAAGCGCAAGGCACTAGGGTTGAGTGGAAATGATTGGATGGGAGTGGAAGAGATTGGAGTGGAAATTAATGGATGGGAGTGGAAGAGATTGGATGAAAATGGAAGAGATTGGATGAGAGTGGAAGTGATTGGAGTGGAAATGGCTGGATTGGAGTGGAAGAGAAGGGAGTGGAAATGATTGAATGGGAGTGGAAGAGATTAGAGTGGAAATGGTTTGGATGGGAATGTAAGAGATTGGAGTGGAAATTATGGGATGGTAGTGGAAGAGCTTGGAGTGGATATTATTGGATGGGAGTGGAAGAGATCAAATTGGTAATGATTTCATTGGAGTGGAAGAGATCGGAGTGCAAATTATTGGATGGGAGTGGAAGATATTGGATGGGTGTGGTGGAGATTGGACGCGAGTGGAAATGATGGGATGGGAGTGGAATAGATCGGAGTTTAAATGATTGGATAAGAGTAAAAGAGATTGGATGAGAGTGGCAGAGATGGGATGGGAGTGGAAGGGATTGGAGTGGAAATGACTGAATGGGAGTGGAAGAGATTGGATGAGAGTGGAATTGATTGGATGGGAGCGGAAGAGATTAGAGTGGAAATGATTGGATGGAAGTGGAAGAGATTGGAGTGGAAATGGTTGGATTGGAGTGGAAGAGATTGGATGAGAGTGGAATTGATTGGATGGGAGCGGAAGAGATTAGAGGGGAAATGATTGGATGGAAGTGGAAGAGATTGGAGTGGAAATGGTTGGATTTGAGTGGAAGAGATTGGATGAGAGTGGAATTGATTGGATGGGAGCGGAAGAGATTAGAGTGGAAATGATTGGATGGAAGTGGAAGAGATTGGAGTGGAAATGGTTGGATTGGAGTGGAAGAGATTGGAGTGGAAATGGTTGGATTGGAGTGGAAGAGATTGGAGTGGAAATGATTCGATGGGAGTGGAAGAGATTGGAGTGGATATGATTGGATGGGAGTGGAAGAGATTGGAGTGGAAATGATTGGATGGGAGTGGAAGAGATTGGAGTGGAAGTGATTGGAGTGGATATGATTGGATGGAAGGTATTGGAGTCGAGATGTTTGGCGTGGTCGTGTCTGGCCTTTTAGCAGGAGTTCATCGTTTGAATAATTCTTATTGAAAGAGGAGAAGGAGACAGAAGTAAGAAAAGGAGAAAGACTAGAAGAGGTTTCTATCAATGCAGATGGATACTTACTTGTGTTGCACCTTCTAAGAACAGTACAGAAGGACTAAGCGTTATATTAGCTGTCAACAGGGAGACACACAGACACACATATATAGACACACACGCACATTCACACCAACAGAAGCAGAGTAAGAGGAGCAGAGAATATAAAAAAGGAATACTACAATGTAAATAGTTATGTGAACCAGGACAGGCAAACGTAGGAGAGACGGACAGACAGACAAGCAGGCATACAAGCAATTAGAGAGAGACAGAGGGAAATAGAGCCGCAAAATAGTTCGTCACCTGCTGTCCTGCTGCTATTGAGACACAGAGACCCTTCCTTCCTTCCTTCCTTCTGAGTCCGTTCGTTGGTCGTCTCTTCTTCTCTTCCTACGGTTCAATGCGCAGTCACACACCTGTCTAGCATTATCGCCCCTCCTCCTCCTCCTCCGCCTCTGTTCGTCTGTGCGTGTGTGCGCCGGCAGCAGCAGCAGCGAAGGTAGAGTAGAGCACCTGTCTGTTGGGCCGACGACCCCCTCCCCTACCCTGTCCTCTTAGATATTGATCTAAGTCTGGCTGGCAGGGGCTGTTGTGGTCGGGGTGGCACAGTGGCATATGTTGGAGGGAGGGGAGAGAGATGGTACCGAGTGAGGTAGGGGGAGAGAGGGAAGGAAGGTGGGATCAATTGAAGATCATTAGACCCGTCGTCGGGTAAATAGACCCAGGTGACTAAGACACCTGACATCTGTACTCGATGGACTGTGTACAACTGCACCTGTGTGTGTCTCTATCTGTCTCTGTCTATCTGTCTGAATCTCTGTGCCTCTCTCTGCCTGTCGCTTGATGTGTCTCTCTTTCTTATTCTTTCAACAGCGATCGGGCCAATCTGTTAAGAGCTGGGTCCAGTCTCTGTGATTGTGCCAAACAGGCTGTGAAGGCGACATAGAGAGTTAGACAAACAGTCAGAGAGACAGACAGATGGGAGGGGAGAGAGACAGACAGCGAGAGAGCCAGAGAGTGTGAGAGAGAATACAGAGAGAGATGTCTTTGACAGTATAAACTTGTATTCGGTCGCTTTTATTGACAAAACAGATGTCTTCGTCTGTCGGTTGTTTTCTGCGATCAGTCTTCACTCGGCCACTGTTGAAGAAAGCAACGACGACCAAGGTTGGGATCGATTGAAGGAGAGAGAGAGAGAGAAGGAGGAATGACAAAGGGAGGATGGGATTGTACATAGAGGCAGATGGAGGAGGAATGGCAAAGGAAGGATGGGGATGTACATAGAGGCAGATGGAGGAGGAATGGCAAAGGGAGGATGGGGATGTACATAGAGGCAGATGGAGGAGGAATGGCAAAGGGAGGATGGGGATGTACATAGAGGCAGATGGAGGAGGAATGGCAAAGGGAGGATGGGATTGTAGCCGCTCTCGACTGCTTCCGTTCTCTGTATGTCTCTCTATCTGTCTTTGTATGTGTATCTCTGTCCGTCTGTCTCTGTCCGTCTGCCTGCTTCCATTCATTGCTTGGGTTTCATCTGTGCCACTCTCTTCCCACTTCCTAACTGTCGTCTCAGACGGTGACCTTCTGATGATCTCTGTCCTTCGCCCTATCAGTTCACGATCCCTGGTCTCCGATTTAGCCCTTGGATCTACGAGGGGAAGAAAGGGGAGTGAATGACGCAGGGAGGGAGGAGTGGTTGGGGCAGAGGTATACACAGACAGACAGGCGGAAGGGAAGAGAGACAGGAGGTTATTTGGAAGGGCAGCGAGGGAGATGTGGGGGCAAATGCCTCCCCTCTCTTTTACCCTTCTATTGCCGTATCTGGGAAGTTTTTGCTCCACCCACTCAATACCCTCGGGGTGTTAATCAATTGAAGTCAGTGCAAAGCTGAGAAACTGGGTCAGGTCGTTTGGGGTCAGGAAAAACGTACACATGGTCACATAGGGAACAAGATCAGACAAGGAGACAGAGGGAAACTGACCCAGACAGAGAGAGGTAGAGACAGACAGACAGAGAAGATATGGATCTTGTTAAATGCAGAACTATTCAGTCTGTATCCAAGTGGATGTTAGGCGTTGATTGAGATGGTGATTGAACCCGGATGAAGGGCTTCTCTGATCACTTGATTGACTCTGGTATCGTTACCACTTTTACAACCAATTTAACGAAATCCTTTCCGTTGCTTAATCCACCTCCTGCCATAGACCTCCTCCTCTCATCTGTCGTTAATCCTCTCCCAATTACATCCCATCTTCATCATCTTCTTCTTCATCATCTTCTTCTTCTTCTTCATCGGTCGCCTTGTAAGCAGTTCATTGAAATTGACGACTCACATTGCCACCTGCGGCAGCAGCCGAGAGTAGACGATGGGTGGGTGGGTGGATGGATGGATGGATGGATGGATGTGGAAGAACAGGTGACACTATTGATGGAGAACAGGTGGACGACGGAGGAGTGTGAGATGCATCTACTGCAGATGATTGACAGCTGCATGGCATCACGAGTTAACTGCTCTTCCCACTACTATCACACTCCCCTCTGCGCCTAATTGATGACCCCTCTCCTCATCAGCCTCATCATCCTTCTAAGCTTCCGCATTATTCTCCCATTCCTCCTTCTCTTGTTTCTCCTTTTCCTCCTCCTATTCTTCCTTCTCTTATTCCTCATTCTCCCATTTTTCCTCCTATTCTTCCTTCTCCTATTCCTCATTCTCCCATTTTTCCTCCTCCTATTCCTCCTTCTTTTCATGATCAGTTGTGTCGATCATCATTAGAAGAACGAGTTGATCACGATCATCTTCTGTGGATCATCATCATCATTCGATCATTGTTATCAATTATTCTGCTAATTTTCTTTTGAAAGCACCTCTGTTGCTCTGTTTTGAAAGCATCCCAGACGGCATCTGTGAGATGAAATGGAGGAGGAGGAGGAGGAGGTATGGACCACCATGATGATGATGATGATGATATCTCTAATTGGGTTTTGGTTGAATCGGTTTCTTCTTCTTGGTTTTGGGTTTAAGTGGTTTAAATGGTTCGCCTTGGTTGAATTCGTTGGTGAAGGTTTTAGTTAGGGATTTGCAATTTAAAATTAGTGAAACTATAGGTTGAGTAAATGAATTGAATCCAAAGAAATCATTTGTAGGAAATTAAAAACATTCATCCTTATCTGTCTTCATGTTCATAGAATTTGGTCATAACCAGAATTACACATTTACTATTAATTAAAACAATTAGTTTACTTAAAGTGCTCCAAATTCCATGGATGGTCATTTTTTTTCAGTTGCGATGTCATTAATGAATGGAATCGTATCATAAGATTCATTTTCAAATCAATTTTGAAGCTTAATAGGTGAATAGTTTTTATTACCAGTGGATAAAGTAATCGATAACAGAATTATCACCAGGATGATGCAAGACACAGACAGACAGACAGACAGACAGATAGACAGAGTTACAGTGAGATAGCTCTGCAGAAAAAGGGTCTGATCTATCCGGAGACGTATATTTGTGTTTTGTTGCTGTTCGGTGGATTTTAATTTTTTTTAAATCAACTGTTAATTAAATTTCCAGGTTTTTGTTGTTTTTATTATTAATGATCATGCATTATTATTATTATTATTATTATTATTATTATTGTTATTATTATTATTTAGTACTATTTGGTATTATTTAGTATTAATGAGTAGGCCTAGTATTATTATAATTGTTATTATAATTTGTTTTGATTGTTTTGCGTATTTTATGTGTAGGCCTACGGAGTCAGTTATTGGAAATTCGTGAACTATTTCATTGCGTCTGACGGAATTATGGATGATGGGATAAGATTACTGCGAGGGAAAAGGACCTCAGCAGCGATAGCGAGGAGGTTATGCAGGTGGAGAGATGGATAGAAGGATGGATGGATGGATGGATGGATGGAGAGACAATGACATAAAGACATACATAGACAGAGACAGACAGAGAGTAATGCTGATGATTGTCTGCATATATATTGTTTCTGTTGTCTTTTAGTTGGATGTTAGAGATGACGTACGTGAGACGAAGACCTCGTCATCTAACTCATCATCTCAATCGTCATCTTCATCATCATCTCTGGTCTCTGCTGCAGCAGCCAAAGATGGAGACAAGCAATCGTTCTCTTCCACTTACTCGTCGTCAACCTCATCATCATCACCTGCGGACACAGACATAAAGACAATGACAGGCAGGCATAAACACACGTACACACAGAGGCATAAACACACGTACACTCAGAGGCATAAACACACGTACACACAGAGGCATAAACACACGTACACACAGAGGCATAAACACACGTACACACAGAGGCATAAACACACGTACACACAGAGGCATAAACACACGTACACACAGAGGCATAAACACACGTACACACAGAGGCATAAACACACGTACACACAGAGGCATAAACACACGTACACACAGAGGCATAAACACACGTACACAACGTCAATGTCAGCCAAGATTTTCAATTTTAGTTTAATTATTAGATAACAAAATACCTGTTTAGTTATTTTATCGAGTTTAAACTTTGACGGAACGGGTTAGTGAGGCAGTTTGATAGTCACAGAGAGAAAGAGAGACAGCGAGGCATAGATATAGGAATAGAGAGACATACAGACACAGACGCAGAGGTAAACAGGCAGACAGATAAAGAGAGAGAGACGGAAAGAGAGACAGTGGACGCCCCTGGAGAGAGAGAGAGACAGAGAGAGAGACATTCGCACACACACTCACGTACGCACACATATTGTTGTTATAGGATGTCTGTTGAAATGTCTGTTGTCTGATCGTTTCCGATTTGTTTATTTTGTTAGTCTTCTTTGTTTCTGTCCCAACTGAGATTGCTTTTCGCTTAGAAGTTCTTCGCATCGAATGGACTTCCATTTGACGCCACAAGGACACAGACAGACAGACACAGACGGACACAGACAGACGGACACACAGGCAGACAGAAAACAAGACAGAGAGAGTGAGAAAGGCAGTGTGATATGGAGAGAAGAAGACAGGAGAGTGAGAGGGGAAGGCGATAAGACGCAGCTGACAATATGGTTATTGTTTCTTGGAAACTTTGCCATCTGTTGGGTATAATATGATGGAGGCTGGGCCGCTGGTGCCCTTGAGTGATGGCTGCTGGCGGGAGGCTGGTGCCCTACAGCTGCTGCTCTTCCTACAAATCCTTTCTCCTTCTTCTTCTTCTTCTTTCAAGATGAAATTGTAGCCATTAACCTCAGACTGCTTCTAAGTGACGGATGATGCAGGTCCATTGGAGCACCACAGTTTGTTGTTTTATCAAATCTGTCTCTCTCTTTGTCTCTGCCTATTTGTCTGTCTTTCTCTGTACCGCTCTCCTTGTCTCACTCTATCATGCTGTGTCTTTGTGTGTTTCTCTCTCTCTCTGTCTCTGTCTGTCTGTCTGTCTCTCTCTCTCTATCCTCTTTACAGTGGAGATTTTGTTGTCTGCAGTTGCATCAACCGAAGGAGGAAAGGAGGCACTTTGTAGGAGAAGGAAGAGGATGGAGGCGGAGGAGGAAGTGACACCGTCTCACCATCTGTTCCATCGACCAACATCAGCAGCAGCAACAACAGGAGGAGGAGGAGGGTCCGTGGCAGCATCGTCATCGTCCAATAGTTATCTGGAGGCTCTGAGGAAGATGACGATAGACTCATGTTCCAGGGGGATGACGACGACCACCACCAACGCCTCACCAAGCCTCCCTCCTCCTCCTCCTCCTCCTCCTCCTCCTCCTCCTCCTCCTCCTCACTCTCACGGTCTGTACTCTCTGCCTCTCTGTCACTTTCTGACTGCGTCTGTCTCATTCTGTCTCTGTAACTCTTTGTCTCTGGTTCTTTGATGTCGTTTCATTAACCTTTGCACCTCCAACAAACAGACTGCCTGGTTTTGCATCCCTTCCGAATTCCATCATCTTTCTCTCCTCCCCTCTCCTTCCCTCTGCCTCCTCATTTGGTACCTGGCATTTATCTCACTTGCCATTACACTTATTCCAATTACACCCCTGTCGTCCTCCCCGCTTTTCGTCCTCCTTTTCATCATAACTTTCATTCCTTCCTCTTCCTCTTTTCCTCTTCCTTTTCATCATAACTTTCATTCCTTCCTCTTCCTCTTTTCCTCTTCCTTTTCATCATAACTTTCATTCCTTCCTCTTCCTCTTTTCCTCTTCCTTTTCATCATAACTTTCATTCCTTCCTCTTCCTCTTTTCGTCCTCCTTTTCATCATAACTTTCATTCCTTCCTCTTCCTCTTTTCGTCCTCCTTTTCATCATAACTTTCATTCCTTCCTCTTCCTCTTTTCGTCC
>OY365820.1:297116-359616 GCA_959347315.1 Bimastos eiseni
ATTCTTTTCCATCCTAGTACTTTTAAGCATTTCTTTACCACTGCAGTTGAACTGGGAAGGTTGGACTGACTGTCAGCAGCAATCTTAGAAAGTCGCTATATAAAGGTTTAGTTACATTACTTGATGTAATGTCTTTGCTGTTGGTTAGGAATGGTGAAGAGGAATATGACTGGTTTGTCTCGATCATCGACTCATAATCCGGATTGCGATCAGTTGATCGAATCGTGTGTCGTTCTCTTCTGGAATCTCATCTACAATCATCAGATGAACAAAGAGGAACTTGTCAAAAGAGGAGGTACCATAGCGCCGCCTACAGCTACCCCCCTCTCTGTCTCTGTGGCCGCCCGCCTCTCTCTTATAACCGACTCGTCTCATAATAATCACTTTTCTTTAATGACTGTCTCTTGTCCCTGTCATGCTCTCTGTCTCTCTCTGTTTCTTTGTCTGTCTGTCACTCTCTCTCTATCTCTCTGTCTGTCTGTCTGTCGCTCTTTCAAATCAAACATTCATGTAGTGCCCTTTCAAGATATCTACTCAGAGGCGCTTTCTGCGTTGGCCTCATTAATGTTAAATGTTGTTATCAATGAATATTTTCCATCAGTGTTTAGTGTAGCATCTGTGTTGACCTTCCGTCTTTTCTGTCTTCTAACTGAATTGTTTTTGTTGTTGAAGGGATTCATTTGGTAACGGAGTTGACAGGAACAGATAAACCAGAGTCCGTTCGTCAGACTGCTCTCAAGACCCTCCGAGTCTTCATCGATAGAGTTGCTGTGAGTAGACTCTGGTTTCCAGGAACCATTCTTCTCCTCTTTAAACTTTATCAGTCTTCTATCTATTTTCTGTTTGATGTGGAAATTAACTGTTTACTTTTAGTTTTTGTATTAAATTTACTGAACTAAAAATTTTCCTTACATTTGAAATTCAGAATTTTGTCGGTAGACCTTTTCTCTATGCTATTCATATTCGGCCGAACAGTTGATCCAATTATTCGTATTCGGCCGAATAGTGATGATCGCTTTTTGGTACAGCCCTAGTTATAATTCGTTAGGTTCCACTCTGGTTTGTACAGTCTTTAGAAATGAATTTTTATGAAGAAGAAGTGTTTTGTCTTTCTGTGATGTCGTCAGGTGTCGAATTATAAGAACCACCGAAGACCTCGTGAGGACCTCCTGGAATCAACGGCTGATGCTAACCAATCGGATTCGGACGCAGCCTCTGACTCCAGTGGAGAGACGAAGCTCCTCTCTCTCTCTCTCTCTTCTCCTAAAGGTTAGCATCGTACAGGTGCAACATCGTTTGCTGTTAGGGGTCTATCTACCGTAAATAACCATCTTCCATTACTATGGGCTAAATTAATGACTGGCTTAAGGGCGTAGCTTTCTTCCAGGGGTTTTCATGCTGAGAGCGCCTCTGAATAGTTTTTCCATGAGAGTCGCTATATAAATCTAATGATACGATACTCAGATAGTCTGAAATCTGCTCCAGGTGTATAATAACAAGTGAAGATATTATTTCAGAGAGGAAGCAGCCATGGGTATGAAGTGTTAACGACTTCATTTTCTCAGCCTTGGCATACGAGGGGTCGCCGGTCCTCTCCCTCGCCGTCTCGTCTTCCCACCGACAGTGTACAGTCGATGTACTCATTATAACTGGGGTGCCTGAGGGGGCGCAGGTGAAGCAGAAATCTCAACCATATCCAACCAGGGTGGGGGATTTGACATCTGACCTCTCAATTGACAGTCCAACCACCGCACTTTTGGGATAAATCGTTTGTTTTATTATCTGTTGATAATTTTTGTAGGTGATGAGAAAATGGAGAAGATTCGCGTTCTCCAACAGATAGCAAATGACGCAACCATTGAATACATTCAAGGTATTTCATCTCCATTTTATCTCCTATATATTCAACTATGTCAGTGTTTCCTAAATGGTGGGTCGCTACCCGGCATCAGGCCATGAAAGAAAAATTCTGGGTTACCTAAGTCTTTTTAATTAATATTTTATTAATTTTTATTTAGCTAAATTAATGGATTGATAATTGTATGCTGTAAGCAGTCAGTCAATGTTTCATTCTACCTGTAGACCAGTTAAATAAACTTAGTGGGTGACGATTGAGAAGTTTAATAGTAACAGGACCATTTGTGAAAAGTTGAATAATAATATCATAATAATATCATAATTAATCAATTTTATTGTTCTGCTATCAATTAGTATAATTAATATTAATGTCGCTGTTGTCATTACGCGTTGATTAGGCGCCATTATCTATCCAATGACGAAGCTTCAATTGATGGCGCTGAGCAATTGTGAGAGAATGACTTCCTTAAGAAATATGGAGGATGAAGAGGAGGATGAAGAGGAGGATGAAATATGGAGGATGAAATATGGAGGATGAAATATGGAGGATGAAGAGGAGGATGAAGAGGAGGATGAAATATGGAGGATGAAGAGGAGGATGAAGAGGAGGATGAAATATGGAGGATGAAGAGGAGGATGAAGAGGAGGATGAAGAGGAGGATGAAGAGGAGGATGAAGAGGAGGATGAAATATGGAGGATGAAGAGGAGGATGAAATATGGAGGATGAAGAGGAGGATGAAGAGGAGGATGAAGAGGAGGATGAAGAGGAGGATGAAGAGGAGGATGAAATATGGAGGATGAAGAGGAGGATGAAGAGGAGGATGAAGAGGAGGATGAAGAGGAGGATGAAGAGGAGGATGAAGAGGAGGATGAAGAGGAGGATGAAATATGGAGGATGAAATATGGAGGATGAAGAGGAGGATGAAATATGGAGGATGAAGAGGAGGATGAAGAGGAGGATGAAGAGGAGGATGAAGAGGAGGATGAAGAGGAGGATGAAATATGGAGGATGAAGAGGAGGATGAAGAGGAGGATGAAGAGGAGGATGAAGAGGAGGATGAAGAGGAGGATGAAGAGGAGGAGGAGGATCTGACCCATGTGCTCTACGCGTTACAAGACACTCTCACCAGATGTCTTCTCGAATGTATCGTATAGTTTTTCTTGTGTTTGATTGTTGCTTTAGTGTTTGTTGATGTGTTTTCTTGTCATGTTTTCTTTTGTCTTTCTTAAGGAGAGAAGACGTTCCTTCGAACGGCTGACGACTGTGAACTTCTCATGCATAGCGTAGACACAGTGTCAGAGAACGCAATCGCTAGGATCATCTGCGGATTTCTAAATCGATGTAAGAGAGAGCGTTATTTTGAAATATAATAACAATAAATATTCATTTATTGATGTATATTGAACATCACACTTCATGTCATTACATTATATAAATTGTTTATTGCCATAATTCAATAGAAGAACTTTTAATAAAACGTGTAATAGTCAAAGGAAACTGTAATCTGAGAGTTGTTGGTCTTACGCTGCTGCATATCAACCTAATTATAATGATAAAAATAATAATTAATGTTTCATTGACTGCCATTGATTTCAACCATTCTCCTTCAGCCTTGGCTGATCCCATGCATTATGCAAATCATCTTTTTAATAATATCTGTTTAATTTTTTAAGTGTGTTTTCTATCATTATTATTATTTTTACTATTATTATTTATGGTATAAGCCATATTACTTATTAATAATATTTTGTTCTTAATATTGATATTATTATTTTTTATCATTATTTTTTTAATTAATATTGCTATTTGCTTTGCAAATCATATTGGCACTTTTCAGCTTGTTCCCACAGGGTCCGCTCTGAATCTTTTTATACTCTCCTTAGAATTGTTCTTTTTAGCCGTGCTGGGGTAGGGAGCCGTCCTAAGCAGTAGCCTCGATTCCTCGAAGGGGCGCTTTATAAATCTTTCTAATGAATGAAGTAATGAATATTATTATTTTACTATTTGTAATATTATTCTTTATCATCATTTCTATTATTACTACTCTACTAATTATTAGTCATTGTTGTTGTTGTAGGGAGTGAGGGAGGTAGCGTTTATTTTGGCATAAAGAAGCACGGTCTGGTGGAGGGTCAGTTGGTCAATCATTCAGACAGGGACCGTTTCAGGCTCTGCATCGATAAGCTGACGATCAAGAAGTTCAGTCCAGCTGTTCCAGCCGGAGTCGTATCCACGCTCTTCCATCCAGTCATGGATACGGAAGAAGGACAATGTCTCGTTGATTGCTATGTCATCGGTTGGTGGCTGTTGGACATCTTCTGTATCAATCAGCATTATTATTATTATTATAATTATTATTATAATTATTATTATAATTATTAATACTATTATTGTTATTATTCATTTATTATGCGCCATTATCTAATGACGAAGCATCAGTCGATGTCATTGAGCAATAATTATGAAGTGGAGGAGGATTGAACTAATGCACGATGCAATATTTCAGGGTAGACACCTAATCCATTGACCATCAGTTGGCCACTGTGTTCTACAATCGAGTTGATTGTAGAACACAGCGTGTTTTGTGTTTTATTTTGTGAGAGAAAGCGATGAAGTTGGTTGCTTTGGTTCTTTTGCGTTTAATTTGTTCTATTTTTCGTTCTGTTCTGTGGCAGAGATTCGAGTGAAACCAACTCTTGCGTCGACTTTGTACGGTTTCAAACACACTGGGGAACCGAAGCAATTCGTTAGAATGGGAACGAAGACAATTGAAATGACAGCAAAGGTAACTGTTGCTCTGCCAGCTGTTGTTCTTGTTCTGTAGAGTCTGTCTTATTGTCTTCATTCGTTGTTATCATATCTTACAAAACATTTATCTTTGTAATCTTTATCACCTTAATTTTAACTCTGTTGTTATAGTTTTTCATGAAGCATTTACCTTTGTAATCATTATCGTCTTAGTTCTTTGTTTATTATTGTACTGAGCTGCAATATTAGAAAATTTTTCTGATATTGACGTTGGAAATTTATAGCCAAACAAATCCGAGGCAGTCTCTGCATTGACTAGATATTTAGAGATGTTCTGTAGTGTAGGATGATTTGAAGTGTTTATCTGTCCATTTAATCTTGCCAGAAGAATTATAATGTACCCAGTGTTTAGTGACATCTCATGGCTACATTAATGTTTCCCTGATCTCTTATCCCTGCTTTGAGCTTACACTACCGGATTTCACTTAAGGGATGAACGTGTGAATCATTTAATTGATTTCTGTTTGTCGTTTTAGGATGTCTACGCTTGGACGGTCGAAATATGCGAAGAGTCGAAGTTAAAGGAATTGAGGCAACTCCAGCACGAAGTGGAACAGCTGAGGAAGATTCGGAGTAAGATGAACAAGTGCTGAGTCATAGCGTCTCCACCTGGAAATTCTACTCGGAAATCATTCAGAAATGACCGTTCAATGTTGTTAAAGGACCTTTGCGATACTATTGGAGTAATTTCGAGTTGTTGTTGTTATTGTTGTTCGCAGATGAATCGTTGCTTTTTGGTTGTTTTTCGTTGACCGAACTTTGTTCATTTGGTTCTTCTTCTCACGTTTAATTGTTTGATGTTCTGTGTTCGCATTTGCTTTTCGACATCAGTATTTTTACAACGATAGTCTTTCATTTTCTAAAGATGTAAGTCTCTCTCGTTTTAGAGAAGCGTCATTTGGAGTTGTTTCGATTTTTTGGTTTGGCTGTGACATCATTTGTTGACGTGTGTCATGGCAGCCTATTGGCTAGAGTGGTTGCTTAGATGTAGGTCATGGCGGCCTATTGGCTAGAGCGGTTGCTTAGATGTAGGTCATGGCAGCCTATTGGCTAGAGCGGTTGCTTAGATGTAGGTCATGGCAGCCTATAGGCTAGAGCGGTTGCTTTGATGTCGGTCATGGCAGCTTATTGGTTGGAGCGGTTGCCTTGGATGTTGCTATAGCTTTGTTGGTTTTTACAATTGCAGTTTACTAATTTGTTTTTCACACCATGACTTATCTGAACAAATGTTTTAATCAGTAAGTTTGCAAAAAGAGGGAACATTCCCGATTGCATTCTTTGATATCCTGTTATTGGTTCAAGAAGTCGATTGTGTTAAGTGCTGAGTTGCATTCGATTATCAAGGATTTGTTAGTTTTTAAGAGATTCAGTTGATTTTGAAAATGGTTTTGTTGTTCAAGAGTAACAACTTGTTGACATTTGTTGAGTTGACTTTGTTTCACAGAACATGTCTCCGTTTACCACTTGCCAATGATGGCCTAGAAAAGTACTGTGTCCGCTCTGGTGGTCAGATCTAGTTGCGACAATCGGTGCTGCATTAGGGAGGTAACCCATCGCTTGACACGCCCACGAACAGCTCCAGGCGGTTCTTGTCTGCAGCAGATGGGCACCCCACCACAGGGTTGTACGAAGCGTATTTTATATAATCCCAAAGACACGATTTTATGGTGTTTAAGAGGTGGCTGCGGCAGTTTCTATTATTTCATTAGGCCTAGGCTTACTAGTCTTAATATGAGCAGTTCTTAACGCTCGTATTCGACTTAATTAAAAGTGTTTTAACAGTTTAAGAAAAATAAAATCTGTAACTACACTTTATACTAACTTTCAGCATAAAAGATATTTCCAGCCAAGTCACCATTTCTTGAAATCTATCGGTTGCATGGTCATCCCTTCGAAAAATTTCCTAGACGACGTTTCAGAAATAACGAACGATTCGGACCTCCGCTGGACATCGACCTCTGCTGATGTACACAGTGATACGACTTAAGCGCTTGTGCATAAATCGGTGCCATTCGCTAAGCTTTAGAAGAGTGCTTTAGAAAATTGTGGCGCTTACCATTGTGATCTTAATCCAATGTTTATTTATCTAAATGTCATAGTTCTATAAGACTAAAATACTATCATAGATATGTAGTTATATTATTATTAAAGAGGACAAAACAGCACTTGGACTGAGAGCCTGTGCTAAGGTTAGCAATGGACAAATTACGCTGGACAACGGATGTCATTTCTTCGTACCCATCGCCGCCAAATGGCTGGTGTCCACTGAAATACCATTAAGCCCAGTATTAGCAGCAAATGTAGCTTGAAAGAGATGTATCGTGCCAATTCAGTCCGAAAATTAATACTGACTAGTTTTATAGTAATGTACAACGTAAAAATCGCATTCACTGATTTTTAAATGAGCCGCAAACAGAAACCTACTTACTTACTACAATGTTTACCCTAAGTTAATCTGAAAACGGTTAGTTAGTAACACTTAAATTTCAATTTCAGTAATTACATTCTAAATAACAAATGTTTCGGAATAAAAAATAATTCTTTTGTATTTTATGTCGTGTTTGTTTCTGCAGCTTAAAATATGGTGTTAGTAAATGGTTTTTCATTTCTGTCATATGGCGTCGAGGCTATTTCAATACAAGTAACCCGCGTGTTCAAAATTGAATGTGAATAAAATGTTTATAGCGATATCGTTAAAAGTAACGATGTTAAAATTTTACATAAGATCAGATCGTAAAATGTATTTAAGCGACTATACGTGGTGATGATTTGGGCGTTGTTATTCAGGTTATGCCAAAAAGACGGGCTAAGTGGTCGACTAAGAAGCGACCCCTGGACTTCGCCGAGAGTCCGTTGAATGGTCGGCAGGACCTACCGACGCCCGTCCACTGCAGTCTCTTTCCTCCGGTCACGGCAGACATCGTCCCCGTCGAACAAATCGCCACCTCATGGGTGCGTAACGCCACTCTGACTAAATTAATTAGCAGAACTGCAGAGCTTTGTTTTTGGGGTTTACCATCGTTTATATTGGTAAAGGTGCATGAAGTTTACTTTGTAATTATTTTGTGATTTGCGAAATTCATGTAATGGCTTATCATGTTTGATTTACTAACTTCGTGTAAAGGTTTTTGACATTTACTTTGTAATATGTGATTTCCTGAATTCATAATGTTGTAAAAAGCTTAATGAAATTTTGTAGCTCTGTCACTAAGGCTGCTGAGGTTATCAGTAATTGATCGAAACATGTCGTGTACAAGTAATGAGAAAAGCTTACGTGTGTCCGTGTCACAGTGATGTCATTTGTGTTATAAGAGCGGCTCCATAGAAGTCATGAGATTAGGTTTTACTGTGTGAGACAGAGTGAAAGCCTTCGTACTATAATACATTACAATACAACTGTAATTTGATATTGCCCTTCTTAACGTTAGTTTAGGAGTGCACATGGCATGATAGCAGTTGCAACATTGCTTAGTTGAATGAGTGTAGGTTCACAACATTCTGTAACTCGGTTGTGGCACCAAAGTTTTAAAAGTCGAATTGCTTGAAGTGCTCGCTGTTTGTTTTGTAGGTTTCGCCCCAGTTCGAGGGAAAGTTACTGCGGGGAGAAACGGTCGGACGCAGGGTACATCGCCGGCCACCAGGGGGCCACATGAGGGCGCCCTCCCTTGACTCCTCCTCCTGTCGCATGTTCATTGATGCAGAGCATGGCACCAGACTGCGACCCAAGCACCGTCAGACATTCAGACCGCTCCAGTTTGTCCTCAACATATCATCGGAAGTGATGAGGAAAACTTCAGATGATGAATCGACGTCTAATAGTGAATGTGATCGCTTGGCGGAGCGTGATGGGTGCCAGAGACGAGGACGTTCAGCTCCGATGGAGAGGAGTCAGGGAGCGAACGAGGAGGAAGATGGCAATCGATCGATTGGGAATTCATTTGCGGATATCGTCTTGATTGGGAGACGTCTCGATGTGCGGACGCCAGACGACAGTCAAGCGAAGGCAGATGACGCAAAACAGAAGACGACTTCATCGCCGGCAGCATCGGCAGAAAATGATTCATCTAAACAGAACTTATCTCGTCGTCTTTTCCAGCAGACGATAAATGAAATGGATTGCAGCGTGATTTCGAGAGTTACCGACGTGCGTTTGCCTTCATTGGAAAACGTTTCCGAGGGAGCGAACGCGTTGGAGGTGAATGCAGAGGTGGCGCCACCTAAGACCAACCCCAATGTGTCTCTTTCGCATTTGTCATTTGAGTCTAAAGATGATTCGATGTTTGTTGGTTGTTTACCACATGTTAATCCACTCGATGGAAGTGTGTTCTTGCAGCTTGAATGTTCTCTCTCGCAGAACGATACTACGCTCAACATTTCAAAGAACGAGACGGTCAGAATAACGAATGCTGGTACCATGCAAACTGTTACCGCTTGTGAACCGTTGCTACGGCTACCGTGCCAGATTCTGTCTTCGATTACCCGGGAAACTCCTCCGCATTCAGCAAAGGAGTTGAATATTTTGGTGAAGGAGACTCCAGTTTCTTATCGTGGATTGACGTATCGCCAGAAACAGTTAAAGGGATTTCTCTGATCGAGAGATATTCAACAGGTGTTATTGAAATTGAAAGCAATGATTTGTGTGAAAGAAAACGACAATAAATGACGGCTATGAATGATTAAGGTATCTGTATATCTCTGGACAGTTTTCTAAAAGATGAACAGTTGTTATAAACAAATATTTAATGTAATATTGCTC
The DNA here is from genome assembly GCA_959347315.1 of Bimastos eiseni. NCBI lineage: Eukaryota > Metazoa > Annelida > Clitellata > Crassiclitellata > Lumbricidae > Bimastos > Bimastos eiseni. Next base: position 306,540 of record OY365820.1, read on the forward strand.
ATATTGTAATGAATTGACATTTTCGCTATTATTATCCCAAGCATGCTGTTTACTAAATTCAATTTCATTGACTGTGGAACTTAAAATTTCAACAAGAGAAGTCTTTAAAATTAAACGGTGTTCGATAGTCAAGGACTCTGCATGTAGGTGTTAAACTACTTTGGCTACAAATCCATTGTTGATATGAAGTTTACAGATTTATTTTTATACAAAAGTTTCTCTGTTACTTGCTTATATCAGCAACTGTTGTAATATAAAAGCATTTTCAAAGAAGCAACGTCTTTTTGTGCATGATTCATATAATTTTTTGGCTTTCATTGGTTGCACTCTGTGTGGCAAGTTTCATTTGCACTGCAGCGTTTATTAGCGCTGTCTTAGAAGTTTTCGAAGTGGTGTTCAAAGGTGGTTTTGGCGTTTCTGCTTGTGACTTCAAGGCAGGCGTTCTGGACACCTTTCGTGAGACCAGGAGGACCACAGCTGAACACACCAACCTTTCTCACCTGAAATATTTGACAAGATTGTGAAAATGTGTGCAAATGTAAATTAACTGTTTGATGGCCATTATAAAACATCTTCTATATGAAATCCAAATATGAATTGTGAATGAATGATTGTCTCATGGTCCCTACACAGTAATTTTCTTAGAGGACGAGGTGCAAGGCGAGCGCATCAAGGAATAATCTAACTAGACATTGTATAGTATAAAATGTTTGTTGAGAGCCTCTGATGTTGGTTTGGAACGATATTCCCTCTCCAACTTGCCATTTGATTGTAACTGGGGGTACTTCCGTTTATGCCCGTATTGTTAAGACTTCTTTTCCACGGGCCTTTTCTCACTGGGTGCACCTGTGATTAGGTTGTAGTCGTTGTACTGGCAGAGGCGCTATATAAATCTGTAAATAGGCCTACAATACAATAAATGCAATAATGGTAAAGGTTGTTTACTAAAGGGTATAAATCTTATAACTGTTTTGAATCAATAAATGAAACTTAATATAGCGCCCCTTCTCTCTCTGTCTCTCTCTCTGTCTCTGTCTCTCTCTGTCTCTCTTTGTCTCTCTGTTTGTCTTATGTGTGTGTGTTTGTATCAAATTGTCTGTTTGTTCATACTCGTGGGTGTTTGGCGTGAACGGCGTCTAGGACTTTCTCGAAGTTTGGTCGTCCAAAGTGAGTCTTTGCTTTTAGTCCAGTGAAGATACTTCGATTAGACATTCGCTGGAAATGCTCCTCACAAATGTACTGAAAGAAGAAGAAGAAGAATTGGAGAAAACCATTCGTTATAGGACTATCCACAATCAGTATTTGTTTAGCAGAAATTCAGAAAAATTGGCCCCTCCCATAGTCCCGTGCACCTGTCCACTTCTTACACCCCTGCGTAGGCCTACATAGGCTAGGCCTTCTCTGGATGCCACCCTATAGCCTAATGTAATGTAAATTAACGTATGCCATCGAGAATTTCTCAGCGCCCACAAAAGCCACTTCGGGAGACCAACTTATTCACCGACGCTAAGCTAAATCAAGTCTGCAATAGCCAAGCTTCTAGCGACTGTCAATTCAATTCCTTAATTAAAGCGACCACTGATCGCCTTACGGTAGTGGCTCCATAGAAGTCAACAGATCAGTCATTTAAGCATCAGTGGCTTCTATGGCGCCGGTGTTTCGTGCAAAACGCATCATTACTCGCCTCCAAGCTCTCCAACCGCCCCATATCCAACAACACACTGGTCGTCAACTACCCTCTGAGCTGAGTTCCTCCCCAATACCTTCACTCACCCACCTTCATTAGCCTCAGGCTCCTCCTACCTATCACCCCTTGCACACTCATTGCGTAGGACTTCCATTTCTATCTATTCGAATGGTTAGATTTGATTGAAATGATGTAACTTAAAGAGGAGACCGTCTGAGGACGGACCAGCATTGTCGTTCGAAGGTCAAATTGACTGAAGAGTTGTGTGATGAAGATATGCGTCTCGACCACTTCCTTCTTATCGACCTCTTCAACGTTGTGTAAGATGTCGATCAACCATTCGTAATGTTTCTGTGTGCCAGTTACCCAAATGAAGTAGACCTAAAGACAACCAATCAACGGTCGACAACATCAACACTTCTCGTCATCGACTGAAAACCGAACTGTTCAAGCTATATTTTATATCCTGTCTGTTTAAGTACCTTCTTAATTCTAGTTCTCTGCCTCTTCGGCAGGTTCAACTGTCCGACGACGACGCCACTGCCCTCGCTGTTTAGTACCATCAAACGAATATATTAGGCTCATACGAATTGCCCATAATTATCAGAATTTCAAATATCAGTAGTCAAACTTTCCTATATTCTTTGACCCAAGCACAGACGCCCGTTGAGAGTGCTGCTGAATTTGAGCGGCGCTATATAAACGCTTGATTACATTGCATTGCAATATCAGAATATGAAATATGAGAAGGACTGACGAACTTTGCGACATTTCATCCGAAAGGTGTTCTTCACGGACGTCAGGAAAACGAAATCCTTGAGAATGGAAGCGTATGGAGTGACTCCAATTCCACCTCCAACCAATACTGAGACGTCATAATCAATCCAGTCCTGTTGACCGGCGCCAAACGGACCATCGACGTAAACCTAACAATAATCATCCGATGTAACTGGTGTTACTATTATTACTTAAGCCACAGTTTAACGTCGTCGTATGACATCAATGGTTGTTGACGACAATTTGAAACATATACAGTACAGTGATAACAAATTCATAGCGTCCAAAAGACAACTTATGGCTGCCTGAACTTGCACTACTTACTGATTATTATTTTTATTTATAGCGTATTAATGAGAGAAATAAGGGTGTCTTATCTGTCCACACACTCTTCGTTTTTTTCTTGCGAGTAGCGGGCCTTTAAGTTAGGCATATATATATATTTTTTTTAGTAAAATAGGTTACACTGAGGTATGTTGAAGTAAGACGCTGACAGACAGAGACAGACAGAGGAAAAGACAGAGACAGACAGAGGAAAAGACAGAGCCAGAGGAAACATAGATAAGCTGCCACGTACGTACGTTGGTAGCCTATGCATATGCATATGTGTTTAAGATGACAGAAAGTAGACTACAACGCAGTGAATTGAATTCGTGAGAACGTCCTTGTAAACCGTCAATTTAATGCATAAAATTAAACTCTATAAAGATTTCACTATCAAACTACATAAACGGTATCTAACCTAAAATAAAACCTATAATTAATTATATTCTCCTTAGACACCTTTTAATAGGAAATCCTTCTTTCTTTATATAAAAAAATGCAACATATATGTGCCGTAAATCAATCGATCACAAATCAGCTCCGCATCGCACTTTAAAGATATAGAAAAAAATAGACATTGTTTTCATAAAAACTTTACAAAGACGTACTGTAGGCCTACGTACTGAGTCGCAGTTTAGTATAATTTTCTTTTTAAAGCATCAGTTTATTGACATCTCTTGACAACCTCGACCGCTGACGTCATATCAAAGAACGTACATTCGCCATTTAACACTTTTATTTAACTGTGCTAGCCTTTCACTGCGTAAAATTAACTTCTCTACTAGTCACTAAAAGTAAATTAATGTTCTACTTAGGTAGAGTCGATGTAAGCAACTGAGGTAGCCAATAGATGTCCTTAAAAACTTCGACGTCACTAATCGTTACATGCCTAAGTTAGACACCTCTAAAAAGACTGTTTCTTATCCTATATATTTCCAATTCTAGTATAATAATTATTGTCGAGTGAAAGATATTACGTCAGAGCATGTAACAGCTAGAAAAATTAAAAATTTCCTAGAAACATAAGTAAATTTTGATGCGCAATGGTTTAAAATTCATCAGCATCATCAGCAACATCCATGGACTGAAAGTCCTTAGGTGTCCACTGCACAATTGACCATTGTTCTCCATGCTCCTCTGTCTTGGGTTAGCTGTCATAAGTTATGTATATCGATTCCACCCCAGTCTTCAATATCATCTAGCCCAGCGGTTCTCAACCTTTTTAGCCCCTAATAATATTTCCAAAGGTTTGGCGATCCCCAGCAATTAAAGGTAGTGAGTTAGTGTCTTCACCGTGTTTTTCTGTCATGCACTTTGCTTCTTATCATTCGATGATCCCCGCATAACAGCATGATCAATCTTTAATTAGCAGAACAATTTAAAATTTGTTGCTGGTAATAATCATATTAAATGAATCACATTACAAGAAAGAAGCAACGATTAATTATAGTCACAATAGTAGAAGGTTGGTTCGTGTAATAATCACAATATTATAAACATAATATCTGAGCTTAAAACTCAAGCTGAAAATATGTTTAACATATTCCTGAAAGTTCCAGGCGACCTCTGGCAAATCGTTAGGCGACTCCCGTGGGGTCGCGACCCACAGGGTGAGAACCGCTGACCTAGCCATTCTCTACAAGGTCTTCCTCTTCTTCCCGTTCCCTCCATAATTCCTGTCATTACACTCCTTATATTTTCTCTCATTATCCATTCTACAAATGTGTCCAAATAGTCCCAATTTCCGTTTGATTATGGCTTGCATCATATTCTCTTTGATGTTTAGTTTTCTTCTTACTTCAATGTTTGTTACTTTTTGTGTCAAGTTCAATTGCAATATCTTTCTGTAACAATACATTTCAAACGCCACTATTATTCTTGTATCCGTTTTCTTTATAACCAAGGTCTCACAAGCATATAGTGCTGTACTAGATGCTCATGTTTTCAGCATCCTCAGTGTGGTATGGTAACGGACGCCGCAGTTGGAAAGCGCCGAAGAAGAAATGAACGAAAATCACGAAAATTAACGGGAGTAGAAACTTGTAAACTGTCAGAGCGAAGCGAACTGTCAGAGTCATAGGCAGCAGAAGCGCTGTATGTTGCAAACCGAATTTGCGTCTATATTTAAAATAGCCTAACATAAAAAAGGTGTCGCTAACGACGAGTATCAATAAAACATGGAATTTTCCTTGGACACCTGATGTTTTGTCTTTTCTGACGTTGTACAATCTTTACTGTCGATTAGGCAACCGACCGACCGACCGACAGACCAACCAAATGTAATGCAATCAACCAATGTAATTCAATCAAGCATTTATATAGCGCCGTTCAAATCAGTAGCGCTCTCAACAGGCGACTGTGCTTGGACAAGGGAACAGAAAAGTCTTAAGGCGTCTCCAAAACTGGCAAGGTGAGTGGATGAGCAATTCGAGGTGCAGAGACTGTGGAAGCCAGTTCCAGGCTGAAGGGACAACATGGATATCTCTAAACGCTTTCACTTTTACAATTACATGAAGACTGTGTTGAAGAACTAAACTCTTCTTTTATGTTCACCTTGGACAGAATATAGGCCAACTCAGCGGTGAGGCCATAATAGAAAGCAACGAGAGAATGGACATGAATTCAGAATTTAATGACAACTTATGACTACATTTTTAACATTTATATAGCGCCTCTTCTGGAAGTCGAGGCGCTCCCAGCCCAACCACGACGATACAAATTAGCCTTAAGCAACTTGTAGGACACAGACGCATTGCTCCTTGGCAACACGGCACAGCCATTAGGCAAGCAACGGTTGAACGCATATTAGTCCTTTATGCATAGCGTCGGAAAGAAACGATTTACAGGTGTCTAAGCACAACATTAAAATTATGCAATAATCATTTCAGTGACCAATGGTGTCAACATGCGCAACATAATCATGGGCTGAAGGATATTTTAAAGCAGCAAATGAATAAAAATGTATTCTTTATAGCGACGGAATGATACGATTTAGAGGTGTCTAAGCATAACATCATGAAGATTATATCATAATCATGTGCAGCGATCTCTTACGATTGCAAGTTTATAACGACATCTTATCGGTGTTTAGTTCGTTTATTCCTTCACCTTGACAATGTATATAGAGCCCCTCAACAAGTCCACTCGAAGGCGTTTCCAACAAAAACCCTGCGTGCGATACAAATAATTACTTCTTGGCAACAGTGACGTCTCTAAGTGGAGTGTGTTCCAGGTGGAAAGACCAACAACTGAGAAGGCGCAGCGCAGCATGGTCGACGTACTAGGGCTTGACGACCAGCCAAAGCTGGAACAGTGCCAGTCCCAAGCCCGGACATAGGAGGAGGGCGACACTGAGGATCGAAGTTATCACACATCGTCGTTAAACTTACACACTATCACAATGTATGTATGATCCATCGAATGAACCCACAGCCAGTGGTTGCCTTCTTCATGAACACAAGCGAAATTAAGGATCAGTGGAAGAAATCCTTGACTGACCTTGGGATATGGTGCTCCATGATAGAGGTCAGGATTGAAGACTTTATGTAGGTTGGTCGTCCAAGGTCCAATGGCCCTCACATGGACCGAGAGCGTCTGTTCGTGAGGGGCTGAAGTGAGGGTCAGCGAATGGTACTCGTCTTTCCCAAGGGCAGCACAGGCCAAGCGAATCCACTGACCGGAACGATAGTCAAAGTTCGTTGGACGTTTGAATTCCAAGAGTGTAACAGCTGCAAGATGTAACACACACGCAACCAGATAATAGAGGGAGAGACATAGACAGCGAGAGAGACAGACAGACAGACAGACAGAAACAGAGAGACAGAGACAGCGAGAGAGACAGAGAGAGAGGGGGAGAGACAGAGACATACAGAGGGAGAGATAGAGAGTAAGAGAAAGAGAGAGACAGAGAGAGGAATGGACACTCGAGGTCTTAATTAGTTCTAATGATTAACGACTAATAATAATCAGCAAACAAATACAAACCTGAGGGAAGTAGTTCAGCGCGTAGGACGGTGAGTTCTCGTTTCTTTCGACTAAGAGAGATGAGTTTATCGAAGGTGAAGAGCAGCGCAGGCCCCACCAAGTAGTAAGCGAAGTACGGCTCCTGGACCACTCTCACAGATCCATGGAGAACGGTGATGACGTAAAGGGCGTAGAAGAGTTTGTGAGTGACCCAGAAAGCGTTGAAGATGTGAACACGTGCGATGGATGTTGCAAAGACGTAGATTATACAGATGATGATGACAAGAAGGATTCCAGTGAAACCTAGACAGGAAAATATTGAATGAAACAATTGTTGCTTGTGGCATATGACCCGTATATATCACACATCAAATCGAAATTCTAAAGACCTTACTTTTCCCACTTTTCTCACTGAAAGCGCTTCTGATTAGGTTGTACGGGGAGAGGCGCTATAGAAATATGTAAGAGCAAAACACTATACTGTAAAATGATAAAAAATGGTTGTTATATTAGAATTACATCACCACCAAAAGAGGTCATTGCAATTCAGATCGTATAACCATGTCACAAAAATGCAGAAAATGATTTTATTCGATTATTCTACATATCAAATGGTCATTTTAAACGGATCAAAGAAACGAACGAATGAGAGAAAGAAACGGTTCATCTCTGACCTGGAATAGTCTGAAAAAGCCAGAAGTGAATTTTCGGCAGAAAGTCCGACCTTAAAATAAGTAAAACATTATCGAAATTTATCATCTGTGACTTAAAGCGAATCTGACATCATAATTTAAATAATTAAAAAAAATTACACGTTGATTAGTAGCAGAACCAAGTAAATCATTATTGTGGATGACTATTAGTAGCTTCTATACTCAAAATAATAACTGATTATTATTATTATTAACTTTAGGTCAAAGGTTAATCAGATTAATTCTAAAAAGGTTCAAAAAAAGTTATGCTACAGAGACATAGTATTTAATTTTAATTTTTATTGAATTTCTTGCACTTGATAATAAGGCCATTAACGTATATATTATTCTTAAGCACTATGAAACTTGGGTTGACAACATATCTATAAATTAGGGATCAATTACACAGTCGGTGTGCTTGTGCAAAGATATAATCTCCATCTAGTTAGAATAATATTCAACACATTAATGGTCCCTCGCATACCCGTCGAACACAACGATCCCAAACGGATTCGACTGTTGAGAGGAATTAGAGAATAATATTCACCTGAAATAGATTTCATCAAATACGCAGAGAAACTCAATCGGTTGAGTGGCCACATGATAGAAATTGAAGCAATAGCCAATTATATGCAGCACTAAAACAACAACAGCAATAATAATAATAATAATAAAATTAATAAAATACTGCAAATTATAATAATAACATTAATAGCATTACTACTACTACTAATAATAATAATAATAAATTAATGATTGTAATATTGATAATAACAATGATAAAATAGTGATAGTGAAATAATCACAAATACTCCTCCTCTTACTTCGCTTCCTTGTCTGTTTTATCCATCGACATAGTCATCATCGTCATCATCATCAGCAGCAGCAGCAGCATCGTCAGCTTCATTATCATCATTATCATCATCATCGTCGTCATCATCATCACTGTTGCCAGCAAAACCCTTTTTCTTTCTATTACAACAAACATCATCAACTGAAAGGTCTGAAAAGTCCCTAGAACTAAAGCGACGACTAATTGCGATTGAATGGTCCTTATTATGATTAAGAGTGACGGAAGGAGTAGAACTGACTGGAGAAGACGAGCGCCGTGTATGCGACCACTTTATGAAACTCTACGTTGTAGTCGAACGGAACATAGAGGTTGAGAATTGTGTCACGAAGCTTCGTGATGACATTACGACACATCGTCACGAGCAGAAGGGAAAAGGTGAAGGACATTCCAGCAGCAGCACCACGAGTTAGACTGACGCCATAGCCAGTGATGCTACGCCAACCACGGTGCTCCTGCTCCACCGCATACCCTGCATAGACACGGAAAACGGCTGTTACAATGGCCCCATGGATTCATGGGACGGCTACAGACCAATGGAATAGCTAGAGAATAAAAGAACAGTTATAGAATAATGGAATAACTAGAGAGCGACGGAACAGCTATAGAACAATAGAACTGTCATAGACTAATAGAACAGTCCTAGAATAAGTGGACAGCTACGGAATGATTTCCTAAGCAGCCTAATCTCGTTTAGAAGCAGCGCAGATGATGTGAGATGACTTACTGTAGAATCTTTCTGCGAAAAATAGGACTGAGAGACTGAAGAAAATGAAAAGATAGACGATCTGTTGTCGGTGATTTTCCACGTAGTGATGAAGATTCTGAAGAAAGAGAGCTCGTCTTGTGAACGATGCAAGGCTTGGCTCCGTTGCGGCTCCGAAAGTATGATCCTTTTTTCTTCCTTCAGACTCCTTCTCTTTCCTGGTTGCAAACACAAGCATTCACATTATGATGTAGTTACCAAAATTTCAATTGCACACGCTTTATACCAATGCTGTATATCACCGACAGGTATTATTAATTATGATTAAAGACAAATGATTAAAGGTCATGAATTTATTATAGAAATGGTACTGATTAAGACATTAATCGCTTAAAACTCAAACGATTAACTTCGATTAATCGAATAAATACGATTAATCGATTAACTTCGATTAATTTGGTTACTGCTACGCACGAAGTGTGCAACCTGTTAAAAATAAAGTCAGTGAGTCAGTTTAGAACATAAAATCGTGAATAAACTGGAGCCCTGCATTTGGCTTTTTAGCGGTGCTATAGAAGTTATCATTTTCTTCCTGGAATGAGTTTTCTAGTAGCAGATAATACGGATCAGCTACTAATGTAATTGTGTACTCTTTACTTAATGTACTTTTACCATTCGCAATATACATAGTTTCTGAGATGGCGCTATACAAATTAATAAATACAGTTACTGCTACAAAACAATGTCTTACCGTTTACTGCCTGATTTTTGTTTCGGAAGACAGATCTTTGTACCTAAAGTAAACCCATCTTATACATGAAATAAATTCAAATGATCGCAGGAACAACACGTATTACTCATCTCTAAGTGTAACATCGTAATGTAAAGTAGGAGTTCATATCATACTACGACGAAACGAATAAGTCGGACGAGACGAGGCTAAAATATCAGAGGCGTGAATCTCATGAAAATGACAATTATATCCTAGGCATAAAGATCTTACTCCAGGTCTCAACTCAATCGATTAAAAGGCATTCTATTAATAGTCTTAGTGAAAACAGAACAACTTTAATTAATTGAGATGAATATAAGACTATATCTTTAGAGATCAAATTTCCGTTGTTTTATCCGAATCAATTCTCCATAAAGCATTGATAATTCAATTACTTATATTATCAGAGCAAATCATTCTCACTCTATCATCAGTCCTCGATTTCATATCTTATTCTTCCAATTCATATTTTATTTTAATGGCGAATAGCTTTCATGTGCGTCAAGTTACCTCGCGTATTAGGATACATATTCGAGCATATGATTTTTTTCGAATATTCGAATTGCGAGTGTTATTATCAATAACGCACAAGCTTCACATAGAAACGCCATAGTAGGTTAACGAGCTAAGATAAGAGATTTAGGTCTTATACATGTTAAACGCTTAACATAGCATTTTAGCTCATTTTAGCTCAAGGACTACTCAAGATATTAAACGCTGAAACAACGACTGGTGCCTCTGTGGTTGCACTTCAAAGTCCAAACACCCCTGGAGTAGGTTCACGGCACCCTTAGATTTCGCGGCCCCTGAAATTGGGAACTTAGGATACCCCACAGGACAGGACAGTCAGAAGAGGCTTCCTACCCTTCCAGTCGATGCAGACATCCCACAGCATATCCATCTTGTCACCAAGGACACGAACAAAGTCGTTGAAGCGGAGAGAATCCGTCCGTTCCAGTCCAGAGGAGACGAACATTCGGTCAACGAGTTGATCGATCTCATCCGAATGGAGACTGGAATTAGCCATCTCCATCAAAGACCTTTCCAAAGCACAACCATCCATCACAATGCAATGCATCTAACCATTTATAAGGCGCTTTAACAAAACAAGTTTAGCTGCGGGAGAATAAGTAAGTCTTTAATTTTGATTTAAATTGCGCAACAACTGTGGCCCGACCATGTACACAAACCCTTATGATTAAGACAGCCTCAATCAGAAATGAAACTCAAATAAGAGAAACGTAACTTGATACTTCTAGCTCAGATCTCCACTCTCTAGATGGCGACTGTAAAATGATCAGCAGTTGAATAGACGGGCGCCACGCAGTTGAATTCAACCTCTGTAAAAACTTGCTCTCATCTCCTACTATCAGGGCCTATCATCACGTAAACCTACTTCTTAGTTTGGGTTACTAAATTATTATGCAGAAATAAAACAACACAGGCATTCGTTTCAAAATTATTTTCATGAACATTTAAGAAAATGAAATTCTTTATCTTGAAGTTCCCTTAATAATTTCTGTCAACAGCCGACAACTGAAATGAGTTCATTGACGCTTTACTGATCCAACAAAAGCATCAATCGTCTGCTTTGTAAAATTTGTACTTTTGGAAATAAATAAAAACTTAGTAAGAATAAAAGTTAAGGTCAAATCCAGAGATCAGCAAATAGACAGACGACCGCGGTTGAAATAATTCGAAATTGGAATTGGAGTCGTCCGTTATCTCAATCTAATTGATTTTTATCGTAGCAGATTCGGGCAAAATAATTAATTCACAGCAACAACAGATGTAGTCACAAGATGTCGCTAAACATTGAATATCATGGCATTAAAATTAAACGTTTAGTTAGACACCTTCAATTACTATCGTCCATTTAATATAATATACATTATATACATACATTATAAGGTCATATTTTATAAATACTGTGCTGGTTACTTTGTTAACTGACAAAACCCTTGCTTTGAAGAAAAGCTAAATGATACTTTCCAAAGGTATCAACTCTAGATAAAAGGCAATGTCATGTGGCGTGGATCGCATGGTGTAAGGGACGATCTTACGGGGAGGGATCAGGTCATGAAGGATGTGGCATGAATTCAACGAGGCTGAGCGGAAAAGAGCAAAGGCAGCTTTTGAGCAGTGCTCTTCAAAAGAAGGAAATTCAAAAGAAAAAAGTTAACAGGAAGGAAGCCAGAACGGGTCAATGTTTGAAGATACCATCCAAGCGATTTCGTTCCTCTACATTATTAAATAAGGCTACCTACTTACTTACTTGTGAACACGTAACAGAAGATTTAGTATAATGGGAGGAGATGAACGGTATCTAAGACCTGATCATTTCGGTGACTTCCTGTCGGCTCAGAGATCCACTCTGATCCCGATCGTACATGAGAAAGAGAATGTGCAGCTTGTCTTCGCAACTTCCTTTTGCAAAGAGAAGAACAGCGTAGAGAAGTTCACGGAACGAGATGTAACCATTTCCATCTCGATCGGTCAAAGCAAACATCTGATTGACGAAGATTGAGTCTGGCTTCAACGCAAGAGCCTCCGCAAATTCAGCCTACGCAAAAAATAGAGAAATCGTGATTATAATCAATGACTCAATACTATGTCTCCACAGACATGTATGGTCTTCGTACATTGGCCACATCCAGTGTCTCTATACATTGTCTAAACCAATTGTTTCCACACATTGTGTGCGCCATAGAAGTAAGTAGAAATATTGTTTCGTAAGATTTCAGATAATATATAAATCCATTTTTTACTGACTCGCGTTAGTTCACAGTCAACGATTTCCTTGCATTGATGTAGCTCCAGTTCATCCGGATGCTTGATCTCATTCGTATTATCAGCCTAAGACACATTTACCATCAGACAATAGTTATAGGCCTACAAATGTATCATTTTTAGGATTCACTTCACTGACATTATATTACATAACTTCACAGCAAATCGCATCCAATATAATTCAGCAATAGCTACGAGATAATGGAGAACTAAGTGACTACAGAAATCAAACATCCCTCGAGAGTTAACCTTTAACCTCGTGCTAACAACTGGTAGCTTTAAAAAACCCACGTATCTACATTCATGAAAGTAGAAATCCCAGTCGCAAAACTAGAGACCATCTACTCAGTGAAAGCAGGCAACAGACAAAGGTTCGAGACACTGGGAAAAGAAGAAAGGTGGTTGGAACCATTCTTCCTACATCCGTTAATTAGGTCAAACGACCGACCGATCATAGCTGCACAAAATTGGTGATACGAATAAAGACATTTAACATTATCAGGTACCAAGGCCTTAGTAACCTATAAAATAAGCTATGGTTAAGAATTGGCCAAAGTCTTCTCCTCAATCACCAACAGATTGGTCCTGGCATTGAAAGCTGCATAGGACGATGGATAGATAGATATATGGACAAGACACAGACAGACAGACAGACGGACAGACAGACAAACAGACAGACAGACAGACAGATAGTAAACCTCTGCAAAGATGCTTCTGAAGAAGGCTGTCAACAGTTTCTGTCTCTTCTGCCTCGTCATCGAACGAGCGAAAAGTTCCTTCGTCGGATTCTCGTGAATGAGAAGAATCTTCTCGTTGCCTCTCAGCAAATCACGGAGTCCGGATATGAACTCTGACCTCTCCTTCTCAGAGCAAAAGCGCAGAACCTGAGGAGTCGAAGAACAAACAGCAAGAGAGAGAGCACGTTTTCTTATTCTTTATAAAGCATCGTCAGAACTTAAACAGTTCGTTCGTTCGTTTGTTCGTGCGTGCATGCGTGCAATTCATTCATTTCTTCATTTTGACATCTATCTAGCGCACCTCGATCGATAAGTCTACTCAGAGGCGTTCCTATTCCAATCAAGGCGATATAAATCAGTCTAGAAGCAACTTGTCAAACAAATGCGCATTAGTCCTTGGCAACAGTGGCATCCCTAAGGGGAGTGTGTTCCAGGTGGAAGGCCCAACACCTGAGAAGGCGTGGTGCTGCTTGGTTGAAATCCTTGGTAACATCGCATCTCTAATGGAATATAGCATACGAACCACTTGTAGGAAGCAGAACATTGTCTATCGTCAGCGTAAAAGTTAAGCGTTAGACAAAATATAAATTTTATTCCTTTGACGTCGATCTGCATTGGTGGTCTTTCTATACAGTTTAGAATACGTTCATCGCTGAGGGATTAAATGATTCTTTAAAAAAATGAACATTTGCTTATTAAGGCATGATTTGGTAATGATGTTCCTGCATTCAAGAGATTAGATCAAGTGTGATCTCATTGAAATAACGTGGAACCAACATGGAACACGGTCAGTTCCAATATTCTAACATGCGACCCCTTGGGCTCCATACGGACTCAAATAAAGGCTATGGAATTGTCGAAAAGTGAGAATTCATTGGTTTAAACTTTGGAATTGTACGAATGTTCACTCTATAAACAATACAAATTTCTTCGAACTGGCGAATCATAAATTGCTCGATTCACATCACATTTCTATACAGTAACCTTAGTCTGGAAATGCGAAAGTTCTTCTTACGAGATCGCATTCGTGTGGAATGTGAAGAGAAACGAGATTACGACTCTTATCAGATGACAACCAAATCATGAATCTGGACTGTCGTGACAGATCGATGACCCTCAGAAGGACCGTCTGATGTGACAGGACTCGTAACGAACCCTCATCTCGTGACAGGTGTAACTCCACGTGACGAACGTCGTCACCAGTTCCTAGCCATTCCAGAGCTATCCAAATGACATGTAACGCGTGTCTAATTATCATTACTGCCTCCTATTGTCAACAATCTTATTCGATTAATTAGAGCTCTCGCATTGGGTCACCGACCTCTGAGACCTTAAGAGCAACTCAGTCACCCGAAATTTCCCAGCAACATTGTTCTGCAGATGAGTCCATATCTTTGAACGATAGCAATTCTCTCGTTATATTACAGAATCAATAGACTTTTGCAGGTAAGTAAGAAAAAACTTTCAATAAGCCGCGTCTTAACGATAGAGGTCTCCATACTACTTCTAATGAGCCACAGGTGGTGTTTGAAGACAATTAAGGTAAGATTATCTCATGCAAATGGATCCGTTGTTACCTTGATGTCATAACAGTAATTGGCGAGAAAGAAAACTCTATTCTTCCCGTCTCTGGTACTATCACATCTGGTCGCTATGTGAATCTCAAATACCACTTAGACTTACCTTGATAGATTCGAGGTGCATC
This sequence comes from Bimastos eiseni, assembly GCA_959347315.1. Taxonomy (NCBI): domain Eukaryota; kingdom Metazoa; phylum Annelida; class Clitellata; order Crassiclitellata; family Lumbricidae; genus Bimastos; species Bimastos eiseni. The sequence continues at coordinate 321,543 of OY365820.1, forward strand.
TCAAAGACCACTCGGACTTACCTCAATATATTCCAGATGAATCTCAAAGACCACTCAGACTTACCTTGATATATTCCAGGTGCACCATTGGAAGACGACTTTCCAAACGCTTTCAGATGAACCGTTCGAACTCTTCGTCCGTTGACCACCTGTTTAATCTTGACTATCAGGTAGGCGACCACGACACAGACTAAGATGAAAGCGCAAAGATACCAATTACGAATTGTTTTCATTATACCACAGGTTGCAGTTGTAATCAGCGACTTCTGATGCGCCGTAAAGAATATAACTGAACAGAACGAACAGAAGGACATCTGAGATGATAATGATGATGTTAAAAATAATGATAATAATTATTATAATGATAATGGCAACTGGTATTCGTGTCTAGTAATGACAGAAACGATCATCTTTTGATCGTACATACTTACTGAACGGGAGAAGAGCGAGACAAGTGAATGCTGTGATGTATGAAACTTCACTTCCAGCGAAGTAATCGAATCCTTGATGGGGAGAACATGGTTGTTCGAGATCCAACTGATCCAATTGCTTCGGCTGAGGGCAGGGATTGCCTGCAACCAACGCATCCATTGAGATATCACAACAGATTCCGACCCTCTTTCCCTCCCATCCAATCATCCAACTCTCACTCTCCAATCCATTGTGGGTAATTGACTCACAAATGCTTCATAAACTAACAACCCAGTTTTTTAAAGATACATGTAGTTTGGTTGTCAATGAAATTATAGCGTCTCTTCAAAAAATCTACTAAGTGGCCTCGTCCAGTCCAACCACGGTCAAAGAGGACAGCTTTAAGAGAAGAGTAGAAAGAAGATGAAGAGATTCTAGGTAAAAGCCAGAGGTCCAGAGGAAGCCCATTCCAAGCCCACAATAGAGAAGGCACGATGCTACAGAATAGCAGTTCGTGAGAATGGAACGCTGAAAAGGCCCTGCGACTTCTAAGCGCCAGCAGCAATAGGGCGGCATAGATACTGAAGGAGGCGATTCGAAATGCAATGGGCTGCTATAGGTCCACAACTGCTCTGCCCCGTAGCCAAGAACTTCTTTTGCCTACTCTGTCGCTTAATAAATGTATGCAAAATAAAATGAATGAATGAATGAAAGTTCAGAGAATGATGACCTCTCTTCCAAAAGAAGACGTTTTCTTGGATGTCTTCCGACGTGATTCCGGTCGACGCTAAGAGAACATCGCGAAACCTCAACTTTCGTATCGACAGAATCTCGTCTTTGGAAAACAATCTATAAATGTTTACAGAGTCATTCATGACATTCAAATATAAACATCTTCTTACTCAATAGCTCAACTAAATCGTTCGAGTGTATAGTGAAATCAACAGGCAACCAGTCAAGATTGGTCAAGATTGGTTACGATTGGTCAAGATTGGTCAAGATTGGTTAAAATTGGTCACGATTGGTCAAGATTGGTCAAAATTTGTTGAAATTGGTCACGATTGGTCAAGATTGGTCCAGTGAGTTCGTAGATTTAGATCCGACATAAAATTATGTTTTGATCCTGGAGGAAGTTTGTTCTAAAGAGAAGGAAGCTGGGATTCTTCGGACATGTTATGCGATCAGAAAGAATTAAAAAGGAAATGATGCTGGCACGTGGAGAAGGAAGGAAGAAAAGAAGGTGCACAAGGAAAAAAATGTATGGACGAGATACACGAAAAACCGTAAGGAAACTTGAGGAACTAAGGGACGGACCTCGGAAAGAAAGCATTGGAGAGGGTTGATCGTCACGATCAACCCTCTCCAATGCTTTCTCTATCGATCGTCACGATCGATAGAATTCAAGGAACTGACAGCACAAGGTGACAAGGTCATATAATTGGCAGCGTTTAATTCAAATTTCCAGTATTTCTTGCTTTTTGACACATCGAGAATTTAAATAAAAACTAACGACTTCTTGCATTATTAGTAAAATTGATAGATAGTATCCTCGTATAAATGACTGATCAGCCATTCTGTCCTAAGCCAATAGAGCAGTCATGGGCAACTTCTGTTGTCTTACCAGGGAACAGTTCTATGATTTAACGAGCAGCTCAGATGCAGTTTGCCAATCGCGGGTTTAATTTCTCCAGATTATTTTAATACAGAAAATCAGGCGATACAAATTTTATTCAAATAAAATATCGCAAATTGACCTCTAAAGTACCCGAAGATAATTTTAATGACGTAAGTATGACTATCCTAAATATTAGTATAATCAAAATAATGTCTTAAGTTAATTCCGTTTTTCAATGCATTTGAACTGTGTTTCTACTTCGTGTTGAGTTCGTACGATGGATCTGATTTTTGTCTTCATGCTGAAGGGAGTTTGTTCGAAAGAGGCGAGGCAGCAGTAGCTATGGAGCGATTTGTACATTATATTCATGATGTGACGGAAGGGCAGAGTGATGTTAGGGTGGAAGAGGAACGAGTTGAACGAAGTGCTTGGACCGTGAACAATTGACGGAGATAGGAGGGTTGGGAGGATTTGAATGTGTTGTGAGTGAGTGATATATTGTAGTATGACCTTTCGTAACATTGGTCTTAGATGAGGTTGGCCGTTGATTACACTGGTAATGGTCTCCTACTTCTATCTTCTTCAGCGCATAAAGGGAAAGGTTGGATTAATGTACATAATATTATGTATTTTAATAACATGTTCTTCTGTTGGAAGAACATAAACACTTGAATTGATTGGCCACGTAACCTAATTAAAGACCAATGTTTTGGCCCTCAGAGTGTATACTAAGGAACTGTTACAGTTTCTATTCTGAAGTGTTCCTTCGTAAACTCTGTGCACCGAACCTTAACCATAGCCTTAGCATTAGCCATAGCCTTAGCCTTAAACCCATGAAGTAGATGATGACTAGAAAGCGTTTAATGAATCAGTTAAAGAGAAAACACTTAATTCTCACTTATTGGCTGAATTCTCGAACCAGAATCGGTCTCCATCACGAATTCTGATGAACTGATCCAGGATGACAGCTGTGAAAAGAGGTCCAATGCTTTGAGGCGTGGCCTCCATAAGCCCAGCTGGGTAGGGGTCAAGCAAGTACAACGAACCGTTGTACGCCTCCCTCAGTCTCTCGATTGCCTTAAGGCAAATGAAGAACTAATTAACATCTAATCAGCATCTGATCTATTCCTAATTTACCCATACCACACTCTATCTATCCAAGTCCCATTCTTATGCAGAATCGGTTGAACCTTTTCAAAGGTGTTTATGGCGAGCGTTTTATTCAATCAACTACCATATCTTCTCTTGTCTTCTGTCCTTCATTTCCCGGGTAATAGTCTGTATACTGTCAAACGCGTCCATGACTTCATGTTATCAATTCATCCCTTAGCTCTTTTTCCAGTTTGTGTGCCTTATATAATCTCTTTTCCCATGAAATCTCCACTCTTCCGCATCACGTACCAAAAATATGCAATCTACCATATCACACGATGTATGAAGTTGCGTCGTATGTTTCTAGCCGTCTTTGCAAATAACTTACGATTCGCAAATTTTATTAAATCTTTTAAATTTTATTTAAGATTTTATGATTCCTAGCCACAAGATGTTGCTAAATACTGAACAGTAATATAAATGCTTTAACTCTAGTTCGACACCTTTAATCGATTAGCTTCTTTCCTATAAATTCCTCATTTGTTTAAATAACCTATTTAATATACAATAGACACATAATAGCTTTGTGTACCATTTTAATTAAATATAAACTCCGCCACTGGTAGTACTCGGCCAGTGCCAGTCCCAAGCCTGGATAAAGTAGGAGGGCGACGCTAATGATCTTTGTTATCACATAGTGTCGTCAAATTGCAACTACCTACCTAATTAAATATGGCTAGATTAATCAAATATCTTTAATGAATATAATTAACGAACAATAGGATACCGTGAGCGACAACAATATTATCAATATAAAACTCATCAATTAATTATATTAATCAAATTGAAAGACAATCTCATCAATTTCTATCCATCAGCTAATAAAGTCGATCTATTTTACCTGTGGGTTAACTTTGTGTAGCCACGGATTGATATCTGACCATTTGGTGATTGGAGGAAGTCCATATGCGATGCGACCAGTGTTGTAATCGGGAAGTCCATGGTCTCTGCCTCTCATTATCGTCAGAACAGCCAGATCCTGTCTCGTGTAATGCAATGGACCAAAAACTTTACCTAATAGACAAACAAAACAACAGCAACAACAATCTATATCTCTCTTTCTCTGTCTCTCTGTCTCTTATTTTCTCACTTACAGTCAGTTAGTCTGTCTGTTTGTCTGTCTGTGTCTTTCTCTGTATCTGCCTCTGTCTCTCTCTGTCTCTGTCTGTCTGTCTCTGTCTGTCTGTCTCTGTCTGTCTGTCTCTCCCTTTCTCTTCACATCACACATCACTTCTTTTCTTCCTCTATCTCTCTCAATTGCTGTCTCTGTCTGTCTCTTTCAAACCTTTCATCAAAAGGTCTTGAATTGGTGCACAATGAACTGTGGCACATGGCAGCCAATGACTTGGACCTTATTACGCTCATTACACGAGTTCAATTCTCCTCTTCCTCTTCCTCCTCTTCTCCTCCTCTCTCTTAGTCTTCCTCTTCCTTCTTCTCCTCCTCCCCTCTTAGTCTTCCTCCTCCTCCTCCTATTTATTTCTCCTCCTCGTCATCCTCGTCCTCTTCTCCTCCTCCCGTCTTCCACTTCTTCCTCGTCCTCCTCTTTCTCCTCCTCCTCCTCCTCCTCTTTCTCTGAGACGGTTAGTGTGTTGAACAATAGTTATTTACCCGCAATTTCACAGCGCCTTCGATTGATGCCTCGTCAATCGATAGTGGCGCCTATTAAATGTGTAATAATGACGTAACTGACTGACCTCTGAGGTCGTCAACCATGATGTGATCTTCTCTTTCGCTCAGTTGTGATAACATTCCTCGCAACAAATCATCCACTCCATACATCTCAAGAATTCTCTAAAAAAATCCACAAAGCATAAAATCAAATGAGATGGATACTCCTCCAAGCATTTTCCTCTTCCTCTCCTCATCCTCGTCCTCCTCGTCGTCCTCCTCCTCTTCCTCCTCGTCGTCGTCCTCCTCCTCTTCCTCCTCGTCGTCGTCGTCCTCCTCCTCCTCGTCGTCGTCATCGGCAGCTAAGCGATTTCATTTGATAAACGTGGCAGTCACTGTCTTTTAAATAAGACATATTAATTATCGTTACGAAGCGAAAGCTATAGTTGTTAACGCCATCTTTGTACCTGTGAGTTCCAGTATGAATTGCACAGTCTAATGGCTGGTCCATCGTTCGTTCTTCCAAAGGAACAGGATCTGCCTCTAAGAATAAGAGGTTCAAAGCATTCACAATTCACCACATCATACCAAAATCAATAAAAAATGAATTCACTTCAATTTAGGATATTTATCATATAACCTCTTCCTTAACCTACGATCTTTCGTGAACTTACAACCTCTTCCTTGACCTGTTTTGAACCTATGACCTTTCGCCAATTTAGGATGTTTTGCTAAACTATAACCTCTTCCTTAGCCTATGACCTTATCGTTAACCTATCGCCTATTTGCTAACTTGTTAAACAAGACCTGCTCAAATGTTTATTTATTTCTAACCAATGAGCGTTTTACACACCAGATTTTGTAAACCAACCACAGCTTATAATCTAAATAAAAAACACCAAAACAGCAGACAAAACGATTAAATGCTTCACTATACAGACGAATTTACTGTTTAAACATAATTAATTACCGGTAAAAAAAATCAGAATTATGGTAAAGGATTAGATGGATTCTGGGGGGAAGATTCCTTGAATAGGCGAGACTTTAATTATTAACACTTCATTAGCCATGTCTATTTAATTAACTCGCTAAACATTTTAATCAATAATTTGCTGAATTGGTTATGATGAATGTTATTTTTCTAATAATTTATCTCATTAGAAATAATTAATTAATGAAAATGATAATCATTTTCTCTCTAAGTACCGTATGTAGAGTCCAGGAGGAATGAGGGAGTGGCCGAATCTCATAGCCACTGCTTCAAACATCCCAGTCACACTTGGATGAACGCTGCTCTTGTAACCTATTAAGACATTACAGATACACTGCACAGCAGCCGTAATCTACGCTAGCGACTTCTCTAGTGTTTAAATTTCTGCCCCCGTCTGACCTTTACCCTCTATGTTCCATGGCCAACCCTCCCCAGCAGATGCGGCGATCTCGCTTGACAGATGGAGAGGACAACCAATGAGAGTGGTAGGAAATGTGGAGTGTGTCCCCTCTCTGTTAAAGGTGGGGGAGGACTTGTCTCCCTCGACCCCCGGGATCGCCGCCTCTGCTCCCAACGGGCTTCTCTCCGCTCATCTGCCCGTGGAGAACTGCTGATACCCGTATGTGCACGAAGCCTACAGCACAAACAAGGAGCTTTGCCTATATGGGTCCCTTCAGTTGGAACAGTCTCCCTCTTCCCTTTCGGGTGGAGATGCTAGTTCCTTCCTCACTCAGTTATGACCCTCCTATTTTCCAAGAAGTCGCCGATTTGGGTCGGGAGCGCCGCTATTTTTGAGTGGCGCTTTATAAATGTTCAGTTGCAATTACAATTACTTACCTCAGCGTATCAAGTGATGGTAGGTAGCATCATATGTAAGGTAAGACAGCAGGTGGTATGGTTAGACCTAGTAAAGTAACTTTTGAATGTAAAGTCTAAGGGAAGTCTAGATAAAGCGATAAAATATTGTCATCAGTTACTCGAATTGATTTAACTGTGGATGGCTAATATCTCCAATGGCTGGAATTTCTCTTGAGTCATATAGCGGAGATTAAATTAAATGACTTCCAAAGAGCCTTAATGCTCATGACATTTGACTGCCATACGTTAGTAATCGTAGGCTTTAAACTTCTAAAGCGCCACTTAGAAGCTAATTTCCAAGTGGCCCTGAATCGCAATCGGCAATCACAATACATGTTGTAATCTGCAATTGCAAACTATATAAAGAGAGATTCGTCCGACCTTACACAATAAAAACTCAATTAATGAGTGTTTCTCATGCAGTGGCCTATGCTGTGAGTGGCGCTATGTAAATTAAAATGAATACAATACGATTATAGAATCGAGGTCGAAACCACTTAACTCGAATGAGATAAACGCCTTGGATAACCTTCATTGATATAATTGCTCACAGTCAAACCTCTGTTAATTGATCAGTCATTTATTATGCATAATTATTAGACTCAAATATGTTATTAGCGTAAAGTGGAGGATGTCTACTCTTCTGACCTGTGTAGGGTGGAATATCTTGGTTGAGAAGAGCAGGCAGCCATTCGTATAGGACGATATTCTGAACAAACAAAAAACTATTTCACTTGACCCAGAAACAGTTTCACTTGACCCAGAAACAGTTTCACTTGACCCAGAAACTGTTTCACTTGACCCAGAATTGACCAGAAACCGTAAAACTTGACCATTAAACCAGAAACGCCTCAATTTCATCCAGCGACCATTTAGATGGACTCAGATACATTGTTTCTGACCCAGAAACTTTAAAACTTGATCCAGAAATTACATAACTGCATGATTTGACCTATAAACCGCATACTCTGACCCACAAAACACACCATCTGACCTAGATTCAAGGAACCCGACCCAGATTCTTCAGACTACCTGAAGCGTGGCGATGACGTGTCTTCTTGTTGCCTGGTAGATGCGTTCGTCTTTCCATTCGGGATTTTCCGCCTTTGTTCGTCTGGCAATGGAATTATGATAACGAAACCAAACGACGGACATGAGAAGAAGACCCGGATTCTGATGAGAGTGAGAGTCACCGACCACTGAATAGTTATTAGCATAAAGATATTGTTATTTAACATCCATATAGCGCCTCTTCACATAAGACTTATCCACTACTCATACACAGACCACGTCATGGTGTACCCACAGATTCGCGACCAAAGCGACACCCCTTAACAGCTACTCTGCCTCCTCTGGAACCGGGACGTCAATCCCCTCTGAGCCCTGAGTGATGGAGACCATAATATACATATAATATATATATATATATCTGTCCGTCTGTCTGAATATATATATATATACAGACAGACGGACAGAAAGACAGAGGGATAGAGAAAGAGAGGGAGTGAGAAAGGGAGAAAAGGGAAGAAAGACAGACAGACGGACAGACGGACAGACAGACAGACAGACTGACAGACAGACAGACAGACAGACAGACAGACTGACAGACAGACAGACTGACAGACTGACAGACAGACAGACAGACAGACTGGCAGACAGACAGACAGACACACAGACTGACAGACAGACATACAGACTGACAGACAGACTGACTGACAGACTGGCAGACAGACGTTGATGTTCCTCACTCCATTGTTCCTCTGGTCTGGCTACGTTGTGTGTGGTGGGACTTGGATAGTTGTCTAATGGGAGACGAATCGAGTTATTGGCCGGGAAGTCAGAGTTCGACGATTGAGAGGCGAGAAGTCCACCGCTGAACAGTCGAAGAGAGTTCGCCCAGACATCTCCACTGCCGTAAATAAAGTTACCGTCAATCCAACTGCTCGCCTTGTTTATCTGACAAACACAGCTTAGGCTAATAATTATATTAAACATGTGAAATTGAGGCCCATGTGTCTATAGCTGCCTTTGGAAATATCATATGAGTCACATATTTTATTAAATCCTCTAAATTGTATTTAATGTCTTGGAGTACTTGGCAGCCAAGAAATGTGGTTAAATATCGAACAATTTCTAAAATTCTTATGGTCCACTTAGACACCTTTAAATCGTTTTCATTCTTTTATAAGTTTCTTGTTTTCAAACAACTGAGCCATAGTATGGCTTCATAGTACAAGAAAATCTCCCTCTGGCAATTTCCGTCGAATACTTGTTTCTGGCACCTAACGACCAATACAGTAATTCTCAACATTGGTTAATGCAGCGTTTTCCAAACTGGGTTCCGCGGAACCTTAGGGCTAAGTTAGGTGAAGACACTTGCATTTAGAACTCATTACGATTGTATGAGCTACTTTTGGCTCAACCAATCACGCTTCTTGAAACGTCACCAACCACAGAAGGGTACATGCTTTACAGTCAATAGTGGAGAAATACAGGATTTACGTTGTAAGTTAGACAATTGCTTTTGGATGTAGTGCGTTCGACAACGGTGGCCCGCACGGTGAAGGTATGTGGGACAGTCAGTGATGATTGGCGAACAGAGGGTCAACGATATATCTGTCCGAAGATGAACTTGCATTCGACCATAGCTCATAAAATCGTAATGAGTGTTAACGGCAAGTGGTGAAGACTGTGGTTCCGAGGAAAATTGTTAGTGTGAACAATAAGCTAGGTAAGATGAGGTCGTGTGACCTCTGGGGATCGCATGTTATAAGGGGTGATCTTACTGACAGGTCGTGAAAGATGTTAGGCCCACATGACTTCAACAGGGCTGAGCGGAAGAGAGCAAAGTCAGCCTTAGAGCAGTGCTCTTCAGAATAAGGAAAGTTAAGAGGAAGGAAGCCAGAATAGGTCAATTTTTTTAATGGATCGTGAAAAGAGATGTTTACCGCTTGTCGAGGTCGATTTGGTGAGAATCCTGTCTTGCGATTGTAGAGAGAGCGAACGAAGGGAAGGTACTGCTGTGTTTTTGATGTGGACGAAAAGTCAGGATCATCGGAGGGAACTGGAATTCTTATCAACTCAACTGGACACGAAGAATCCGTTGCATGGACGACTTCATAGGCAACCATCTGACCTAGAAGGATGAATAGCATCAAGAGATGGTTTCCATGGCAACCGTCTCATCAACAATATCAGAATTCTCTGTATCATACTGTACTTAAATATATAGCAATGTTATTACGATGTTTAGGATTAGATAAAGATTTAATTGGACGCCATGAATATCATCATATTGGGTATCATCATCGTCATCTTGACGCCAGACATTTGACGACGATGGGTACGAACAGATGATCAAAGCTTGCCCATTCATCCATTTACCCCACATCTATCCATCATCCCCCATCCACCCACAATCCATCCACCCATCTAAGACCAATCCATCCTTCCATCCATCCACCCACCTATCCATCCATCCACCCACCCATCCACTCATCCAACCTTCAACTCATCTATCCATCTAGCCAGCCAGCCAGCCAGTCAGGTCTATTACCAAAGAATGCAAATAGCGTGGTTCTGTTGAGATAGGAGGGTAGACCACTTGGTCCCCTTAGAACCCGATTACTGATGAGACGAGGATTGGGACGATCTCTTCCAGAAGGTTCGGAAGAGAAGTCACTGAAGGCAGACGGACTCTGCTCAACGACGCTCTCTTCTAAAACGACAAATAGCGATTCAGTCTAACAAAAGGTTAATTATAACTATTGCTATCATTATTATTATGCTATTATAAAGTATTATCACTTACGACAAACTAAGTAAACGACCGAAGAAATTCCGCTGCGATCAGAGGTAGAATTGGTTTGCCTAATTAATTATTGTGTGCTTGCAAAGTTAGTTGACATTGAAAATGAATAGGACTGGAAAAGGAACGATTGACAATGCGATATCGGAGCAATGTTTTCGAACAGCTTGCCTGAAGGCTTCTTCAGCTAGATTGGTCCGAGCGATTCCGTGAGAAATTCCCTTTAATTACCGATGTGTGAGTTGTGTGCGCTAAGTGCGAATTTAGCAAGCCAATCGAAAAGTATTCTTAAAAGTATTGGCATCTGTATTGCAGTACGATACTTTTATCAGAAACTATTGGTGTTGCAATAATTTTTTCAAAAAAATGCAACGTAAGCGACAACAACATTGACAACATCGCCCATATTGGTAAAGGTTTGAAATACACAAATTAAAACCAATTTCAGTTAATTTATTCTGATTAGAGATGATCTCTCTTGAAATCATCACAGTCACAATCATCATCATCGCTAGATCTGTTTTGCATTAATCAGTTTATATAGCGCCCGTCTCTGCCTAACACCAGCATCAGCAGCAGAAGCATCCTTCCTTTTCATTAGTACCCACCTGTTGATCCCCACGATGGATTGGCCCTGTTGTTGTACCAACCATCGTATCGTTGATCTTCTGTCGCCTCAGCCACTGGAATAGAAAGAAAGAAGCTCTTAGCAGACCACATCTCATTATAATAATTATTAGGTCATGCAAGACAAAGTTAACGGGTCATGATAGGTCATCATATTAGGTCATATTAAAACGAATTAGGTTGGGCCATTATATATTAATTGGGTCATCTTATGTCGCGTCGTTATATGCGAGGTTGCTAAATATTGTGTCATCATTACGTATAAGGTCATTTCATTAGGATCATTATGAGACATGGCGATATATATGATGGACCATTGTCTGGTAATTGCTATTAGATCATTAAACGATGGGTCATTATATTAATTTTTAGGACGTTATATGTTGTGACAATGTATTATGTTAGGTCATTATAGGCCTATGTTAGGTCATTATAGGCCTATGTTAGGTCATTATAGGCCTATGTTAGGTCATTATAGGCCTATGTTAGGTCATTGTTGATCACAAAACTTAATAGTGACTCACGTGAAAAAACGAGGAACGAGAAGAGAATGATGACCTTCATTCTTCTGGTCTCTGTTCACTTCGTCATCGATGACCTCTGAATGACCTCTGAATGACCTTTGACTGACCTCTGATTGACCTTTGAGTTCAGCGATCAGAAAAAGCGTAACATCTTTTACGGCCAGACATATTTCGTGTTTCCTCCTCAACCAGATATTTTACAACTTTTGATATCTCTCAGAATTGGAAAGCTTCACGAGACAAACAACTCTATGCTCACCAGATCTCTTAAAAAAGAACATTATGTCTAAACTAGCAACCAAGCTCTCAACTTGCAATGCAAATGACAACTTACATGTCAAAGAGATTACATTGTAGGACGTTCAAGATTGATTTCTTACCTGGCATCACGCTAAAGGTCTATTGCATATTAGAGGGCCTACCAATGATTTCATTCTGTATCAACAACCACATCTGATAAACTAAATTCTCCGTAGGCTCACTAATGCCATCAACAAAGCATCAGTTCATTCATGAGAACTTTTGAAAAGAGAAACTCTACGATAAGATTTATGAACGATTAATTTCAAAGAGATGCCAGTTATATTAAAGAAATGCACCACAAACATACATCACGTTCAAGCAATGATCCTCTCTCACCTGATACATATCCTGTAGAAAAATGGCGATTTTTCACAGTTGGTTGACCAGAATATTATCTATCTCGTCTCGCATTGAGTTCTGTATACACTAATAATACTCCGAGCTCTAGGAATATTTGGCTGACCAAAATGCCATCACGATCGGAGAGCGTCTTGCCACCCCTGGGGCTTTTGGCCACAGTGCTTTGTTATTCGCGGTCACTCTTGGAGGGGGGAAGTCTGTGGTCTGACCAGCAAATTATGCAGAAATGTATCAGACCTTGGAGGCAATCATGACTGTTGGTCGACTGTTGCTGATAACTAATAATACTAACAACAACAATAACAATAACAGTGACAGTATCGATTATAATATTGATAATAGTAATAATAATAATAATAATAATATTAATAATAATAATAATAATAATGATAATGATAATAATAATATTAATTATTACAGAATTAATGCAGAAGCTTCGTCACGGATATGCCACGTTTTTGTGAAGCTGGACTTTGCCAATGCAGTCAATACCTTACGAAGAGATGTCATGTTGCGGGCAGTTTATGACACAATACCTGAGCTATACGCGTTCATCCATCAAGCTTACTCGGCGGAGTCCATACTACAGTTTGGTTCCTTTGTGGTTCAGTCTCAGATGGGACCTCAACAGAGGAATCCGTTGGGCCCGCTGTTATTTTGTCTGCAGCTACAGTCGACTCTCCAATCGCTACGCTCCGGGTTCAGACTGAACTACCTTGACGACATTTCGCTTGGGGGCAGGAAGGAAGAGGTGCAGCAGGAAGGAAGAGGTGCAGCAGGAAGGAAGAGGTGCAGCAGGAAGGAAGAGGTGCAGCAGGAAGGAAGAGGTGCAGCAGGAAGGAAGAGGTGCAGCAGGAAGGAAGAGGTGCAGCAGGACCTAGCCGCAATCAATGAACTTTAGTTTTCGCACGGCATTCGGCTGAACAGAAACAAATGTGAATACTGTTCTGAAATCGAACTATCCGACTTGGAATTTGAAGACTTCCGGAGGATGAAGCGTGATTCATTGATTCTTCTTGGCGCTCCGCTGTTCAAGGGACAAGCGCTGGATGAAGTTCTTCTCAAATATAGCGATTTTCTGGAATTGGCATTGAAGGACTTGACCTGCCTCCAGGCTCAGGACACACTTATGCTGCTACGCTCATGCTTCGGGGCGGCGAAACTGATCTACCTCCTACGTGCAGCGCCCTGCTGGGGACACCCCCTTTTAGAGAAGATGGACGACCAAATGCGAGTTGGATTAGAAAACATCCTTAACATCAAGCTCAGCGATATACAATGGAAACAGGCCACACTCCCGATAAGAGACGGCGGATTAGGAATTAGACGGGTGTCGATGCTGGCATCTTCAGCTTATATAGCCTCAGCTGCATCGACCAGGTCGCTCGTTGCCGCTGTTCTCGACTCGGAGGATTGGATCGACGATCATAAGGAAAAAATCCTTGAGGCCCGCACACCAACACTCCCGGATGGTGAGGTATCGGCCTTGACCAATCAGAAGGACCAGACAGACCCTTGATTAACATCGACAAAGCTGCAGTGTTGTCTTCCAGTAATGACCCACTCAGCCGGGCAAGGCTGGGCTCGATGTCATCACCCCACTTTGGAGATTGGCTGTCGACTGTTCCCATTATCTCAGCCGGGTTAGATCTGAGCAATGTGGCCGTGAGGGTGGCGGTGGGCTTTCGCCTGAGACTCAACATCCGTGCGCTGCATCAATGTCAGTGTGGAGAAACCGCTGACCCGGGAGGACATCACGGTCTTGTTTGCAGACATTCGACAGGAAGAGCGGCACTCCCGACACTTCGTCTTGAATGATATTGTCTGGAGAGCCCTTTTAAAGGCAGACGTTCCATCCTCGAAGGAGCCACAAGGTTTGATCCGGAGCGACGGAAAGAGACCGGATGGAGCGAGACTCAGCCCGTGGGCGAGAGGTAAGTACATCGTTTGGGATGCAACAACTATCCACACGCGCGCCGCCTCATACATCTATCTGTCTTCGGCAGAGCCTGGCGGTGCGTCTGAACATGCCGCGGACCAAAAGTGTTTCAAGTATTCTACTCTTCTCACCACACATGACTCCGTTCCCTTGGCATTCGAATCACTGGGACCCATCAATCGCGCTGGTCGCGAGTTCTTGACGGAGTTGGGTCGCCGCATGACCGCCGTATCAGGAGATCCTATGGAGACCGTGCACTTCTTTCAACGTGCACTTTCTCTCCATTTGCACTCAAAGATTCAATGCCGTAGCGTTCAGAGGCATGTTCAAACAGCCCACAGGGATCGTCAATTAGAGAGCTGTCAGTCATAATAATAATAATAATAATAATAATAATAATAATAATAATAATAATAATAATAATAATAATAATAATAATAATAATAATAATAATAATAATAATAATAATAATAATAATAATAATAATAATAATAATAATAATAATACTAATACTAATACTGACAACAACGATAAAGGTGGGTCTATTTCAAAATGGTCCTTCAAGATGTCAAGCTGATAATTGTGACGGGCAATTATGTGTACTTTCTCTCGGTCTATCTAAAAAACCTCATGACAACAACTACAACCAATTATTATAATTGACATGTCCTAGATAGTTCCACTGATGAACTGATAACGAAGCGATTAAGTGCCTTTCAATTATGTTAATTGGCTTTTAATTGTCGTAGTTTGGCTTCCAATTAAATATAGTAATTAAGAGAACGAGAGAAGGAATCATTGAGAGTGAAATGACGAAGTGCAGCTGAAGTGGAGTTGAGTCTTATCAACGCAAAATATCAGTTTAAAAAGCGCTCACAACTCAGGACAAATCAATAGATCGATCGACACATCACCTGCAAATCAATCACACGTCTGTGTCTGACTGTCTGTCTGTCTGACTGTCTGTCTGTCTGACTGTCTGTCTGTCTGTCTGCTTGTCTGTCTGTCTGCTTGTCATAGAGGCAGACAGCAGGCAGAAATGAAAAGAGGCAGACAGGAAGTTACATACATTCCGATAAACAGACTGTTTGTAGAGTATGTATGTCGGAGTGTATGTGTCTGTCTGTGTGTCTGTCTGTGTGTTTCTGTCTGTCTGACTATCTCCATGTCTGTATGTGGAGTTGTGTACACAGACTGACACACATACAGACACGGACAAATAGAGAAACAGACGAACAAAGACACGCGTGGACCAAAAGCCGCACTGAAGCAGACAGACAGAAAACAGAATAATTGTAATCCAGGTGAATGCCAGTAGAAGCACTCAACCATATCGATACACGGTTGAGTTAAACCGTACATGAAAAGCTCTTCTGGGCATCACGAGGCTTCTTCAGATTTAATATACAGTTCGTTGACGGAGACTTCAAGATGCGTGTTATTCTTACAAACAGGTGGTGGTGCCAAAGGAGCTTATTCGATTATTCTATTGACCGCTTTAGGGCGTTAATGAAAAGTACAAGACATAAATATGGCGTCATATCACTCACCTACAGCACAGTCCCATTCTCCCACTTCTTCCCACCTCCTCCGTCAATTGTTTACGATCCAGCCACTCCATTCAACTCGTTCCTCTTCCACCCTCACACTTCTCCCTCCTTCCGTCACATCATCATGCACTCAAATTTGCAAATAGCTCCATAGCTACCTCTGTTCCGCCTCTTTGAGATAAACTCCCCCTAAGTATTAAAACAAATATTCGATCCATCCTACAAACTCACCAACACCTCTTGCTATCTCTCCATAGGCCTTTCATTTAAAACTGTATACTCTGATTCTTCCTCTTCGTTTGCCTCCCTGCACTTTCAACTCTACACATACTGTGGCGTACACCGTTCGGACGCTACCAGGTCGCGCAACGGTGTCGGCTCCAGCCCTCTTCTGTGTCTGGAGCCACTCGAGTCACTTCTAAGTCGATTTTTAGCATAGCCTGACCGTTCTCCATCTCTGCCTATCGTAGCAGTGACTGTCAGAGGAGAATCGGGGTTGACCGTTTCTCTAAAAGAGGCAACAGTATATGACTCTGTCTCGGGATCAGACTCTATCACTTCCGCGGTCGCCGGATGGGCAACGTCCTGAGGATGGCCTTTATTCAGAACAGGGTTCGCTCTTTTACCGACCGGAGTCTTCCCTTTCTTGTTTACTCGCTTAGAGACGGTTTTCCTCTTTCTCTCTACCTGACCTGAGCTTCGTCGTATCATTCTACATCTCGTGACTCTTGAACAATCGCCAACAGGGGGCATCAAACGTTCTCCCTGTTCCGGAGAGCAGAAATATTTGTAACAAGTCCCTTCGTCACTTTGCCGTAGGCAATGCTGGCCACTGATCTTAACGTCGCCTTTTCCCAGACACTTATCCACCGGAAATCGCACCTTCCACTCTTCATGTACCTCTCGCTCCATGTCCGTGTGTGGCATACCGGCCTCACACGTGTAAATTATCATGCACCACGATTTACCGTCCTCTGCGTTTTGCAGTTATCCACCAATACCGTAACATATACTGAGACTTCGGGAAAACCCGGGGAGTATCTATGACCACGTTAGGTAGCCAAGAAGAATATTTATCGAAAAACCGTAATACAATCAAGAAGAGATATCGCGGGAAAACCGCAATTAAAGATACTGCGTTCAGACACACAAGTAAAGATATCGCGGGGAAACCGCGAGTAAAGATATTGTTGCGATCAGACACGCAAGTCAAGAAACCACGGAAGACCGCGGGAGTAAGTATGACCACGTTAGGTAGCCAACAAGAATATTTGTCGAAAGACCGTAAGACCGCGAATAAAGATATTTCGAATCAGACGCGCGAGTAAAGATATTGCGATTAGACACGTAAATAAAGAAACCACGGAAGACCGCGGGAGTAAGTATGACCACGTTAGGTAGCCAAGTATATATATTACAGGGAGTAAGTATGACCACGTTAGGTAGCCAAGTATATATATTACAGGGGAAAAGAAGATGAGGCAACAGCCGCAATTATTGAGGTCTTCGGCACCAGTCACGACCGTTTCTTGTAATCGTCGTAAGCACCAAGGGGGTCACCCTCCCCGTATTTATCGAACGTATTCAATGGGAAACTTTCCCCGTATTTATCGAACGTATTCAATGGGAAACTTTCCCCGTATTTATCGAACGTATTCAATGGGAAACTTTCCCTGTATTTATCGAACGTATTCAATGGGAAACTTTCCCCGTATTTATCGAACGTATTCAATGGGAAACTTTCCCTGTATTTATCGAACGTATTACCGGCCTCTCTTTCGGTCTGTACGGTTGCTACTACGGGAATCTAGCCGGCTTGTATTTCTAGCGGCCACCCTAATTTTCTCGGTCTCGGCCACCCGGAACTTTTGCGTATCCGACAACCTGCTGGAAAACGCGAGGATTAACTATGACCGTTCTAGGTAGCCAACATTTATATTTCTTGGTTACCAAAACTTTCTCAGACTCGGCCACCCGAAACTTTTGCGTATCCGACAACCTGCTGGAAAACGCGAGGATTAACTATGACCGATCTAGGTAGCCAACATTTATATTTCTTGGTTACCAAAACTTTCTCACGGTCTGCGCGGTCGGGGATTTTTCCCAGTCTATATATCTGTCGGCCGCCGATGCCTCTCTCGGTATATGCGGTCGGTCCCTTCCGGGACTCACCCAGTCTGTCTCACTGTCGGCCGCCGAGGCCTCTCTCGGTATATGCGGTCGGTCCCTTCTGGGACTCACCCAGTCTGTCTCACTGTCGGCCGCCGAGGCCTCTCTCGGTATATGCGGTCGGTCCCTTCTGGGACTCACCCAGTCGGTCTCACTGTCGGCCGCCGAGGCCTCTCTTGGTATATGCGAACGGCTAACCCGGGCTTTACCCGGTCTTTACACAGACCTGTGATTTATTTATTTCACTGTCGGACCTTCCCGAGGAAGCAACTTCACGATCGGCTGCAGACTTTCTCGCGATCGATAACAGGGTGGGGCCCCAGCCCTATCAGATCGGCAGAGTCGGTCTCAACACCAGACGCTCGGCTGTAGCTCGGACTAGTTTTTGGACGCCCTCTCGTCCGCAACTATATTTTCTCGCAACTTGCCGTGAACCAAGCTTTGAACGAACGCTCACCGACCACACGGGTGTGCGGTATTAATCGCTAACCAAAGAATTCAATGCACCGTATATGCAGAGCAGTCGTCACCACTCTACAATATAAGCGACGCACCGCATGTCAGGCTATACTCAACCCGATTCATGCGTCTGCACGCTATGCACAGAACTACAAACCGCCGATCGGTCTTCCCTCCAATACCAACACTGTAAGAAAATGTACGTAAATTAAGCGCTATGGCGAGCCGATTAATTACGAACAAATTCTTTAATCCAAGCCTTGTGGCCTGTCCGCCACACTCTCCCCACCTTACGTTGATGCGGAGCATCTTCGAGAAAACCGGGGACCTATCATTCGTGACACAGAAACATCTCCAACCCAGATCCAATTAGAAGGCAAGGTATCGATTCTTGATTATCGGCCAGAATACCGGTTATGGGACGTCCAACTCCGTCCACAAACCCAAGAACCTCAGCTACCACGCACGTACGCCAACGAACCGCGATATTCTCCAGCGATCTGCATTGGCGACAGCCTGTTTAATGGTGCCAGGTATCTTTACCGGTGCACTGGCAATCAGTCTATTCCTCATCAAGTTATCAACCTTAACAGGCCCTCTGTCTTGAATCTGAGTTCCACCTGACCAAACTGGCAAGGGAACATAGGAAAGAAATGTCACCAACAATCTCCCGATCCTGCTCATACATCACTTGTCACGGACCTTGCAGCACAAAAGCCAGCACTGCCTTGCAGCAATAAATTTTTTTTTTTTTTTTTTTTTTTACAAATTAAATTAAATACATAAATCATCGCTAACATAAGACTTCTTGAATAAAATGAAGTAACTATTTATAGGACATGCAGTTATATGTAGGCGTTGTTAGACGCAACCGTCTACGTAAACATTGAATCATTAACTATCATGTCAATCAGCGCTTGCTTTGAATCGTAGCCAATTCTAAGATTCTATAGGTACCGTTCAATCATCGACTACTCACTAACGAATTTCTGTTCGGAAGTAAAGTTAGAATTTCAAATCATGTGATCGTCTCACATGCGCAATAGCCGCAAAGATTGCGGTTATACTTTATAACTCGTGCCGTACGGCACAAACGGTACAGCACACTACATCGATTCCAATAACCCAAAAGAACCTTCGCGGTCCTGTGAAAATAAAATCGATCCGCCAGTCTTCTTAAAAATAAATTAGCGTCACTGAACGGTACCTGTTTCCCTGTTACGCAAATTATGTCGTATGCGTAACAAGATCATCTGACCATATTCATCGGAAAGTTGCTGAGCTTTAGCTAAGTATTTCCTTACTAATAGACAATCTAACTAAAATGCTTTTATCAAGACGAAACTAAAACAACGATCTACAGTAACAGTCGATAAAACAGGCAAGTTTGCGGTCAAGAGCACCGCAATTGTTAGACGTTTCGGTACTAGACGTATATTCAATTCAACGAAAAATTGGCATCAAAAGAAACTCAAAATATGTTCCCAACATCTTCCAAGAAACTTGCGCAATTAAGCGGCCACCTGTCCTCAAAGCATTCATTTAAAAGAACTTTTTGTTCAAGAATAATCGTCCAGCCAACGAGGAGGTCGAATCGATCGTCGACGTGGTCTTTCGTCGCCGTTCTCTTCAAGACTAGTGGACTCCGCTGGGGCCTCCGGAAATTCCTCCAAGTCATTCACTGTATGCGGTTCTGGAGACTGTACTTGTAAATTGTCAGTCTCCTCCGTACGTTCCCTCTCATCCTCCAACAACCAGTTGTGTGGAGTATTACCGTAATAGCACTTGAGCTTATCCACGTGCACAACCATAGGCGTGGATCTCGAACTCTTCTGAATCCGATACAAAATTGGACTAAGTACTTGAATAATCAAGAACGGGCCGGTATAAAACCGAGCCCACTTAGTCTTCCTTCCACTCCTCATTCGAGGGTAGTAATAATAGACCCAGTCACCGCGAGCGAACTCGTTAGGTCTCACTCTCAAGTCGTACGCTTTCTTTCTGCGTTCCGCAGTCCTCTTTAATTGGTCTCGTACCAGACGGTAAGCTCTTTCCATTTTCTCTTTCTGTTCCTCCTCATAATCTTCTAAGTCGTGGTAAGATGGTCGCTCAAGATCATTAACTTGAGCGAGAATCAAGTCTAGCGGCGCATGATTCTCTCTTCCCAGAAACAGAAAATTAGGAGTTCGTTGGGTAGACTCATGTTCTGTTGACCGGTATGACGCCATCACATACGGAACATGGACATCCCAGTCTTTCTGTCGTTCCGAAACTACCTTTCCAAGCAACATATTAAGCGTCCTATGAAATCGCTCAATCATTCCGTTCCCCGAAGGTCGATAAGGCGTTGTTCGTATTTTATCAACCTCCATAAATTTACATAACTGCTTGAACAAATTCGATTCGAAACATGGTCCCTGGTCAGTCAATATCTGACGTGGCATACCAAATCTGGAAAACACATGTACCATCAAGGCTTCTGCAACAGTAACAGCCTCTTGGTTTCTAATCGGCAGGGCTTCAGCCCATCGGGAGAAGTAGTCTATTGCCGTCAGTATGTATTTGTTGCCCTTACTTGAAACAGGATGCGGCCCTGTGATATCTATCCCAAATCTCTCCATTGGTTCCCCGACCAATGGACTCTGTAAGTAACCTTGCCTTGGAGGTTTCTCTCGTCGATACCGAGCACAGCTGTCACAACGCTGGCAAAACCTCCGTACATCGTCCTTCCAGCCTGGCCAATACGCCCTGCGTTGCAACTGAGCTATACTCTTTCGAATTCCAAAGTGTCCTCTGGTAAAACTCGTGTGCGTTAAGCCGAGAAACTCCTTTCGCAGTGATGAAGGCACAACTAACTGATGCCGCTCCGTTTCTCCAGTATTACTTTGTATCCAGATTCTGTATAACACGCCCTGACGGACTTCCAGCTGGTTCCAGTTGCTAACCAAAACTTTAACCTCTTCACTGGTAGACATTAGCTCATGCTGTGCTGGATGATAATCTGACTCCTTCCAACTAAGTACCGGACCAATATTACCATCTTTTTCTTGTTCTGTTCGAAGCATCTCTTTGGTCCAACCGACTTCCTGATCTGCACTCTCAGTGGTCACACCTGAGGGTCTTATCTCTTCTATCGGACGTATCCACCTTGCTTCTCCATCCGACTCTGTCCTAACATCCACATTAGGTTGCTCCTCTTCAGTTGGAGGTCGTGACAGCGCATCCGCATTTCCATGCTTCGATCCGACTCTATGGTTTATTTCAAAATCAAACTCTTCTATTATCTCCAACCAACGCGCTTGTTGGCCTATAGGTTCTGGTGTCTTGCGTAGCCATTGAAGGGCAGAGTGGTCTGTCCTCAGAAGAAATTTTCTACCTAGCAGATACTGACGAAACTCTTTCAAGAAATATATCACAGCCAACAATTCTCTCCTGGTTACATTATAGTTGCGTTCCGCTGTCGACAACAGTCGACTCGCATAAGAGATCACTTTTTCTTGACCATCTTGTACCTGTGACAACACCGCTCCTATGGCATAACCAGAGGCATCCGTATCTAAGATGTACTGTCCCTCATCCATCGGTAGCGCCAGTATTGGTGCAGACACAAGCCTTCTCTTCAGTTCATTAAAAGCCTCTTGACATTCATCAGTCCACAGGAAAATAACATTTTTCCTAGTCAAGACGTGAAGGGGTTGCGCGACGGTTGCAAAATCGTGTATAAAACGTCGGTAATAGGAACACAGGCCTATGAACGATCGCACCTGTCTGAGATTCCTTGGAACTGTCCATCCGTTCACTGCCACGATCTTGTTCGGGTCTGTCGCTACACCATCTTCGCTCAGTACATGTCCTAGGAATAGTACTCTTTGCTGCAATAGATGACATTTCGATGGTTTGAGCTTGAGATTGTACTCTTGTATCCTCTTAAACACCATCTCTAGCCGCTGCAAATGAGTATCAACGTCTCTAGAGAACACGATTATGTCATCTAAATAGACAAGACATATGTCGTAGTTGAGTCCAGTCAGGACTAAGTTCATTAGCCGACAAAACGATGCCGGGCTATTGCACAACCCAAATGGTAAAACCTTGAATTGGAAACTTCCCCTTCTTGTAACGAAAGCGGTCTTATGCTTGTCTCTAGGGTGTAAAGCCATCTGATGATAACCCGATCTCAAATCAAATGTACTGTACCATCTCGAACCACCCAGTGTGTCTAGACTCTCGCGGATAAGAGGCAATGGATGAGCATCTTTCCGCGTCTTCAGATTCAGCTGCCTGTAATCAATACAGAAACGCATGCTTCCATCCTTCTTCCTCACCATTACGACATTGGATGCCCATTCGGATATTGATGGTTCCACTATTCCCTGTTCCAACATATCTCTTACTTGACTGTCAATTTCAGGTAACATTGACAATGGCTGCCGTCTTAGTGGTTGTCGAACTGGCCTTTCTTGCTGTGTATCAATCTCGTGTTGGATAACCGCCGTAAACCCGTGATCATTTTCACTAAGCGAAAACGTCCTACTGTACATAAGCACGAGTTCCCTCAGTCGTCCTCTCTCGGCATCGGAGATATCTGCTGGCACTTCATCCCATAATCGTCTTAGTGTCTCTTCGGCTTCAGGTTCGACAATCTGCTCCGTTATAGCTGTCGCTTTTCGAATCATCGAGGATGACAGGTCATCGGAACTTTGCTGGGTTACCGTGTGACCGACCAATTCTACCCTTTCGAGCAAGCATTCCGTTCTTCTTTTGACAACAGAGTCGCTATCTCCGACATTTAGCATTCTAATCCACACTTTGGGTTCCCTTCCCGTTATTAAGGAACGTCCAATTATCAGGTCTTGTGATAATTCAGTGGGTATAGTCGTCCAATTATCGTTATCCTCTTGAAAATGCGGGTATACCACCGATGCTGGGACATCGACTTCACTTCTTGGAGGAATTAATGTATCTTCCTGAACGACAACTCTCCGACACATGGATTCAGTTACAGCTTCTTTTAAAGGGATTCTCTCGCTTCCTAAACAAACACTGCGATTTGCGAAATCCCACTGGGCCTGATTGCTTTCTAGCCAAGACAGCCCCAAGATCACTTCCGTCACTTGGTCTGTCACTAGGCATGGCAACGGATACAGTTGTTTTCCGATACGAATCTCCAGCTTGGTTTCACCGTCCACTTTAATCTCGCTTCCATTTGCGGCTAACAGTCTTTGCTCTGAGGGTATTATCTCAGTGTTTAGCACAAGACGCCGTGGCACAAGCGACATCTCACTTCCCGAGTCTAGTAAACAGTGCAATCGTTTGCCATCTATTCTGGCCACAACGTAAGCCATCCTGCTACCTTTGACCAATCGACTTTGGGCTTGTTCTTGGATGGGCTCGACTTTAGTTATTTCCTCGACTCGGTTCTCTCCGCTCATCTCCGAAATACGTTGAGGGCAAAAACGTTTTATATGCCCTTTTTGTTTACACTGGAAACATTCAATATCAGGGTTCCTCCACCGTCCTGGCGGAAAAACTCTTCGCTGTGTTACAAAGGGCTCGGTTTTTCTTGTGTCTTCGACGGGTCTGTCTGAATTGCCCGTTTTTCCGTAGGGTTTACTCGCTGCAGGACCGGAATCCTGCGTTGCTGCAAATCGCCCGAATTCTTTTGACAAATTTTTAATCTCCCGTTGGAGCTCTTCTAAACGTCTGTTGCTCATCGTCGACCGGTGATTTTCGATCTTCCCTTGTCGCTTTCACTCTGCCGTGTTTTCGGTCCACCTCGTTTCCCTGTGACGATGATCGCCCATAAGCATCTAACCGAACTGCATGTTTGAACGCAGCCTCAAGGTTAGCAGGTTCTCTTTCCCGCACCTTCTGCGCCAAATCTTGATTTGTCAGTGCATCAATGAATGCATCGCACGCAACCGTTTCGACAATGTCGCTCGACGGCCCAGGATATGCCAAAGCCATCAATCGCCTGATTTCTTGTACGACATTGCTCAGACTTTCTCCATGAGCTTGCCTGTACGTGCGAAGTTTAATTCGGTAAAGGCTTGTCTGGTCTTCAGAACCATACCTGGCCTTGAGCCTTTCAACAAGTTCTTGCCAAGTTAAGTTTTTCTGTGCACCCATGTCCCACAATAGCTGAGATGCAGCCCCTGTTAAGGCACACATTAACTGGTCGGCTTTCTCCTGGTCACTCCACCTATTACACCGCGCACAGACATAGAATTTGGCCAAAAATGCAGCAATGGCAGTTTTTCCATCATATTTCTCAAGCTTAATACGTATTCCACGGTCTCCCGAGTTTTCACTTATTCTCTTAGTAACAGGCACTTTTCCTGCCCTTTTCTTGGGATGATCCCGTCTTGGACGATCGATATCACTCATTGAGTCCTCTTCGTCTTCGGTACTCGTGACAGTTTGACGTGGAGCGATTTTTCTTCTCCATTTAATGGTGGATCGCTTTCTAGGACGTCCCATAGAATCCTTCGTAGCTTTCTCATTGTCACTCAGCGAATCGCTTTCCTCTGCGAAGCTCCTGACAAGGCGAGGCGGACTTCTATGACGCTGGTCCCCAACCACAGAGCAGCCTACATCTGGCTGTATTCGTTGATCTGTCTGGGAACTTGCGCCCGCTAGCGTCGTCCTTCCGTCGTGTTCCCGCACCTCACCTGTCCTTGACTTCTGGAATCTATCTGGCTCTTCGTGCATACTGATGACATCCCATCGGATCTTTCCAGGAACCACCGCAGACCTATCATTAAAACGGCCGTTATCTGTAATGATCAGCTTTGGCCGAGCTATTGCCCACGGTCGATCAACGTTCCTGCCGTCACCAGTCTCGCCTTTACAATCATGTTTTCGGTCAATAGAGCACCGTTCTACAGTCGTCTGCAATGCCAATAGACCTTTGTTGTCCGAAATTGTTTTCCTGTCTCGGTGAGGATCCCCGGCTATTTGGTGACTGTCATTCTCATCGAACCTTCCAAATCTTATCCGACGTCTATCATTACTCCGATCACCGTCACGTAGCTTGTAATCACGTGGATCAACGGGACCATACGTACCCCTTTCAGCATTCTGGTACGCCTCGCGTCTTTCACTTCTGTGATGAGGCATCGTTCCATAACTTTTTCCAATCCAAGGTTCGTCTCGACCATTGTTTCCTTCCTCTGGACCGGAAGACTCCTCGGATTCAGATTGCCTCACCCAAACCTCGTCTCTCTCAAGCTGATATCGACTCGGCGGGTTTCTAGATGTCCTGAAAGGTGATGCCTTGTCATCCGTATCAGGGAAACCTCGATTCCGCAACTGTCTAGCACTATCCGTTTGCATGAGTTTATCGTGATTTTCCGAAAAACATCGGGTCCGTGAGTTCACCGTACTTTCACCCTGTATTAATCTTCTTCCCGATTCTCGTTTCTCTGGGATTTCCCTTTTTATCCTATGCACTGAAACTCCAATATCTTCCGCACAATCGCGAATCTGTGATCGTACCGCAGTTTCAGAATGCGATATTATCTCACGTGCTTCTGAGATACTTTGACCCCGCGCTGACTCTTCAACCTGCAGCTTTCTTGCGCCTTTATCACGGTAACCTTGTTCCCGTGGGACCTTCGTAGTCTCGACCTGGTACGGCTCTGCAGGTCGAACAGCAGGTTCCGACAATTCTTCAAGCCTCTTACTCATTGCTGCTACTGTCTGTCTTAGGAAAAGCACCTCTTCTTTCCAATCTACTCCATCGTTGTCGTGTGAAGTACAAGATATCCGGACCTCGTCCTGCGCCCTAGACATTACATCAGCTACGCCCAAACGTCTAGCTTCCGAATAATGGCTAACACCATGGGCTCGACCCGAGTCAGCGTTTCCCACCAGGTATTCCACCGTTTCTTCGTGCCTAACTCTTGGTAGTTTGCCCGTTTCGAACACACCGGACAATCGTCCTACCACCGCCGCACTCAACGGATAACTCTGGATATCCTCCAAGACTCTGGGCCTTTCATCACCGGACATCTCTGCATCTTTTGGAACAGTTCTCACCCAATCTTCAATTCCAGCGAGATAGATCGCACCTCTTCCGTGTCCATTGCGAGCTTCAGCTGTTTCAACTGTCCTTACCGCACCATATGCTGCAAATTCACACGGTGACTCTCGCTCAATCAGTTGTGTCTTAGAGCGCGCACCTCTATGGGCTAAGCCTCTGTGCTCATAGTTAGGAAGGTCTCCCGAATCGTCATCTGCATCATCTGGCCCAACCTCTGATCTGTGGAAAGAAAACTTTGAAACCCCACTTCTGGTACCAATTTGTGGCGTACACCGTTCGGACGCTACCAGGTCGCGCAACGGTGTCGGCTCCAGCCCTCTTCTGTGTCTGGAGCCACTCGAGTCACTTCTAAGTCGATTTTTAGCATAGCCTGACCGTTCTCCATCTCTGCCTATCGTAGCAGTGACTGTCAGAGGAGAATCGGGGTTGACCGTTTCTCTAAAAGAGGCAACAGTATATGACTCTGTCTCGGGATCAGACTCTATCACTTCCGCGGTCGCCGGATGGGCAACGTCCTGAGGATGGCCTTTATTCAGAACAGGGTTCGCTCTTTTACCGACCGGAGTCTTCCCTTTCTTGTTTA
Organism: Bimastos eiseni; assembly: GCA_959347315.1. Classification (NCBI taxonomy): domain Eukaryota; kingdom Metazoa; phylum Annelida; class Clitellata; order Crassiclitellata; family Lumbricidae; genus Bimastos; species Bimastos eiseni. The sequence goes on from OY365820.1 coordinate 348,547, forward strand.
CTCGCTTAGAGACGGTTTTCCTCTTTCTCTCTACCTGACCTGAGCTTCGTCGTATCATTCTACATCTCGTGACTCTTGAACAATCGCCAACAGGGGGCATCAAACGTTCTCCCTGTTCCGGAGAGCAGAAATATTTGTAACAAGTCCCTTCGTCACTTTGCCGTAGGCAATGCTGGCCACTGATCTTAACGTCGCCTTTTCCCAGACACTTATCCACCGGAAATCGCACCTTCCACTCTTCATGTACCTCTCGCTCCATGTCCGTGTGTGGCATACCGGCCTCACACGTGTAAATTATCATGCACCACGATTTACCGTCCTCTGCGTTTTGCAGTTATCCACCAATACCGTAACATATACTGAGACTTCGGGAAAACCCGGGGAGTATCTATGACCACGTTAGGTAGCCAAGAAGAATATTTATCGAAAAACCGTAATACAATCAAGAAGAGATATCGCGGGAAAACCGCAATTAAAGATACTGCGTTCAGACACACAAGTAAAGATATCGCGGGGAAACCGCGAGTAAAGATATTGTTGCGATCAGACACGCAAGTCAAGAAACCACGGAAGACCGCGGGAGTAAGTATGACCACGTTAGGTAGCCAACAAGAATATTTGTCGAAAGACCGTAAGACCGCGAATAAAGATATTTCGAATCAGACGCGCGAGTAAAGATATTGCGATTAGACACGTAAATAAAGAAACCACGGAAGACCGCGGGAGTAAGTATGACCACGTTAGGTAGCCAAGTATATATATTACAGGGAGTAAGTATGACCACGTTAGGTAGCCAAGTATATATATTACAGGGGAAAAGAAGATGAGGCAACAGCCGCAATTATTGAGGTCTTCGGCACCAGTCACGACCGTTTCTTGTAATCGTCGTAAGCACCAAGGGGGTCACCCTCCCCGTATTTATCGAACGTATTCAATGGGAAACTTTCCCCGTATTTATCGAACGTATTCAATGGGAAACTTTCCCCGTATTTATCGAACGTATTCAATGGGAAACTTTCCCTGTATTTATCGAACGTATTCAATGGGAAACTTTCCCCGTATTTATCGAACGTATTCAATGGGAAACTTTCCCTGTATTTATCGAACGTATTACCGGCCTCTCTTTCGGTCTGTACGGTTGCTACTACGGGAATCTAGCCGGCTTGTATTTCTAGCGGCCACCCTAATTTTCTCGGTCTCGGCCACCCGGAACTTTTGCGTATCCGACAACCTGCTGGAAAACGCGAGGATTAACTATGACCGTTCTAGGTAGCCAACATTTATATTTCTTGGTTACCAAAACTTTCTCAGACTCGGCCACCCGAAACTTTTGCGTATCCGACAACCTGCTGGAAAACGCGAGGATTAACTATGACCGATCTAGGTAGCCAACATTTATATTTCTTGGTTACCAAAACTTTCTCACGGTCTGCGCGGTCGGGGATTTTTCCCAGTCTATATATCTGTCGGCCGCCGATGCCTCTCTCGGTATATGCGGTCGGTCCCTTCCGGGACTCACCCAGTCTGTCTCACTGTCGGCCGCCGAGGCCTCTCTCGGTATATGCGGTCGGTCCCTTCTGGGACTCACCCAGTCTGTCTCACTGTCGGCCGCCGAGGCCTCTCTCGGTATATGCGGTCGGTCCCTTCTGGGACTCACCCAGTCGGTCTCACTGTCGGCCGCCGAGGCCTCTCTTGGTATATGCGAACGGCTAACCCGGGCTTTACCCGGTCTTTACACAGACCTGTGATTTATTTATTTCACTGTCGGACCTTCCCGAGGAAGCAACTTCACGATCGGCTGCAGACTTTCTCGCGATCGATAACAGGGTGGGGCCCCAGCCCTATCAGATCGGCAGAGTCGGTCTCAACACCAGACGCTCGGCTGTAGCTCGGACTAGTTTTTGGACGCCCTCTCGTCCGCAACTATATTTTCTCGCAACTTGCCGTGAACCAAGCTTTGAACGAACGCTCACCGACCACACGGGTGTGCGGTATTAATCGCTAACCAAAGAATTCAATGCACCGTATATGCAGAGCAGTCGTCACCACTCTACAATATAAGCGACGCACCGCATGTCAGGCTATACTCAACCCGATTCATGCGTCTGCACGCTATGCACAGAACTACAAACCGCCGATCGGTCTTCCCTCCAATACCAACACTGTAAGAAAATGTACGTAAATTAAGCGCTATGGCGAGCCGATTAATTACGAACAAATTCTTTAATCCAAGCCTTGTGGCCTGTCCGCCACAATACCACGTGACACCAGCCCCTTTAGGTAACATATACAATGTTATACATGTAGTGTTGAGTGATGACAGTGCTCCAATGTCTCTGATTACCAACATGGGCGGTATATCGTGCGTGGTCATTTAAGCGTAACTAAGCAGAATATATACTTCGCTTTCTTATATATTCGGGTGGAGCCAGTCGTAAGCTTTAACAAAAGAGGAGGGCGAAGCTATTCAGTTGGTTAGAAGGGCGCCTTGGTTATACAGAAACAACACTGGAATCGAATTGCATTTGGAAGAGATTGTAGTCAATAAATGATTGTTGAATACTGTCACAAGCCAACTAAGAATAAATCAGGAAAGTCTCTCTGTCGCTGTTTCTGTCTCTTTGTTTCTGTCTGTGTCTCTCTGTTTCTGTCTGTGTCTCTCTGTTTCTGTCTGTGTCTCTTTGTTTTTGTTTGTGTCTCTCTGTTTCTGTCTGTGTCTCTTTGTTTCTGTCTGTGTCTCTCTGTTTCTGTCTGTGTCTCTTTGTTTTTGTTTGTGTCTCTTTGTTTCTGTCTGTGTCTCTCTGTTTCTGTCTGTGTCTCTCTGTTTCTGTCTGTGTCTCTCTGTTTCTGTCTGTGTCTCTCTGTTTCTGTCTGTGTCTCTCTGTTTCTGTCTGTGTCTCTCTGTTTCTGTCTGTGTCTCTCTGTTTCTGTCTGTGTCTCTCTGTTTCTGTCTGTGTCTCTCTGTTTCTGTCTGTGTCTCTCTGTTTCTCTGAGAGACGTATTTTCGGTCTCTGCCTCTGCCTCTGTCTCTCTACCACTGCCTCTGTCTCTCTACCACTGCCTGTGTCTCTGACCTGCCTAAGCAGTAAGCACATGGTTTCGCCGCGTCATTTAGGTTATGAGCTCTTCACTTTACCAGGCACTATAGAAGTTGCAACTCAGACCAAATGATGATAATGGTGATGATGATGATGCTGATTATGATGATGATGATATATACATGCTAAGGACGTCGTAACTCCAACAATTCCCTTCTGACAGCCGATCTATTTTCGACTTGAATGAGATTTCCCAGGAATTAACGTTGGGGAAATCCCCAGATACCGCACGTGCCGTGCAAATCCCGAAATAGGTCAGACGTCATCCAGGTCGACTGAACTCAACTGTTGCTCGAAAGAAAGTGTCTGAGGGTCATGTTGCCAAAAAGCGCCGATGCATTATTAGGAACCGAAGAAATTCCAAACGGATTGAAATTGAAGGTCCCTATACACAGCGACTGACGCCTCGGACGAGGGTCGAATCAACTGAGTGTTACGGGTCAACCGCTCTAACCAATCAGCCACCGTGCTGTGGTTATCAGCCCTCTTTCACTTCACTAAATAATTCGATCACCATAGAAACTTCAGGTGCGGATGAGAAAATGGTTTTTAATTAGGCCCATTCGCCTTCTTTTTCACCGTTTGGGTAGTTCCTGATGGGGGAACCACGCCCCACTGCCCCGTCTAAGCGACGCCAGCGGCGGTCTTTGAGAATGCAAAGCGTCAGTTTATATCAATAAAGGCATTCGGATCAAATCGAATGTCTAGATCCGGCTGCACGAGAAAAACTGAACCGCAGATTATCTGAATGTAGTCACTAATATTTATTAATAATGATAAGCTATTTGAACAAACTATATATACATACACGCATAAATATTTACATGTATATACGTGTATATATGTATAAATATTTGGGTATGTGTTTTATGTGCGTATTTTCAATTGGAGCCGTATCGAACGTAGATAGTAGTCAAAGGTCGTAATGGAATCGAGGTCGGATTTACAATGTATAGCAATTTCTTCTTATCATAGGTGGCAGCAGACGTCGAATTGTTTTGCAAAGAGCGTAGTATCTACGATATATCATATGTAGTCAAGTTTCTCTCCTATTTTGATCGAAGTTGCGGACTTTTATCTTTCAGTTTTCAAAAAATCACAATGATACTGTCACGGACAACTATAATAATACTTATAACTGTCTATGTAAAACGTTTTAGAGTTATTTGCGATGTGCCTTTTTAAAGTAGGAATAGTGCGTTAGTGGTTTTGGGATTATTTTCTCCGTCCAGCTGTTGGTCTGTAATGGGCCTAACCCCCTCCTTCTGGGGTTTGTTTACGGTAATATTTCTAACAATTTCTATTCTGACTGACACGGAAATTACATCCTATGACCAGGAATGCGGAATAAAAATGAGGCAAAGATCACTGAGGACGATGCAGTTATTTAAAAAGAGAAGTAATTGACGATCGACATTAATTAATAAGTCTTACTAACTGCGGACTGTATTCTCTAAGTTAATAATAAAATGATTGTTTATGAGGTAATTTAAATTTCTCTAGAGATTCACTTGTTTCGGTTAATTTGTTTTTGACGCGAGCTCAGTTTTTGTGACGATTAATGAAGATCACGATAGGAGAACGTTCTTTTCGAATTGCGGATTGAAAAGATTGCAAGATGGCTGGTTGGATGGATGGATAGATGGAAAACATGGATGGATGATTAGATGATGGATGGATGGATGGATGGATGGATAGATGGAAAACAAGGATGGATGGATGGATGGTTAAATGGATGGATGGATGATTAGATGGATGGATGGATGAATGGATAGAAAACATGGATGGATGTAATAAAGTTCAGTAGATAGCTGATTGGATTGCTGATTTTGTGGATGAATGGATAGATGGATGGATGACTGAAAGGGAATGGACGGATGGACAGAGGGAGTGAGTATAGATATACTTGTGAGGGTATGAATTCATGGTTGTGTTGATGGTTGGTAGAAATGAATGTTTGGTTATATAGGTGGGGCCAAAGATGGATAGTCTTGAATGGTGAATAGTCTTAATAGGTGGATAGTCTTAATAGGTGGATAGTTTGAATAGGTTGATAGTCTTAATAAGGAGGTTGGTGGTGGTGATTTATTTTATCACACCGTGTAGTTACACTGCAGCTACTACTACTTCAGCTAAGTCATACACTGCTTGCACTCTGGCAGTGCCAGTCCCAAGCCTGCATAAAGGATGAGGGCGAAGCTAATGATCTTTGTTATCACACAGTGTGGTTAAACTGAAACTACTAACTGCTACTACATGCTGATACCTAGAATGAGACAATAGTGGCATTTTGTCTGTGTCTACCTATTGTGTAAACATAATCTGAATATGTATGTATGTGTAAATGTATTTATGTTGTACGTATGTATCTATATATATGAATAATTATAGTACATATATTGTATGTGTTGTATATAATGATGCCAATAAACTTGAATCTGTGTATACTTCACCCTGTAGTGTGGACTTTGGACCTATTGCTTTGAACCATCACTGCTAAACTTTGCCTAATGCTCGAAAAGCTGGTTGTTAGACGCTATTTTTACCCCATCTTCACTGATTCTCTGATTAACTCGGACTTCACAGACCAAGATGTGTTTCGTCCTTATGGTTCAACTACTGCCGCTCTGGTCTCCTTTTTCCATCAAATCCAAGATAGGCTTACTACTGAACCGTATGTCCGACTCATCTCACTCGACTTCTCCCATGCATTTGATACGGTGAGCCATGAATACCTTTTGAACAGCTTGCCTCGTTCCCAATACCTGATTTCATCTATAATTGGATACTCTCACTACTATCTAATCGTTCTCATAGCACAAAGTTCATGGGTGTCGTCTCTCTCCTCTGTTTGACTAATGCAGGGATCATCCAGGGTTCTTGTCTTGGCCCACCCAACTTTGTTGTTGCCATCTCTGGTCTCAAACTTCACAACAGCGCCAATAAGCTGCTGAAGTATGAGTTGCGACCACGTGCTCACAACAGGTCTACCCCCGGGCTGATGATTTCACCCGGTGTGGCTTTATTATAAGATTATTGTATCAGCGCTTTAGCCCCCATTGACTTTCCCTCCTGCCCGACCCTAATAGTTGCTATCCTGGCATTTTACTAATTTTTATACTTTCAACAGATTATGTTTACAGTTGTTTTGTTTGTAGCTGTTTATTTGTACACGTCGTGCGTTTGCAGACATCTGATTAAAGAATATACTTACTTACTTACTTACAAAATCTCCCTTGTCTAAGTTGCAAATTGTCCAGGTATTCACAGCAGGTTACAGAACTCGATGACCTTTGATAAAGGTCGGAGTTCATTTCAATCCTTCACAGCCCGAGTCTATCCCTCTCTCTCTCTCTTTCTCTGTGTCTCTCTATCTCTGTCTATCCCTCTCTCTCTCTGTCTGTCTGTCTCTCTAGGAACTTTAGTCAGAGTTGAAAAGGTTTCAGTCGTGATGTTTAAAGTTCACGTGATTCGATAATCTATTCTGTCTCTGTCTGTCCGTCTGTCTGTCTCTGTCTGTCTGTCTCTGTCTGTCTGTCTGTCTGTCTGTCTCTGTCTGTCTCTGTCTGTCTCTGTCTGTCTCTGTCTGTCTGTCTGTCTGTCTCTGTCTGTCTGTCTGTCTGTCTGTCTGTCTGTCTCTGTCTGTCTGTCTGTCTGTCTCTGTCTGTCTGTCTGTCTGTCTCTGTCTGTCTGTCTGTCTCTGTCTGTCTCTGTCTGTCTCTGTCTGTCTGTCTGTCTGTCTGTCTGTCTGTCTGTCTCTGTCTGTCTCTGTCTGTCTCTGTCTGTCTCTGTCTGTCTGTCTGTCTGTCTGTCTGTCTGTCTCTGTCTGTCTGTCTGTCTGTCTGTCTGTCTCTGTCTGTCTGTCTGTCTGTCTGTCTGTCTGTCTCTGTCTGTCTGTCTGTCTCTGTCTGTCTGTCTGTCTCTGTCTGTCTCTGTCTCTGTCTGTCTGTCTGTCTGTCTGTCTGTCTGTCTGTCTCTGTCTGTCTCTATCACTCTCTGCTGTTTCTGGACCTCTTCTGCCATGGATTAGAGGATTTGATGTATTTTGGAATTCCTTAACCCTTGTTATGTCCTTCTGTCTCCCTGACCTTTGTTCTGTCAGGTCATAATGTCGGTCACTCTGTCTCTGTGAATATCTTCAGACTCTTAGGGTTAGGTTTAATGTATGCCACATCATTTAAATTCATAACAAAAGCTGTTCACATATCATCTGACTTTGCAAACGATATATATATATATATATATACACACACAACTGCAGTTGAGTCTTAAGCAACAATCGACACATGCGATAAAAAACATTGAGAATTGGAGGTCGATGACATTAGAATTTAGAATAGAATATTGGATTGAATACATAATTTAAAATATAACATTTAATAACATTTAATATAGAATAGAGTATAAAACGAAATATAGAACATAATCTAGAATTGAATATGGAATAGAATTTAGAATTGAGTCTAGAAGAGAATCTAGATTAGAATCTGGAATATACAAAACAATAGTAGGTCATTGACTTCTCAAAATCCGTTCATAGCAATTGTCTTGTATCAATGAAACTCAATATGCATCGGAGGTCAATGGTTCAGCCGAAGGGTCAAATAAACCCGCTAGAGGGCGTTGTAGGCCTGTATTTCCATTGTTAATATTTTAACTATAGCATTTCTGTTAAATTTTATACGGAAATCGTCTCAGAGTCACATGAACATAAATCAATTGGACGATTTTTTGAAAAAGTATACACCACAGCTGGTTATAAATGATAATTTATGCTTATCCAGTCAACTCCGCCACTGTTCGCACTCTGATGGTGCCAGTACCCAGCCTGGATAAATTAGGAGGGCGATGCAGATGATTTTTTTAGCACACAATGTCGCTTGATTGTAGTTACTACTAGACACCTTCGAAATAGTTTCAACCAATGCTATATAAGGATACGAGACGATCTTTTGCTATACACTTTATGAGAATATTCGCACACATGACTACGCTTGCACTACTTGCACTCTGACAGTGCCAGTCCCAAACATGGATAAAGAAGGAGGTTGACGCTGGTGATCCTTGCTATGATGCTATCAAACAGTGGCCTTAAACTGAACCTATGCGTACATTATCAAGTAATTTATGATGTTGATTCTCAGATTCTGTTTTGCTAATGATGGAATATCTTCATAATCTAAAGAATATGTGACTGGATTAGCGTAGGTCTGACTAACTCATAGATTTCTACTTTACGATATGAATGCAATAAAAATCCTGGGATTTAATTCTCTTTGTTTTTTAGGAAGGTGACGCGATGTGCGATCGCATCCTTAGGGTGGAAAAGTGGAAGCAGCGATTCTTGCGGTGCGTTTTCTAAATGATTCCAGTCACTCCAATCAGCTTCTTCACAAGATCTCAGCATCTCCACACCATGGGGAGCAACGAAGTGAGCGAGCGTCTCAATGCAGGAGAGTCCAATCAGACTCCCAGAGCAAAGTCCTGTGTTGTCGGTTACGCTTCGCTGCCCTCGGTTTCATCCTCTGTCGTTCACACGGCTTCCAAATCAAACCGATCGAAATTTTACGGTACACTGGGTACCATACCTCGTGACATGGGTGGTGCACCACGTGACGTGAGCCGCAACTACCGATCGGTGGTCGTTGTGGATAAGACTCCGGCTTCTGTCGCTAATAAGAGTCCTGACAGTGGATTGAGCAGGAGTGGGTCTATGTTGACCTGCTTGGAAAGCAATTTCCACTTGTCAGTTCCAGCGCGAGGTGAACCATGGGAACGAGAAGGTTCCGGATTCTACAGCCGAAGCGAGAGGTTCTCGAGAGTCCGCCAGGGCCACTCCCAACACCGACGCAACGCCAGGAATCGTAGCAACACTCTGACGAACGTGTCAGTGGCAGGGTCGTCCGTTATACTGTCAGACTACGATAGTTCTGTCAGACTCTGCCAGTCTTGCAATACCTTCTATGAAGTGTCTGCGTCCAACGTCTTTGGTCTTCCGTACCAAGAACTCGACATTCCAACGACGATCTGTAACGTTTTCTGGAAGCTGTTGTTGACCTTGAACCCATTCGTGTTTGGGGGAGATGCGGTGGAGTTTGGGGCGCTGTGGCCCACCAACCCTGGGATCGATGATCTGCTCTTGGAGACCTGTTCCACCTCCTCCAGTTTGGTTGAGACGCTCTGTCGGAATGTCCTTCTCTGCGGTCCACTCCACATTCTCAGAGCGCTTCTCAGTCTCAATATTATCAGTAGGTTCTCTCTGTTTCTTTTCGTCTCCTCAAAAATGACCGAAATCCGTTTATGAAAGTTTGATGACAACTGGCATTGGAATTATAACTAAAAATTTTTAAAGCATCGCTCAGAATCTGCGGCATTGCCGACCCAGGTTGGCGGCTAGTTGGATAATAGGAAGGTCTCCAAGCGCCTCCGTAACTGAGAAGAGGAAAGAACCAGGAGCTCCAACCAAAGGGGGAGAGAGGGAGAGTCTGTTCCAACTGGAGGAACCCACATAAGCAAAGCTTCTCGTTTGGTCCGTAGCACGCGAGGAACCAACAATATATTTTGCAGCGAACTATCATGTAAAGCTTTCTAGAAGTAGCTTGCTACCAACAGCTCTATATAAATGGTGTGATTACAATTAGAACAATAATCCAGAGGCCGATGAGCGGAGAGAAACGCATTATTGTATGGTGTCTAATGAATATCTATATTTGCCTGCAGTCAATTGAACCTTCCTAGGACTAAGACTCTTCAGTCCCATGTATATCTCGGTGCCTCTGAGTAGGGATCTTCAAAGGGCGCTATATAAATTTTGGGAATGAATTAATAAATTAATGAATGAATTAATGCATATCTAATATCCACTGGGCGGCTGTAGTCAATTGTAATGGCCACAATCAACTGAGTCTTTCTGAATAGAGAGAAAAACTAGAGCAATCAGAGTAGATTCATTAGAGGACGACGACGACGTCTGGCATTCGTTGGTGTTGTCTGTCTCTGTTCGTTAGGTGTCAATCAAACGTTTGACAATGGCTTGGGTCTTCTACACATCGCCTGCATAGCACAGAATTCGTCAGCCGTGACGTTCCTAACAAAGGCGGGTATCGACCCAACCATCCGTGACAGACAAGGTAAGAGATAATAACCACATCATCAACACAAGATCATCATCAGACCATCTCAAATCATCCTGTTTATATGAACTGGATTCCTATCACTGTGTGTATCCACAGCAAGATCCTCTTTCTAGTTTCCAAAGCTCAGGTAAGCTGTGCCCCCAGATATACATTTATCTCTCTATTTAGTATGAGAAACCGTTCTTGTATTGAGTGCTATACTGACAGGCATTGACACTTATTGCTATTATTAAGGAGTATTTGCACCAGATGTGTTCTGGTTTATGGTAGGCCACATGATGAAGAATATGCTTACTTACTCACTTAAAAGGTCATGAAAACCTTCAGAGCTCTCTCTCTCTCTCTCTCTCTCTCTCTGTCTCTGTCTGTCTCTGTCTCTCTCCTATCGCAGCGCTGGCTATATCTCTTGTTGATAAACACTCCCTTCAGCTAGATATCTAGAACGATTGAACTGTCACGCCCCCTTCACTCCACTCCACTAACGAAGTGTCCACTTGTGTAAAGCACTCTACACGCCACAACACTGCGTGATAACTAAGATCATTAGCAGCGCCCAGGCTTTGGACTGGCACTGCAAATGGCGGAGTTAAGCGTAAACTACTGATTCGTAAATCGTGGTAAACACTTCCGACTTTAACTACATCAGAGGCGAAAAATGTGGACTATTAGCCTAAGAACAGTCTGCAATATAGTGTAGTCCGTTTCAAACGCTGCACACTCTGGCAGTGCCAGTCCCAGGCCTGGGTAAAGTAGGAGGGCGACGATTATGATATTTGTCAGCACGCAGTGTTGTTAAACCGAAACTACAGCTTAGTTTCAAGTGCTGATACGAAAGT
>OY365820.1:364616-490933 GCA_959347315.1 Bimastos eiseni
TTGAGTTCCTACTCAGTCAAACCAAGCCACAGCAGCAGTCAACAGGAGAGAATGAGAAACCACTGAAGAGAGACAGACCCAACCTCATCAATGCCCAAGCTCAGAAAGTCAGTTGGTCCATTGGTTGAGCCTTTCCTTCATCCTCTACTCATCTTAGATAGTTTTCTAAATTCTCTCTTGACAATTCTAAGCTAGAGGTCATTTTTTTGAACCACTGGTCTTCTTCAGCTGTAAGTGAATGGCCCTCCTCTTCTTTCCCCTTCTCCTCCTCTTCCTCTCCTCTTCTTCCCCTTCTCCTCCTCTTCCTCTCCTCTTCTTCCCCTTCTCCTCCTCTTCCTCTCCTCTTCTTCCCCTTCTCCTCCTCTTCCTCTCCTCTTCTTTCCCCTTCTCCTCCTCTTCCTCTCCTCTTCTTCCCCTTCTCCTCCTCTTCCTCTCCTCTTCTTCCCCTTCTCCTCCTCTTCCTCTCCTCTTCTTCCCCTTCTCCTCCTCTTCCTGCCATTTATCTTCCCATCTTTTTTCCTCTTTTTATTCCTCCTCTTCCTATTCTTCCTCTTCTTCCTGCCATCCTCCTTCCTTCTTTCACCTCCTCCTCTTCCTCATCCTCTTTTTTTCTTCCTCTTCCTCCTCTTCCTCCTCCTCTTCTTTATCTTTCTTTCCATCAGACCTGCATACATATCTCTGAAAACTCCCTCAAACACTTGGCAGTGCTCGTGAATAAGCTGGTTCCCCATTGATATACATATTGTCGTGTTGTTGCTCTGAGCAGACCCTAAGAACGGTTCTTGCAATGTCTGTTATTCATCGAAGACTCAACGCACTTCAACTTCTCATGAGGTTAGACGAAATCATCGACCATCTTACTACCACACCCCAATACATATATATATATATATCCTATACCATCGTGTTTCAGCCCTCCTCTCTCCTTCTCTACCTAAACCCTACCCTACACTACCTCACTTATTCTAAGCTGCTCTCCACTACTGTTAATGACCCGTTTATGTCCTACCCTACCCTATAGCCTAGCCTACCCTTCTCTTCCATATCCTATTTTACCTGACCCTAGCATATACCCTACCCTAACGTATACCCTACCTACTTTTTCCTGTCTTACTTTACCTAACCCTACCCTACTCAACCCTTCCCTGCATTGTATGACTGGTAGTCACAGTCGTAATTATAAATTTCAGATTTCTTTAAAGCTAGACAGTAAGCTATTGACGAGTGCTGCGTCATATCAGAAAGGTTGTCCATAGGTTTATAGGGTGTCCAGTTGCAAACGACGCCTCTCTGGTAGTAATAGTTTCAGTTTAATGACATTGTGTGATAAAATAGATCATTAACACCGCCCTCCTGCTTTATCCAGGCTTGGGACTGGCAATGAAGTCAAGTCAGAGAGCAGCGCTTGGTCTCAATTGTCGAATTTCCCATTGATATAAATATATAAATGGTTTTTCTCTCTGATATCTTTGCTTAGATTCGGTGCCAATCCATCAATTCACGATGTTCAGAAGTTGCTGCCTCTGCACCACGCTGTTCTCAATGGAGACATTGAAATGGTCGACGAGCTCCTCCGTCATGCATCTGCTCTCACGGTCTGTTGAAGACAGAAGCAGACGCGCTCTGCCGCTGTCTCATACATACTCATGCCTCAGATAGTCATTAATGTCCGATTACATCTGCAATTAACTGTGATATAGAAGATATATAGTTTTCAAATCTCCTTGACATAACAAGCTGACTCGTTAGCTTTAAGTTATGAAGGTAAATTGAGGAATTACTATGTCATCAAAGAATGGCTTTGGAAGTTTAAAGCATCATGTTTTCAAATAGAAGCAAATTTTAAATTGGGGCGACATCTATGGTTAAGAGTGAAACGTGTACATAAGAATTTGATGAGTAAGCATTCCTCTAATATAGATTCCTTTACTGTTGAAGCCTCATTATTAATGTTGCAATTTGATGATGATGATTTTTATTATTAAAAAGATAATTCTAAGATGTATTTATGATGATGATGCTTAGGTGACGGTTTAGAAGTGCAGTCTATTCGTTCCTTTGGTTTTTCGTGTGTTTGAATAATCAAATGATGTTTCCTTTTGGTTTGCTTCTGTTGTTTGTTTAGGGTCTGAAGAAAGCATTGGATCTGTCAGAGACTGATGAAATTACTGTCCTTCTCAAGTCTGCTTCCAATCGGTAAACAGCTCTGATAAGTCAACCTTTGGCTCGTCGATTGATTGATTGGCGATTTGATTGAGTTATTAATTGATTGATTGCCTCACTTTCCTTCAGTCATTTTCAACCCATGTCATATCCCTTACGAGCTTCTCCTTCCCTGTAAGATCACCCTTAGAACGTGTGATCCAGGCCACATGAACTCACCCTACCTAGAGTTGATGCCTTTGCCAAGAGAGATTTTATGATGTTGTGGTGGCAGCCAGGCATTGCCTACTCCTTGGACCACAGTATCACAATGTCATTCATCTAATTTATAAGTTTAGTTAAATTAGTTCAATTCCTGGCAGAAGGATGCAAATAATTATGACATGTAGTTAATTTTTTACTTTTAGTCTATGTAATTGATTCAATGAACTGAAGCGTTTGCTTATATTTGAAATTTTGAATATTGTTAGTCGACCTATTTTCTACACAATTCGTGTTCGGCTGAATTGTGACAATTACCAAACTAGGTAGAGTCCTAATTCTCGTCTGTTTTTTCTGTAATTCTTTAGACGACAGAATCTGATCGTGAATCAGGAATTGTTTGAACATTCCGTCACTGGTTACACAAATCGACTCTACTGCGTCTTGGAGGATGGAGACAACATCAACCCAGTCGTACGTTTATTTAGTCCATCCGTCGATCGATATCTTATCTATCTAATATCACAGATCGATGTATGAGTCGCAGGAGCGCAAGAGTTGTGGGCATTTTTTCGATGAGAGAAACTACTCTCAGTTCAGTAATGATATTGACTCCTAAACTCTCCATGTTAGATGGACAGAAGCCCATAGACAATGAGTTTCCTGTTTAACAGTTACATCTCTTGCAACAACCACCAAATTTCATTTCTTCAATGATGGGATAAAATGTCCATCAAGTCGTTTGGATTGATTGTTTTAATAGAGTCTTTTAAATTGTGTTCTTTTGTAGACGGGCGTTGGTGATTGGCCGCTATATTTAGCTGTGGTTAATGGTCATCTTGACGTCGTCAAGCTGCTGATGGAGGTGAATTTTTCTTTTAGAGTTTCACTTAGAACTCAATATTCATTCATTCATTCATTCATTCTGAGCATTTATAAAGCGCTCCTTCAAGAAACCTACTCAGGCCGCTACCAGTCCAACCACTTCTATAGAAAAAAAGACTTAAGGCACTTGTAATACAAAACATCTCATCCTATTTCGTTTTTCTCAAAACCTATTTCTTCTCGTGGTTCCTTGTGCATTGGAAGTGCTTCTGAACGGTTCACCCTACTAGAGGCGCTCTATAAATGCTTAACTACAATGCAATACAACAGAATACAAACTGTGCTTTGATACAATGCTCTCCTAACAAAGTTCAGTTGTACATTGCATCCGGACAACCATTAAGAGCCAAATGGAAGAGAGACTGAAAGAGGAAAACATTCAGTTTAGATTGAAAGACAGTCTCACATGAAGAGGTGTAGAGTTCCAGATAAATGAGGGACTGACACATTTCCTCCTTAGCCATTGTTGGTTAGGGTTAGGGTTAGTTAATTACAATTACGCATAATTACAATGATTCTATTAATAATAATAACAATGAAGCCGTATGTCATTCTTGACGCTGTTGTGAATAAGAGAGCCTGTTTGTTAAACTCAACAGTGCTCTGTGCGATCAGAAGGATCATTTAATAACGTCGCCCTCCTTATTTATCCAGGCTTGGGAGTGACACTACCAAAGTGTCTCATGACTATATGAATAAAATATAGATACCTCTATAATGATGTCACTTGCTGCTATAAATAATGAATTTGTATTTATGTTATATACTTGTAATCGCCCGCTTCGTAGGTATTATAGCGTCAATTCACAACGTTTTAGAGGTGTGTAGGCCTACATTATATCGAGCGCTCTTACGGTGTGTGATAACAAAAGATCATTAACGTCTCCCTCCTCCTTTTTCCAGGCTTCTGAATGGCACTGCTGGACTGCAAGCAGTGAGTGGTGGAGTTCCGTCTTACTATGTAGATAGCATGTCTCATTTATATAGCTACTGTTTTAACGGAGTTTAAACAGAGCGAAATGAACAGTTAACGGCACCTTTCGGCATAATCATTTGTCCAGCGACGCGTTTCAGGGAACAGACGTAGGCTCCATGGTATAATGAAAGCTCACTTTGCACTGTGTGTTGGTAAAGAATAGTGGCATCCCCTCCTTCTTTACCCAGACTTGGGATGGGCACTGCCAAAGTGCAGGCAGTGCGGCGGTTGCATAATTATCTGCTCGTAATTATGCAAATTACACATGCTAGCTGCACGATGATCGCACTCGCTGTGGACACCTTTAAAATGTTGTCAACTGTTGTAGTAATAAAGTGTAGACTACAGATAATTGAGATCAGCTCAGTTCCGTGTTAAAATGTAATCGCATAGCTGCGATTATAACATCAACTGAAACGGTTTTAAAGGTGTCTAGGGCGAGCGCTCTTAAACCATGCGGATTGCATTTCTAAATATATCACTGGACCAAATGGTGTTTAAAGTAATGTAATGAAATGCAACTTAATGTCATCAAACAGTTATATAGCGCCGCTCAAATCAGTGGAGCGCTACAACCAATCTATCGTCACCCAATGACAACAGTTTAATAACGACAATTGATTGCGAGAAACACATTGTTGGACTAATTTTTATCCAAACCCTACTCAACGAATTGAATGCTTTATCGCAGTCATTATGTCTATCATACACCATATACAGCGCCTCGGAAAACCAGCGAATATATATATATATATATATATATATATATATATATATATATATATATATATATATATATATATATCTGTACGAGGCACGATGTTCAGCGCAGGCTTAGGAACAGGAAGCCCGTGTAGATGAAGAAAGATGAGGTGTGATAATTATGTTCTCTGTAAGGGAGTTAAATGACGATGACATCGGCATTCACTGACAAAAGAATGACCGATGAATACCTTGTGTTTTTGTTCTGTGAACAAAGCGCGGTGGTGATTTCTGGAGCGTTCACTCATCAGATGGTAACTGTGTTCTTCACGTCTCCTGCGCAAATGGTGACGAAATGATTGTTGAGTATTTGCTGACGAGGTACAGAGAGACGAGCGCTCGACTCTCTGATCTGCTCACTGAACATCTCAATCTGCTCAACTTCAAAGGGAGGACGCCACTGATGCTGGCTGCTGAAACAGGTGCAGCTCATGCTTCATTGAACTACTTTGGGATGCGGACATTTGATATATGTGTGTGTGTGTGTGTGTGTGTGGGTGTATGTGTTTCTGAAGGGAAGAAGAGGAGGAGGAGGAGGAGGAGGAGACAGATAAAAGTAAAGAGAGGAAGAGAAAGAAGGAGAGGAGGGGGAAAAGGGGTGGAAAGGTAGGAAGAAGCAAAGGAAGAGCAAGAGGAGAAAGAAGAGGAGGAAGAAGAGGAAACAAAGAGAAAGATGGATGGGAGGAAAAGGAGGAAGCAAAATGTGAAGTGGATGAGCAGAAGGGATAGGAAGAGGAAGAAGGGGAATATAGTGTAGTGTAATTTAGTTGAACATTTGTGTGACTCCCTTTGAGATACTACTACTGCAGCTAGCCTATAATTATGATGTAGAATCTTGTTACTAATGAATATTTTGCATCAGTTAGCAAAACAGTGCACAATAGGTTGAAAAGAGTCACCATGCAGTGGTGGGCCCACGCACAAGCGTGGAACCAACCAATGCATTCCCGTCGACAGCTGACAGATAGACGGCCGGAAGTTCGGCTAGATGTTCGGAGTCTCTGGGCCGAGTGTGATCATAATGAAACATAATAAGTCGATGTGATTGTTCTTTGTCTTTTAGGTAACATTGACCTCGTTCTTCTGCTTCTTGCCCATGGAGCGTCCACCTCAGTACTGACCCCTGATGGTCAGTTGTTTCGCTGTGACCAGTTCGATGGTGTCCAACACATTCTCGAACAACATCACAAGCGACACTGCATCGAGGTTTTCGAAGCGATTGCACTCAAGAAAGGAGGATTGCAACGACTGGAGGGTCTCTTCCTCGTTAGTACCTCGTCTGGTATCACGTCGATAGCTTCTATAGCGCCTCATTTACATTGTGCTTTGATTATATTTACCCCAACTCAGACCTTCTCCTGTGGCTTATGATACTCGACTGATTTCAAACAAACCAACTATTAACTGAGATTCAAGATTCAGTTCAGATTAAATTTATTTCTATTGATTCCAACAGAAGAACCTATAAGTAAAATGCATCCATTGATAATTATCAACAGGAGTCGGTACAATAGGGAAGACAAAAGGCTCTAAGTTCCGCTATTCGGTCTATGCTACCTTGTTCTTGAAATACTGAAAGCAGCGGTTTAACAAAACAATTCAGATTGAAAACCGTAGACTTAGTTAAATAGGAGACGATCTGTGCACACAAGTTATTCAAACTAAATTTTTAACAGGTGATTTTTCAATTTCTTACTAAAATTACGAACACTATTTGAAACACGTTTATCATTTGGGATTTATGCATATGGACAGACACATTTAACTGAGAATTAGCGATACAACAGAGTACACTACGTCTGTATTTTATGCAATACAATCTAACTAAGGTTTTTGGGTAAGTTTTTGGATAAGATTTCAATTGATCTAAAATACGTCATAAGCTTTGAGGCTTTTCACGTGTGATGCGTCAGACACGATTTCTCTTTCAGTCGCATCACGACCACAACCTTCGAGACCCTTCAACCGGTGACTCTCCTCTGATGACAGCCGCTCGTCTCGGTCGAATGAACATACTTCGACACCTTCTCCGCTCCTCATCCTACACGCTCTTCCGACAACCAGGACCAAGGTGACCAGAAACAACTAACTGTCGCTATGACAACGACGTGTGTATGTGCTTGTTTAGTGGCAACAAGATGTCATTGTATACATCTGTATACATGTATGTATACATGTATGTGTGTGTGTGTGTGTGTGTATGTATGCATGTATGTATGTATGTGTGTGTGTGTATCCAATTAGTTAGAGCAGTCGCATTGCAACATAGAGTATGGATTGGATCCTCCTCCCTTTCTCCTCTTTATCATCCTCCTCCTCCTCCTCTTCTTCTTCCTCCTCCTCTTCCTCTTCCTCATCCTCTTCCTCCTCTTTTTCCTCCTCATCCTCTTCCTCCTCCTCCTCCTCTTCCATTGACCAATCAGTCTGTCCTTGCTTTTCTATTGACCAATCATGGTCCTTCTTTGTTTTCCTACTGACCAATCAGACTCCTCGTTTGCTATTTACAGAGATTCTGGGGATGAGACGTTTCCTGGATTGATAATCATAAGTGACGATGATTTCAATGATGCTTGGGATGAACAACCAACTTATGCGGTTGCTGATGCTGCTGAGAAAGATAGACTTTTGGATGCCAGTAATACAACAGACAGGTGTGTCTGATTTAATTCTTCCATTTTACTATTGGCAGATGATTAGAATTTTCCCGTGACAGGTAAGTAAGATTGAAGCATCAAGGGTTTCTTATAAATCAATCAATCAAGAATACTTGATATTGCACCCCTTCAAGATATCTATGCAGAGGAGCTACATAATAACAATTGCAGAGGCAGGCAGTCAAGATGAATTGCAATGTAGAGAAGAAAGTGGGAGAGTATGAGACTATGTGTGTGTTGTGTTCTAGGGTTTTGGAGAGAGGAGCGGAGGAGGAGGATGGAAGGGTGGATGAGAATTTGGCAGCACTCCTTGAAGGAATGAACAGCGTCTGCCAGATGAACCCTGTTCTCAGTGGTAAGAATTCATTCTCTAATCAGATCACATGTAGTCACTGGTCTCAAGTGATCACTGTATTGTTCATTGGTGAAGTTTAAAAACAGAGACATACAGAGAGAGAGAGACAGAGACATACAGAGAGAGAGACAGTGGCACAGAGAGAGACAGTGAGACGGAGAAAGAGCGATAGACCAACAGAAGGAGACAAAGAGACTGTCAGAGTGATTGAGAGAGACTGAGAGAAAGAGATGCTAGACCGATAGAGAGGCAGTGCCAAACGGACACAGGGACATAGACTAGAGAGACAGACAGAGAGAGAAAGTGAAACAGAGTAAGAGCAATGGACAGACAGACGAAAGGACAGACTGACGAAGACAAACAGACATAAAAAAAATGGTTTTTCATGCATTTCACTTAAAATTTCATGAATATTGAAAATGGTTTTTATTGAAAACAACAATGATTTTCATTCACCATTTTATTGTAGGCAACAGAATCTCGCAGACATGCGCAGTCAATACGTTTGACAAGTGTACCGTTTACCACCGATTGATTGAGAGTGGGGATTCCCCTGTCATGCTTGATTGCCTCATAGAGGGAGCTGACCAATCGGCCGTCAATATGCAAGACATGAGAGGATTCAGTCCATTGCATCTGGCGGTTAGACTGAACCGCAAGAAGGCCGTTCAACGACTCACGGTAGGTCGACCAATATTATTGTCAGATTGTGGTGAGTTTTCTGTCTGTTTTGGGTGAATTTGTGGTCAACGCAAGGCCTGATGTTGGTCAAGTTTTGGTTAGATTTTGGTCGATTTCGGGTAAGTTTTTTGCAAGTTGGTGTTCAATATTATGTCTGTTTTTGGTAAATTTTGGGTAGGTTTTTGGTTAATTTTTTGGTTAATTTTAAGGGTAAGTTTTTGGGTAATTTTTGGTCAGTTTAAGATCTGTTTTTGGTTAGTTTTGAGTAAGTTTTTGTCAATTTTAGGTATGTTTTGGATAAGAACCAACAACCCCTTTACACATCATTGCTCAGACCGTCAATTGATGCCTTGTCATTAGATCATGGCACTTCATAAAATGCTGATGATAATGGCATTACTGCTATTAATTATAATAATTTTTGTTCTCTTCCTGTTGTATTTGATCAGCAACTGCGATACGTTGACTTGAATTGTCGAGCCCTAGATGGCGCTTTGCCAGAAGATCTGACGACAAACAAAGCGATCAAGTCACTCGTTCTTAGGGCAAGAACTCAGCAGGACGTCAGGTCAGAAACATTGAGCAGCATTTCTTCTCATTCTATTTTTATTGCTTTTTTTGGTATTATTATATTATATTATTTTATGTAGAAAACTGAAATCCAGAGAATGTTTATTACCAATTTTCGATGGTGTTTTTATTGACAGTTAAATTGTAATTATTATAGTTATGATAATTATTATTATTTTTAAATTACTGTAAATTAATTTAGTTGCGGTTTGTTGGTTTAATTATAAATAAACGAATTTTGACGGACAAATTTATGAACAGATGGACAGACAGACAAAGAGAGAATATTGACAAACAGACGGCATATTATCAGGAAGATAAACTAAATAAATACACTGCTAATAGATGGCTACAAATTCACATTGAGACTGATATAGAGGTGCTATATTAAGTCTCAGCGATTGAGTGATTGATGTCACCTTATTAAAGGTCTGTTCTTTACAATTGTCTTTCCAACGCAGTTTCCCTCGTTGGCCCTTGCGGTCGGTGGCCAACAGCGTATCGGAAGCAGACCGCAGCATCAGCTACGCATCTGACCCAGTCAACTTCGAAAGGTTGAATACAAGGTTCACCAAGTTTAAGGAAAACTGTGTCGTACCGACCTTAATGTATTCTTGAAACGAAGGATTGGACGTTAGATATCAGCATCGATTGTTCAATTTGATGATAAAGGACCTGCAGGGTTAGAGCTGCTTCTTCTTCTTCACGAATGATCCTCCTCAATAAACTGGTTCCCTGCGCTTGGGTTTTTAAGTGGGGGCATTGGAAATTTGCGATTATTCTATAGACTTTTCTGTGGAGGTAAAAGTGGAAACTGGAAAATCGGCTGAGTTTTCGTGAGTATTTCCTGAAGAGTGAAGAGTTTTCTTCCTGGACTGTTCCATGGATGTGTGGATGTGATTGCATTTGGCTGTGTTTGTGAGTTTCTGGTTGTAAATATTTTTTTGATGAATGAATGATTTAATTGACAGAGTAGCTTTTATGTGCCAGACGTCAATACCTGACTCTTGAGACTGTGTCAATCTCCAAAGAGAGGGAAGGAAGAGGGAGGTTAATGTACAGCAGAGGGGTGCAAGCTAAGGGAGTGTATTGTCGCTAGGGCCTTACTGAACATTCATATTCGCTTCGGGGCCGAATAGTGGGCCAAATAGCTATTCGGTTTACAATTGCAAAAAGTCTAATCTGTGTTTTTTGATTGCTTTGTATTTGTGACATTACCTCGTTAGAGCATTTATACTTTGGTCCGTTCGTACTAATCAGCTGACCCTCTTGTTTTTAGTCTCTCAATTCTTATTTCTGTTGATATACTTTCCGAGTGCGATCGATATTTTCTGTTGTGAGATTCGAGAAAATTGATTAGACCGACTTAAAAGAAGCTCTTCTTCTATATATTTTGCTTGTGTTTCATTCCATCCATTTAAGTGTCTTTCAGCTTTTTTCTGTCTACTGTTTCAAATGCTTAGCCGTCGTTTTGCCAGATATGTGCTATTCTAAAACATATGCCAATCTGGCGAGAAAATAGCTATGTACTAAAGAACTATTTTAAGGGTATTTACTATTGAAAAACTATTTTAATGGTATTTACTATTTGAATAGTATACTACTCTGCTTACTGTCCGTAAATATTGCTCGCTGTTCGAATGAGACAATTATTGTTTGAAACATTTGGTGGATTATTGTAATAGACGCTACGCATTAACTGTAGTAAGAGAATTGAATTGTCTATTATGAATTTACGAACTATTTACCATTTGATATTGTTATGTCAAAGGACCTATTTGAAATAGAACTTAAATTGCGTCGGTCTTTTACTAGTTATTACAGATTAGTGAACCAGTAGAATAAACTTTTATTCTACCGTGTGCTGGAGTAGCGATATTTTGTAGTATAAAACTAATTCAACCTTGAAGAGGAATTGCAGAGAAAGTTTAGTACAGCTGCAGAACTAGTAACCGAATTTCAATACAGCGGAAAATAACAATCTGTCTAAACTATTACCAGTAGCATACCAGTAGCAGAAAGTGAAAATAGCTAAACAGTTTTTGAATAGTCTGGTGGCATTTGCTATCGTTCTCAGCTATTTGCTATTCTAAATACTATTTAAATAGTTTCTTAGAGGTACTATTAAGTAGTCTGTTTAAGTAACCCTGACCTTATATATATATATATATATCCTAGCATTTAGTTAGAGTAGAGCAACGTGTAGCGAGTACAGTATTGGTGTATTATGTGATAATTATGTTCGGCGGTCGTTTGACTTTTGGCCGGAGAGTTAAAACACGTTTTTAATTTGTACAGATCTCTTTAAGCGATGCGAGCCAGAAATGAGTTGCAGTGGTCAAGAAACAGAGTTTTAAGATCTGATTTTACGTATCCTGCATGTGAACGAGAGCCATTTTCCATGTGGTTTTGCTGTATGGTTTTACCATGGTCAGAGAAGGAAGTGGTGAGAGTCAGAAGGTGGGCTTAAACAATGTGTACATTACTTCTGAGAGCTTTACTTTGTATAGGATGGTAATGTAATGTATCAAGTAATGTATCATGATTCATGGGCCTGTATAGGATTGTAATTTTGATGTTGATGTCATTTCTGTGTAGGACGTTGACATAGTCGAATTGATTGCTTCATTTGTTAGGATTGTTATTAAACAATAATCAAATTGACACGCTTCTATTTTATCAACGTTAACATTAAGAGCCGTCTGGAGATATCGTTCCAGTTTTATTTCATGTTCAGCGCTGCTTTTAACCAACAATAACAACATAAATGGAAATAGTAAGCAGAAATTCCCGCAACACATGATATTCATTCATTCATTTTGGCATTTATATAGCGTCCCTCGAGAAGTCTACTCGGAGAACGACGGAAACGCTACCAGTCGAATTACTGCGGTACAAATTAGGCAACTTGTAAAACAGATGCATTAATAATAATAATAATAATGACAATTTATATAGCGCCGTATCACGGCCATATACCGCTACAAGGACGCCTCAACCTGGATATATATACCAGAGGTGTAACAAGCGCGGGGGCAGAGGGGCACCGCCCCCCCCAGTTTTGAAACTGAGGGGGGCAAAGCTCCCCAGTTTTAGTGCTCATTGCCCCCCATGTGCCCCCCAAATCGGTTCTTTTTAATGTTTATCCAATGGATTTTTAAGAATACTTTTGTTAAGATAATTTGTGCCCCTCATTTTTCAAATTTCTGTGGGGAGCAAAATTCAAAAAGTAGGACAAAAAAAATGTTTGCGCTTCGCCTACCACTTTTTAAATTATGCCCCCGCCCTTTTTAAAACCTTGTTATACCTCTGATATATACGCATTTGAAAAGAGATATGTCTTGAGCATTGAGCATTACTCCTTGACAACATTGGCGTTTCTAAGGGGAGTGTGTTCCACATGGAAGGGCCAATAACTGAGAAGGCGTGGTGCTGCTTGGTCGAAGGGCTTGCACGGGACACCAGAAGCTCACTACCAGAGGAAGAACGAAGAGCTCTACCGCTATAGCAAGGCTGAAACTGGTCAGCAACGCTCCCGCAGATAGATCTAAGCAGAGCCAAGAAGGCATCGCCAGACCCGTCCAGCGTGGCCATTCTGTAGTTGGTACGTTGCGAGATGGGAAGCCAGCGCAAAGAATCGTGCATTTTGTCTTCATTGTACTCGTTACGCTGGTTCCCCAATAACATATCAGACCTCATGTCAGTTATTGACAGTATTTCAACGCTTACCGACTTTGAAACCACATTCCTTTTCCAGCGTCCCTCTACAACACAACAAATCAGGACGTCTTCTCGTTTGTTGTTTTCTTTGCTTACATTTTTGGAAACTCCACTCGATGTGAAAACAGCCAAACAATCATATCCCAACGAATAGGCCTGTCTGCGAATTTTAAATAAGATTAAAAAAAGTCACGAATCTGTCCTAATTTTAGAACAGAAAGTAACGAACTCTGGAACTTTGTCGACTGGGGAACAGCTGGAGAATAGTTTTTTGTTTGCGTGAGTAACTATATAGGGCCGTGAGTTTAGTTTGTGATTTAGTGTCGCGCCTGCTAAGGATATGAGGTCGATTCGACCGCTTAACAATCGTAGACTTCGGCGAGCGAAAAATATTATATAAAAAAATAGAGTAAACGACGCCTATTACAATAAATAATTTGACGTGCTTAAGTGAAAAATGAGGGTCTCTGGTTGGAACTGGTTTGAACTGGATTTGAGGCGGAGGAGGGTGAGAGCGACGAAGGAGAGAGGTAGGCAGGCACATATCCAGGGTTAGCGGATCTAGGTGGCGATTCAACAAGGACTGTCATCTGCCTCCAAGGAACATTGGCAACGCTCTCTCAGCCCTGTTTAGAAGACAATTCCTAATAATAGTAATTAAGAGCAATTATCATCCATTATCATCATAATACTTGTCATTTGAATTATAAAAAGTTAAATTATCCTCCATCCATCCATCCATCCTTCTGTCCATCCGTCCGTCCGTCCGTCCATCCATCCATCCATCCATAGCTCCATGGGCTCATTGCCGTAGTTGTCCAATGTTTTTTGACAATTTGCTTCCAGTCCGTGTCTTCTATTTTCCTTATAATACTTTGCAAATCTTTAACATTAATTCTGTTAATTTAAACTTTTAATTTTATTTATATTATTATATTTGTTCACCCGAAGTAGAGAGTATCCCTGATCAGGCGTAAGAAACTATAAAACTAAAACTCTGTTTAGTTTTCTCATCCCCAATGTGCTGCTCAACGGAGCCTCCTAAAATGTCACGGATTTGAGTCGAACCATTTGAAAGATAAACTCCATCTATTTTAGCTTCGGAATTCGTCTTTTGCCGGCTGTATACGCTGTAGACTTATGTGGGTTCAGAGTGCGATGTGAACCGTGGGTCACGTTCTGCTTTACTCTATCAATTCGAAAGTGGCTTCTAGTCTTTCATTTAGGCTTTAGTATCAATTTATATATATATATATATATACATATAAAAGAAATTATATAGTCATACAATTATATGTATATATTTATACATTACAATTTATATATAAATGAGACTAGCTGTTTAGCCTGGATGTTTTAATGTTTCTGCGAATAATGCTGCTGCCTTAATCTGGTGGCAACAGGATTTGAGGTGGAGGGGAGCCAGAGGGAGGGGAGTCTAGGCAATGAGGGAGATGAGGAGGGGGTGGGACGCAGGCAGGGAGGACAACCCAACCACTGGGGAGGTGGTAGAAACTTACGAGGTCACGGAACCGTAAATTCAGAGATTGTCAGCATTTGCCGTGAATTGCCTCTGAGCAATGATAACGAAAAGTTGATGCAAGACATCGTATGAACTGAGCGCTAGATAATTATAATCAATAATATTACTATTGCAGAAGCTGACTATGTTCTGATTGTAATTAATTACAACGGCAATTATTCATTACAAGACAGTTACGCAAATTGTATTTTTAACAGTGATACCTATAACAATGTACGTCTTACTTGCAGGACGCGTTCATAGATGTCTAGTTCCACATAGTCGCTTGGCTATTAGGCAGCGCCGTGCTTTCTCAGTTGTGGGCCCTTCAATATTATGGAATGATCTCCCATTTGAGCTCCACTCATTACTCGTAGTCCAACCGTCAAGTTTTTACAAGTACTCAATACTTTTTTCTTTAGTCGTGGCTGGGAGCACTCCTGGGTAGGTTTCTTGAAGGGGTGCTATATAAATGTTCAGAATGAATGAATGAATGATAGCAAGAACGAATGAATGAATGTCTATTGTAACAATGTAGCGTCGCGCCTTGATCCAATGACGTCTGCTCTGTGACGTATGCAAACGGAGCACGTCATTTCATTATTATTTGCGTTTTTCTTTGTGTTAGTCGGATGTTGGCAAATTAATTAAAGCGTCAATTTGCCGTCTTGTTACTTTATTCCAGTCCCAAACCTGGATAAAGGAGCAGGGCGACGCTGGTGATCTTTGTTATCACATAGCGTCGTTAAACTGCAGCTAACCAACAAAATGTTACCTTGAATTTGCAATTTGTTGCCTTAAATTTCTGCTACCATTACAGGCCTACGAATTGCTTTATTATGGATCGATGATCTTAGTACGTAGTAGTTGTATGATAACGTTAAAGGTCATCGGTGTCGCCCTCCTCTCTTTACATGCTTGGGACTAGCGTTGTCAGAGTGCTAACAGTGGAGGAGTTGGGATCGATGTTCGAGGTCGCACGTTCCTTGCGGTAGGTCATGGTCACGGTTCTGTACTCACAGCTACATCATGTATGTCGTGTCACGCCCGATTGAGGTCATAAATTAGGACACGCGTCGTCAATTTCTTACTTTTGGACCAACGATCAGACCACACCTGTGCTGGCAAATAAATGATTTTCTCACATACAGTGGCGCCATAAAAATTGCAGTCACGCATTCATATCGTTAATAAGTGGAGGACGGTTAACTAGTTTTGTTTAGGAATTAAATGGATGTCCTTGCGGTGATCGTCTCTTTTGATACATTGCGGACGATGTGGTCAGCAATGTAATGAATAAAATGACATACGGGTACTCGGCAGGATAGATTTGAATTTACAATCACCAAAAACTTCATCTAAATTTGCGCTACGCTGGTTAAAAAATCCTCTTTGAACACTTTTAATTTACACTGTAAGTTGTATATATTAAAATCATTTTGTTTTTTTTCAGAAAAAACAAACGTGACGGTCGATTTATTTTGCAAAAGTCTTGCATGTAGTCACACATATAATTTAAGTCAATGACCCAGTTTTCGTCGACTTCATATCCCTTCCATATATGTCCCAGGTTTAGATAATAATTTATAACTGATTTCTCCTCTGTTCAACTTAGTTTATATTTCTGACACGTGACCAAAAAGTTGTCTATCCATGTCAACAATTATCATGAGATTAGCAAGTCCTTGAATGAGATGGCAACAGCTGATCGACTACGAAGAGCACCTGGCAGGCTAAGAATGAAATATAATAGTAGCGAGGTGTGTCTTAACTTAGGCCAACTCTTACTACACTCCGTGTGATTTTTATGTTAGCGTAACGAATGGCGTTATATCGTGTAGCACTCTCGTGCGTCATTGTTACCGCCTTGGCCTATAATAGCCAAGGTTTTCTTTAACTGTGGCAAACTGTATTCGACTCGGTTTAAGAGATAAAATGCTGCAACTCCTCGGATCGTTAGAACACAGATTTCTAGCATAATTATAATCCCTACGATTCAGAGGACAATTTATTAACAGGAATTTTTAGTCACTTTAGTCACTTTGCGATTGAATTGGGAATCTAGTTAAAATGTGGTCTGTGGTCGAGTTGTTTTTCTTATCTGACCAAAAAGCGTTCATTCTTTCGAAGCAGACAGTTACTATTTGAAAAATCGTTTTTGTTGTCGCGTGGAGAGTTGTTTCTTTTCGGATTATAACATATTCGGGCGTTTTAATTATTGCGTGAATCGATAATTGAGTTGGCGTGAGCGATGGGCGACTCGCCTTTGGCCCTGGGACGTGGGTGAGTATTCGAGTTAGGGTTGCTAAAGGAAGATAAAAGAGGTTGGGGTGAAAGATCGCTCACGGATTCTTTACGAATTAGTGACTTTTTAAAGAAACGCGTGCGTTGTTTTATGGTAAACTTAGGGCTGTGGACACAGAACGCGTGTAATGTTTATGAACTTTATTAGCGCATTTTTGTCCCCAAAGCAGTTTGGGACCCACTCAAAGTATTTTATGAGCTACTAAAGTATTTTAGGACGCACTCAAAAACTGAAGAATCTATATTTATTTTTTTATCTTTAACCTTGATCTTTCTAAAACTCAACTTATCTGGTTTTTAACCAAACAGTGGCTGCTTTGGCTTGACCTCCCACTTCTGACGTCAATTGTACTCTAACTTCGCTTGTATTCATCCAGTGTCCGTGACTTGGGTGTCGCCATTGATAGAACCATGCAACGCTCATGTTACTATCACCTGAGAACCGTCATGAGATTTATTGACACCCATCATCCGTGCTCTCATCTATAGTCACATTGACTGCTGCAATTAGCAGTCAATCTCAGTCAATATAGAGTCCTATTGCTGACCCATTTGGTCTGTTTGCAGATACTAATGATGACTAGAGTTGGTATATTTGCCAAGTGTAGTACTTTCTTTATGCCAATGCTATATGACTTTATTTAAAATTGATGAGCTATTATTTTATACTCTGTTGTAAGCTACTGTGCGCTTGCTTGTAGTCTAATAAAGAATATGCTTACTTACTTACTTAATTCACTATTTGTTGGTCTTCCCATGGTTCTTCTCTCCTCCTGTGAGTAACTTATGAACTCAACAGCCAGGCTCATTGTTCGTCTCCATTGCCACTCTCACATTTCTACCTATATGATGGATGTCCTACACTGGCTTCCCATTGCCTCTTGCATCCAATACAAGGTACTCTCTTAGTCCTAGGAACTCAACTTGGTCTGGCTCCTAAATATCTTTGCAACTTGACGTGCAGTCCTCTAACTGCCCTCTCCGACTGAGGATCAACTTGATCTTCATGTTCCACGAGCAAGGACTGCTATTTATTTATTTATTTCCGAAATTTGATACCGCCCTTCTTTCAACATTTTTTTTGCTCAGAAGTGCACACACATGCCTTGACGGCGCAATTGCAGTTGTACTGCAGAGCAATTGTGCACAAAGGACTTGCTGAAGGTCCCTACACAGTGATTCCCCGGACGAGGGTCGAACTCGTGCGCTCAGCACACATTGAGTGTTACGGGCTGACCGCTCTAACTGATTGGCCATTGTGCTATGACCCAACACCGTGCCTTTGCCCTTGTGGACCCTTCTATATAGAATGACCTACCACCCATTATCCGTAGCAAGTTTTTAATCGGGCTCCCACCCTCATCTCTTCGTAGCCTGATGACTTTCTTTTTCCTCTGGGCTGTCACGCAGAGAACACTTCTACGTATCTAGTACTGTAACAGGCGCTATATAAATCATCAGATAGGAAATTATCATTTCCACCTTTACATCTATGTATTTTGGTTGTGCTACAAATACACTGATTGTTTACAATGGTTGAATGTGTTGTACACTAAGTGCTCAACGAATTTCTTTTCTTATGATTTATCTGGCATTATGTTGGACACTAGACAACTAATGTGTATGTTTTGTTATGTATGTATGTGTTTTGTATGTGTGTATGTATGTGTCTATGGGCATGTATGTATGTGTAGTTCTATGTATGTGTAAATGTGTGTATGTGTGTATCAATCAATCAATCAATCAACATGTATGCATGTGTGTATATGTATGTATATATGTATGTATGTGTATGTATGGTTCTATATATGTGTGTATCTATACATTTTGTTGTGGGACCTTTTGAGTACCTTCTATTGAATGCCTGAATAACAACATGAACGGCAAACAATTTGATTTAATTTACGATTCAGCTGAAGATTATTAACTGCCTTTAACTATGAAAAGTAAACACTTCGGTTGATGTTTCAACCTCGCTTCTCTGTGCAAACATTGTTGGCGATGAACTGATGTGAAACGGAGAACTTGCAATGTGAATGGCACTTCTAACAAGTGATCAATTCACTTTTGAGATGTTTTTGAGGCGATATTAGGACGACAATGTCGTTGAGTGATTCTCAAGAGGAGAAGAATGCTCACAATGCATGCTCAATGCTCAATGGTTACATCAGTTTGATAGGAACAGAGCCAGAGACAATCACAGAGTCAAACAGAGAGACTGAGAGAGACAGAGAGTGAAATAGGGAGACAGACAGACAGAGAGAAAGAAGTGGACAGAGTCCACAATTGATCACAAAGGAAGAGAAATGAGAAGACAGACAAACACAAGGGAAGAGAATGACAAATCGATAGAGACATCGACAGAGAGACAGAGGGAGAGAGAGAGAGAGACAATGAGAGATACATAGGGAGAGGGACAGAAAGAGAAATAGGGAGAGAGACGGAGAGCTAATTGAAGGGAATCAGTGTGTGCCAATTTGCAATTCATGTGATATAATCAACATAACCCTACCCCTAATTAACACAACTGAAGATTGGACCTAATTAAAATAAGACAAATAAAAACCCCAATTGATCTGTTCTGTTCTTGTTTCATGTTCATTATAGTGTTGCTGATATATTAATAGATTTAAGTAAGTGAGTAAGTATATATTTTATTAAAAATCTATTGCATATCAGCACTCTGGTGGGCAATACATTTAAAAGTACAGCATTCTAATTAAAAATTATTTTTGCTTTAGATTAGGTTCTCTGTCTGAAAGGTTTACATTTACCCGATCCTGAGAAACCCCACTGTCCATCAATCCATCCTCGCTATCGTAATAATTTCCAGGGTAACATTCAGGGCTCGTGGAATGGGTATTTAATTTTATTTATTTATTACCGAAATTTAATACCGCCCTTCTTCCAACATTTTTTGCTTAGAAGTGTATACACACGCCTTGACGGCGCCATTGCAGTTGTACTGCGGAGCAATTGTGTGCGAAGGACTTGCTCAAGGTCCCTACGCAGTGACTCCCCGGACAAGGGTCGAACCCGCGCGCCCAGCGCACACTGAACGTCACGGGCTGACCGCTCTAACCGATCGGCCCCTGTGCCACATTAGGTATGATTGGGGTGGGCTGTCTATTAGAGGAGTCGGGCGGATGGTGACCCGCTTCTCGCGATCTCTGTTTCAGACTGCCTCACGACTTCTTCTTGGACTCGGACTTTAGTCTTCGTTTGTTGATTTGTAGAAAACGCGGTGTCCGCTTTTTCTTCCGTCTCAGCGGTTTTTGGCTCAGGGATCTTTCGTAAAAACAACCATTTAAGTCGAAGAAGTAGGACACTCGCTACTCCACGTGCTTAAATCTCAACAGAGTCTTGCTATAAACTATCTCCCGTCACTTTTCTGCCACGTCATTGCATCCTCTTTTTCTTTCCCCGTGTTTGAACCGCAGTGGCTAAATCGAGATCCTTTTCCTATACACCAGTCCTTCTGTATGGAATGAACCTCTCTCTTCTCTTCTCTATCATTTTATCTTGGGTGCGTGCCTATCTCTTTCTTTCACCTCAAAACCTTCCTTTTCTTTAGGGTTATCTCATGCTCAGAGCATTTCTGAAGGGCTTATACTGTGAGAGGGGCATCAAACATATTCAAAATACAATATCTCTATTGCTTAGAGTTTCCTTGAGGTATCTTACAGCTTAGAGTTTCCTTGAGGTATCTTACAGCTTAGAGTTTCCTTGAGGTATCTTACAGCTTAGAGTTTCCTTGAGGTATCTTACAGCTTAGAGTTTCCTTGAGGTATCTTACAGCTTAGAGTTTCCTTGAGGTATCTTACAGCTTAGAGTTTCCTTGAGGTATCTTACAGCTTAGAGTTTCCTTGAGGTATCTTACAGCTTAGAGTTTCCTTGAGGTATCTTACAGCTTAGAGTTTCCTTGAGGTATCTTACAGCTTAGAGTTTCCTTGAGGTATCTTACAGCTTAGAGTTTCTTTGAGGTATCTTACAGCTTAGAGTTTCCTTGAGGTATCTTACAGCTTAGAGTTTCCTTGAGGTATCTTACAGCTTAGAGTTTCCTTGAGGTATCTTACAGCTTAGAGTTTCCTTGAGGTATCTTACAGCTTAGAGTTTCCTTGAGGTATCTTACAGCTTAGAGTTTCCTTGAGGTATCTTACAGCTTAGAGTTTCCTTGAGGTATCTTACAGCTTAGAGTTTCCTTGAAATATCTTACAGCTTAAGAGTTTCCTTGAGGTATCTTACGGGATATCATCTGATATCTTAGAACCATCTTATGTCAACTGTTATCTTAGTTCAAGGCCTCGACTGATCCAAGGCTCCAACGACACTCAATGCTTTATTAGCTAAAGTCTGTTTGCCATCAAACAAACTGTTACAATTTTGGTGTAAATATAGCTTTATGCCTTTGCAAATATTCGACCACTGTATATTTTAGGATTATTATATTGAAGTGAAGTGACTCTTTTAGGTCGTTAAATATCTATAACCTTGGGTTGAATCTTTGTTGAATATCTTTATTCTTGTGTTCTCAATTTTTTTTAAATATCTGTATCCTTGGGTTGAATATATTGGTAAAATCTGGATCTTTGGTTTGACTATTTTTCCTAAAAGTGTTCTCTGCAATATCAATACCATCTGTAAGCTGTCTCTGTCTTTTGGTTGACTATGTTTGTAAAATATCTCTATCTTTATTGACTATGTTTGTAAATATCTGTATACTATGTTTGTAAAATATCTCTATCTTTATTGACTATGTTTGTAAAATATCTGTATACTTTGTTTGTAAAATATCTCTATCTTTGACATATAACTGTGTATTATTCGTACCCTTAATAAAACCAGAACCTTGAATCATCTCGATTAAACCGGGTTTTCAACTGATTGTGTTTTTCTAGAAAGTTCACCACACCCTTTCATATCAGAAAGTCAGAAACCCCAGAAATATTTAACCCTGGAATTTATCTCTTGACGAACCGGTTGAGATCAGTGAGACTGGTTAAAGTCGGAACCACACAAAGAGTCATGAACACGGATGAGTTCCGGTTGAGTCATTTCCAGTTAATGTAACGTTGAATTGAGGAGAAGAGGAGAGAGAGAGAGAGAGAGAGAGAGAGAAGTGTTGTTGGTTGGCTGGGTCTGATGATGCCGAGTCTGTGTTTTAGGAGGAAGATATTGAATGGGAGACGGAGGGATCTGGAGGCGATTACGATACCAAGACAGACGGTGGAATCCATTCCAACGGCAAGTCCGTCGGCAATACAGTTCCTACAGTCGCTAAGTATGTACATTCATTTGCTCATTCATTCTTTTCAAGGCATCCATCCATCCATCTAAAGAAATGTCTTTCCGGAGGTTGATTTGAATCCGTCTCCTCCAGCCCACTTGACAACTTAAGGTTGACCAGTCCTTCCTTCGCTAGGCGGCGGCGGCGTTCTTCAAATTACATGCATAACGTAATGGTCGCCTTGCTTGGCTGCCGACAATGAAAATTCTACTCCTTTTATAACTTGCCATTATCGTCATTATCGTGGTGTTGATCGCTCATTTGAACTCAATTGACCGGATATGTGGAACATGAGATCGATTTTTGATTTGACAAAAGAATGTTCCGTGTGATCAAGAAAGAGCGATTATAGGAAACGAAAACAGCCTATTATAATGGAGGTCATTGACGCAAGAGATTAGCTTAGCTTCGCTTCTCTTCTCAAGGGTTTCTTCAAAGAAAGTCAATACATTTGAACTCTAAGAGACAGACAGACAGACAGAGATAGAGAGACAGACAGAGATAGAGAGACAGACAGAGATAGAGAGACAGACAGAGATAGAGAGACAGATAGAGAGACAGACAGAGATAGAGAGACAGACAGAGATAGAGAGACAGACAGAGATAGAGAGACAGATAGAGAGACAGACAGATAGATATACATACATACATTATACATATTAGCTGATAGACACAGAAGAGATTAAGGACTGATTGCTAATTGACTTTGTTGGGTATTGCATCCTATTTTTCAAGGACGGCGTCAGTTGTTTTCTTTTCCCATCCTCCTTCTCCTCGTCCTCTTCCTGCTCCTCCTCCTTCTCTTCCTCCTCCACCTTCTCCTCCACTTCCTCCTCCTCCTGTCCTTCGTCGTCCTCTACCTCCTTCCTCCTCCTCCTCCTCCTCCTCCTTTTCTTTTCCTACTATCTCAAATCTCTCTCTCTCTCTTCTGCAATCGATGTTCAGTGGCATATTGGAGTGATGTAAGGTTATTACGTATCCCAGGTGAACAAAAAAAACAGGCGATTGAAACAGACAATGCGGTTGAAGACATCCATGGTTGTTGATACCACATCCTTTCAAAGACCTGAGGTTCTTGCACGACGATTAGACATAGGCAGAGTGATGGACTTTATCAAGGTCCTTGCGTAAGAGGTGGAGGAGGAGAAGGAAGAGGAGGAGGATGCAAGGCGACCACTCTAACCAATTGGATAGCGATGTTTTATGGAGAAGCTCCTACGACCTACGTCATTGGCCTTATTATCCTGAGGGAGTATTCTCCTGTTCTGTGATGGTGTTTACCCTTTCTTGACCTGACGTTTGCTCAATTCTAACCTCACCTCACTGTGCGTGAAATTTTGACCTGAATCGGTGGAGCGTTTACGAGGAGCATCGTTCATTGTTGTTTTCTGGTCTGTACTTTGGACTCAGGTGATCACGTGACCTTCAGGCACCTAATGGGAGGGGAGGATTGTGTTGTCGTATACTGAGAGAGGGAGGGAGGGAGAGAGAAATTGAGACTATAACTCCGCCACTGATTGGACATTGACAGTGCCAGTCCCAAGCCAGGAGATAGGGTGAGGGCGACACCAAAATTAATCATCTTCGACATAGAACGGTGTCGTTAAAAAAATCAGCACACACAAAGAGAGGCTATGACTAAAAACACTTCTATAGCGCCACCATCAGTCGACGGCGCACCAAAACGAATCCGAAATGAAATCAAATCCAAAATGTCAGTCCGGAGAGACAGAAAGACAGTCTTAGGAGGATAGGCAAGGGTAAATCAAAAGGTTTTAAGCCAAACCCTAAAAGAAACTGAAGACTCAGCGGCCCGAACGGCGTTGGTAATGAATTCCATAACTCTGGACTGGCAAAAGAGAAAGCGAAGACTTGTCTTAACAGGAGGCATATCATGGGACAAGATATCCGAAGACCTAGTCGAATGATGAAGACTCTGGGGGACAAGCAAGAGAAAGAGAGGGAGACAGACACAGAGCGAGACATAGAGAGAGAGAGAGACAGAGAGATGGACAGAATTCAGACAGGCGCATAGAGAGACAAACAGCGAGGCGACAGACAGACAGACAGGCAGACACAAGGAGACCCAGACAGACATATTGAGAGGAGAGAGACAGAGAGAGAGAGAGACAGAGAGAGAGAGAGACAGAGAGAGAGAGACAGAGAGAGAGAGAGACAGAGAGAGAGAGAGACAGAGAGAGAGAGAGACAGAGAGAGAGAGAGACAGAGAGAGACAGAGAGACAGAGAGAGACAGAGAGACAGAGAGAGAGACAGAGACAGAGAGAGACAGAGACAGAGAGAAAGAGAAAGAGCATTGTAGATTGTGTTTCGTACCACGCTGTGCTTGTTTGCAATCAAAGAAATTGGCTGACTTAGATGAGGTCAATGTGGCCATGGACTCCATCGTAATGATGATGACTACGACGATGATTGTTACGATGATGATAACGATGACGATGATTATGATGATGACTACATATTTTTATGATTGCGATGATGATGATGGTGATCGTAATGATGATGATTGTTATGATAATGACGGCGACGACATCGATAATTATGACGATGATTATGATAATAACGCAGATAATGATAATAATGATGATGATAACTATGTTGATTACGATGATAGTTGGTTGTCACTTATCATTTCTTGTTTGTGAAATTGTATTTATTGTCTATTATTTGACGTAATAAATATCTTTGATTGATTGATTGATTGATTAATGACGTCGATGATGATTCAAGAGACCCTTCTTCCTTCATCATTTGATTGATCTATTCGCAGATGACAATGATTACAATGAGGTCGACTTCAACGATCGTTTGACGACGTTTTCATCGAACGGAAAAGAGGTCGGCAGTTTCTCTGTCTCGGTTGTCTCTTCCTCTTCCAATGGATTTGGCGATGGAGTGGGTTTCGTGGTGCGTGCGAGTAGCGTCGGTCGTTTAGACGGAGTCTTATGTGGTACGAAACTCACGTCTCATATCTCGCGTCACATGTTAGAGACGACGGAACAACACCAACATGACTTCCTATTTGTGAGTTCTTGACGTTCTTAGTTCACGGGAAGTTATGATGGAATGGTATTTTAATGGAGTGCTGTAGTAGTTCTAGTTGCAGTTTAACGACACTGTGATAACAAAGATAATTAGCATCGCCCCTCCTTTATTCAGGCGTGGGACTGGCACTGCTAGAGTGCGAGCAGTGAGCAATTTGGTAGAGTGTTGCTCATTAGTGACTTCATCAGCGCAGTCGTTCAGCTGTTCATAGGGGAAAGGTTGAATCGTATGCAATTATTTCCATCCCTTCACCCCTTGAGGCGACAATGGACGAGCCCCATAGTAGTTCCGATGCTCTACACGTCCTATCGCTTAGCAAGACTGATGACTGTGCTCAGTTTACTGCTCAGCTTATCCGCCAAATTGCACGGCTTTGGGAAAGAGACAAAAAAATGTTTCATTAGAAGGCATTGAAGTGTATTGGTCCAATGTAATAGAACCAGATGTAATGTAATAGAACCAGATGTAATGTAATAGAACATTTATATATATAGCGCCTCTTTTGGATGTGTCCTTTGTAGAAGAGAAATTAAGGTAAATACAGGTAACTAGTATAATTTTTTACTAAATTAAGGAGCCTTTCTAACAAGTTTTTATTTGGTGGGGACATGCCGAAAATAACTTTTTTAATTGGTGATACAACAGAAAAAGTGGCAGAAGCGCTGGTGGTCTAGTAAACATATCTTTAAATATTTGGAGAAAGTATCTTTTGCAGAGTTTAAGGAACACAGCTGATATTGCGGGACTCATATTCATTTCACTGTAGTAGATAGAATCATCCAATATAAGATTGTTTTTCTGTTCCATTGGCCTATTTCACGCGTGAATTATTTTACAGACGTCCTGATCTTGGAGCGTGTCAATCGAGGCACCTTAATACCCATAGCAGCAGTTACCAGGAAAGGATTCCCCATATTGTTCATACAATTCATATTAAACAGAGTTATCTGACCTACTAAGAAACCACAGATATCTAGGCCCGTATCACTCTGTAAGAGTGTCTATCTTTCTGGACAGTTATGTATATATAGTTTTATATATATATATATATATATATATATATATATATATATGACACAATAGGCCCAAGGTATATATATATATATAAAAATTATATATATATATGATATACACACATATATATATTTATAAAGATATATATGTGTGTATATATATTCTTACATATTATTTCTATTTTATTATCTATTATAAATTATGTGATCAAAAATATGTGTACATATCTATCAATGTCTGTACATATATATGTGTTTTTGTATATCTTACAAATATGAATATGTATTACTGTATTAGTAATATATATATATATATATATATATATGTATATATACATTTGTATGTGTATGTGTAATTTGTGTGTAATTATGGCCTGTGTAGCCTGGTATGTAATCTTTATGAGGTGTTAATGGTTTCCGTGTGTTTCCTGTTTTCTCAGTTGTCTGATGAGAGTTTAAAGAGAGATACGGATGTTGTGAGGCAGGCGAATGGAGGATTACTCATCACACAGACGACGTCTAGAGGACACGTAAGACCATTCTCAACCACCCACCCAGAAATACTTGAGCTAAATAAAGTTGGCATTTGTAGGACTGGAAATTGTTAAACACTTGGCGCAGTGATGGAATAATAATAAACAGCGTTAATTCCAAGAGCGCGAGAGAGTGTGTGAGAGAGAGAGAGAGAGAGAGAGAGAAAGCAAGAGAGATAGAGATTGAGAATGCAAAAGTGAGAGAGAGAGAGAGATAGAGTGATATCCATAGGAGAGAGAGAAAGAGAAAGGAAGAGATACAAAGAGAGGGAGAGATGCGCATGTTAACTCTACTGATCGGTTTAGCTGCACTTCTAAGGCTTCTGAGAGATTCTTTTAAAATCAAAATATCTTCGCAGCTGATTGTCAATTTCGTTTGTTTTTTTAGGATGTAAAGAAGACAACTCGATTTGTTGAGCAGGGAAACACCTCTGGACTCATAACAGAAGGTAACGAAAGAGGGATTCACAGTATTTGTAATTGTCATCTGATATTTATAAGGCATCTCTTTTGAAGAAATATACTCATCTGTTCTCAAATGAGATGAAAACCATTTTTAAAGTCAATAAAACATATAAAAGTTAAATAGGAAAGCAAGTACCATAAAATGTGCAAGAAAAATCTCAATAATTGATGGATGCTCAAGAATTGGTAGGTCAGAAAAGGAATTGTACTGCTAGCTTTGGCTACCATTTATATTGAAAAATTAGATGTCAGCACTAAGAGTAATTATAATTGGATGAATGTAGCTTGGTAATATAAAAAGTTTGAGGTTGCTGTGTGTTAGCTGGACAATTCATCTATCCCGTAAATGCGCTACATGTGACTTGAACCTAGAACCATGAATGTTGATTTCTGTGTTTAATAACTGGCTGCTGAGTTTATATGGAGCCAGTCGTTTCATCTGTGTCCTTTGGTCGTGTTTTTGTAGGTGCAGATCTTATCTTTCAGAGAATTCTGGCTCTGAAGGGAAATGTCTCGACCGATGAGTTTCTATTCACTGCATTCGACACCAACTGCAACATTGCACCCGCTAAATACGTGAGCAATCCAGTATATAATTATTAATTGGCCAATTTATACTATCGGTATTATTATTATTATTATTGGTATTATTATTATTACTATTATTGGTATTATTGTTATTATTATTATTGGTATTATTATTATTATTATTGGTATTATTATTATTATTATTATTATTGGTATTATTATTTTTATTATTAATTTTATTATTATTATTATCATTTTAATTTTTATCATCATTATCATTATTATTATTATAATTATTTTTTTTGTTATTATTTTTTAATTTTTCCTGTCTCAGTCTCTTGAGCCGATCTTCTGGATATTGACCTTATTGGATTAGACTACAACGCTGTATTAATTATCTATTATTAATTATTTATCATTATTATTATCGTTATTTTTGTTATTATGATAAATGTTATTTTTAATAACAGTTTAGGTCATGGCTATTTATTGAGTACATCTATGGGTGGATATATTCTTCTGCTATGTCACTGTGTTTGACATTATTTGCTTTTTCCAGGAAAGACTTCAGGAGAAGATGGAGACTCCAGCAGGTCCTTCCTCCTCCTCCTCCGAGCCTTTCGGAATATCTAGAACGGTCTTTACCTGGAAAGATAAACCGCTGACATGGCGTTCACATTTCACGAGCAGTGGGTCTGTGTTTAAGTCGAAACATTTGTTGTATGTTGACAATTGCTCTTATTTATCTATTGTAGGATTTAGAGGTATGATAATAAGTAAGTAAGTATTTATTCTGTATTTAGCCAATTGATTGGTTGCACTTTGATGTGCAATAAACTTCAAGATACAGCATTCTAGTAATTAATAGGGCATAACCGAATAGACAATTTCCACCGAGTACCGAGTCCGAGTATTTGGATGAACTATTTGCCGGATCCGGGTAAGAACTGAATAGTAGCGGCAAATCTGGCCAGCGAGTATCATCCATAGACAGAGCGTTGTTGTTAACCTGCCACATGCACAGCCACGGTGAGATATCTCTATAGTCAATGCCTAGTGTATAGCAATATCCTTCATATAGCGTATCTAGACTTTAACAATATATTTATTATTTAATAACTTTATTTGTGAGAAAATGTAAAACCTTATTATAAAATTTGAAATATTAAGTTATCAACCATGTCTTTACTCTCTAATGTTTACTGGAAAGTGGGTGGAGCCAATTCAAGCGGAAAAATTACTGATTTGGTTGCCACCTGAGGAATGCAATTCAACCAAGGGTAATTAAAATTATTTTGTAACATCACTATTTTAAAGAAAATTCAATGGAATGTTAAGTTCTTGTTTAATTAATCAATAACTTATAAGTAAGTCTGTTAGTCCTAAATTTATTTGATAAAAAAATATTATTTTATAAAAAAATTATTTAAAAAAAAGAGTTATTTTTAGCCATTTGCGGGTGTAATATTTGCCAAGGCGAATACTTCCAAATAGTCCAATATTCGGCTGAGGCGATTTCCGGTTATGCCCTAGTAATTAATAAATGATTTGTTTGAATTGGTTGACTATCTGTTCAGCTTATTGGATGGTTTGGCAATCCATTGTGATGAATGAATGTAATGTATGGGTGAAGTAATAATTATATGAATGAATGAATGGATGGATTGAAGATTGGAGGGATGAATGGGGGATGTGTGGATGAATGGTTGAATGGGGAATGAATGGATGACGTAATGTATATGAGTGATTGAAGGGATGAGTGAATGGAGGAGTATACATAATAATGGATGAATGGATGGCATTGTTATATAGTGATGAATTATTGAATTTCTTTGTCTTCATTTTTCCTGCAGACGATTGACTTCTCGACATCAGATTGGTTCAACTGTTTCGATGAGACTGGTTCCAAACGATCGATCGGAGAATGGAGAAGGGGGTGAGTACAAGAGTAGAAACCAAATGGCTCTAACGATTAATCGGCGGTATTCGTTATCAGGTCGATGATTAGGACAATTGGTATAATTGGCGCAGATGTAAAAATGTGACATCGGTACAGCTTAGTAGAAACCACGCACTAATGCATATTAGTAGCGACTCTTTGTGTCATGACGATTAAGCGCTCTGCTGCCCATGGGGAAGTTTAAACGCTGTATCGGTACAACCTTAGTAGAAACCGCACAGTAATGCAACTTTAATAGGAGTTACTAATGCAATGAAAGGGTGATGATGATGATGACGACGACGATGATGACAATGATGATGATTATGATGTGAACGATTATGATGATGATAGAACTAAAGACTGAATAACAATATGTTGTCCTAAGTCTTTTCCTTCTTCCTTGTTCTTCCACAGATGTCGTCGGTTCCTCTCTCTTCAACTGCAGCAACATATTATCACCATCATCCTCTGACAAAACAAACTGCAAGTCATTTGCTTCGATCCACAGCAATGGAAAGGTTCGTTTCATCCATCGGAAATATTCTTCTTCTAGATTTCTAATTCTTCTTGTCATTCGATTCTTTAAGACGA
This sequence comes from Bimastos eiseni, assembly GCA_959347315.1. Lineage (NCBI taxonomy): Eukaryota > Metazoa > Annelida > Clitellata > Crassiclitellata > Lumbricidae > Bimastos > Bimastos eiseni. Next base: position 394,833 of record OY365820.1, read on the forward strand.
ATTTACAACATTGCTCGATGCCTTCTGCTATGATGCAATGGCCTCATGGATTTCAGAAGTCTGTAATAATGAGGAATTAATAATTGATTATTGATGAAAAATATTAATAAATAATAATGATGACTAATAATTAATAATAAATAATGGTGATTAATAACAATGAGGATGCTAATGATAATAATGAAAATAGTAATATAATGATATTAATGATGATGATATAATTAATGATTAATAATTACTAATTAATTTTAAAATAATAAATAATTGTTAATAATAAATAGATAATATATTATTAGTAAATAATAATTTCGGAGGGGAAATTTCAGACCTAGACTCATAATAAATGGTTATTGATAATTAGTAACAATGATAATAATTACTAATGATGATAATTATTATTAATAATAATAATGATGATAATAACAGCTACTTATTCCATCTTTAGAGACAGTCATCATCCATTGACAGTAAGACTTACCTTCTCCGTCATCCGGAGTTGAATACAATAACAACCGACTTCCTCCAACTTCTCCTTATCCAGAAACCGACGAATGTTCCTCTCTTCGCAGCTAATTACTTCTCCTCTTTGACACCTGAGACGGAACCTTCGGAAACAGCGGCTGTGGGCAGCACTTAACTCCACTGCGGTCCAATTCGTCTTTCTTACTCTGGCAGCCATTTGAGTCTTGTGGGTAGACTCTCCCTGCTAGGAGCGCATGTTAGGGATGAACCGAAACTCGACTCGGCCCGAGCTTCATAGTACCATGCATAAACTCGGACTTAAACAAACAGTGGGTCCAAGTTTTAATATTTATGGTTTTCTGTTTTGATAAAAAAATTTGAGTTTTTAATTTACAAAACCACATTCGACCTAACTAAAAAACACTAATATGACTACTATTAGCACTTAACTGGTTACTATTTCTTAATATAAACTAAGGCAAAACTAAAATTCATAAAATTTGTGCAAATTGCCAAACTAACAATCAAAACAATGAGACTTTTTAAATATTCTAAAATTCAACTCATAAAACTCGGACTTGACAAGGAATTCAAATTCGGTTCATCCCTAGTGTATATGGGACTCATATGAAGGCAATGTGGGGCCGCTGTGGAGCCCATGCATATGGGACATTCATCAAATGTGCCAGAGAGAGATCTCACTTGCTGAAGTACTAACCATGTGTCGTTTTATTGTGGGAATGCTACACAAGCGAATCTATTTCTGATTTTTTCCGGACTCTTTCGCAAACGTAATTGCTTATTATGATTATTCTGTGATTTATCTGATATTACTGCAGTGCATTTGCGGGCAATTCTTGTATTGTAAACACATTGATGGAAATAATTATTACGTTATCTGCTAAAATCTAACAATTGGTTTAATGCATTTAAGGTCATTTTGTTACTAATGTCACTCATGTTATTTTGTAAGCAAGCACAAAATCAGTCATTGCCATATTTTTAGGAACAGATGATAAAAAGTTGGTTGATTTATCTGATAAATAGAATAAAATAAGATAAATTCATTTTTTCTATTCATTATGTCCTTTTATTTTGTTGAGACGCTTCTATCTTTGTCGCAGCGTGATGCAATGACTATTTCCACCGCTGTACTTTGTATATTACGTCGAAATTCTGTTTAGGGAACTTGAGCAAGCCCTTTACTCACAATTGCTCAACTCTATCGAATTAGAAAAGTAATGACCGTAAGGTGTTTATTGATCTGTGAACCAGAGATTTCGATGATTATATGTAGGAGATGTTTAGGTAAATATTTATAAGATTTCTTTTATGACGGTCTGTTCAATTGGTGCTTTAGCTAACGACTGCTTTTCAGGTGAATGGTTGTAATTTGCTCAACTGGGATGTCTCAGATTATAATTCAAATTTCGAACATTTCACTTTTTCATTAAATGAAAAGGGTTTTTAACTTTTTATATTGTTTATTAAAAATAGTTCTGGCTGATATATCACTTACCAGTAGATATATATATATATATATATATATATATATATATATATATATATATATATATATATATAATATTTCAGATACAGTTGTGTTGTATAATATCTGGATGATTTGTCTATTTTGAAAATGGTGCTATGAGTGGAATAGAATGGCGGATAGAATGATGAGTAGGAAGAGCATTCATTCATTTATATCAAACATTTATATAGCACCCTTTCAAGAAATCTAATTCCCAAGAAATTCAATTCCAGTGTGTGAAGCAGTGATACCTTTACATCTCTTTCGGTTCAAGTTTATAACTCGCCGCAATTGCCTGTCCGCCAACAGTGCCAGTCCCAAGCTTGGAGATATGAGGAGGTTATGCTTGTAGTTTTTGTTTCTATGGAGTGTCGTTTATCATTACCTAACCATCTGCCATCTATATATAAGTGAAGGACTCGGCCACTGTCTTACTCTGGTAGTGCCAGTCCCAAGCCTCGACGTAGGAGGACGACGCTGAACATCACTGCCATGACACAGAATCGTCAATTGACTAAAAATGACTAACTAAGAGCTGTTAATTAACTGACTGAAGAGTAGACATGGCCATTCTAGGCTTCATTCACTCTTTATATGCTTTGGCTTTTGTTGTTTCTGAGGAGAGAAAAAAGAGAGATACTCGTAGGACTTTTTCTAACAGATATTGTGTTCATTTTTAAGCTAAAATGTTGGTTCCATTTTAACCGCCGGTGGACCAGTAGCGCCTCTTGAGTAGATATCTGGAGGAGGCGCTATATCAACTCTATATAATTGACTGCCTGACTGACTGACTGACTGACTGACTGACTGACTGACTGACTGACTGACTGACTGACTGACTGACTGACTGACTGACTGACTGACTGACTGACTGACTGACTGACTGGTGGAGGAGTAATCCAGGAGATGTTGTCGTGATATCAGTGCAATACTAAAGAATTCTATATGAAATGTTGCGCTTATTGTAATTATGCAAATTGTTAACGGTAGAGGGAGAGAAAGAGACAGATAGACACAGAGCGAGACAGAGAGAGACAGAGAGAACTGTTACTTCTAGGATGATTTCATCTTTTGGGGCAAATGTTAAGAATTACACAAAATAATGTGGTAAATAGATTCTCTTGATATTGAACATTTATAAAAGTGCAGCTAAAATAAAGGAAACTGTATTGATTATGATAGAAAGTGCAGCTAAACGTGTAAATATGCCTATTAAGCAAAACGTAGGTGATAGTATGTCACTGGCATAGACTGTATCTTAATTGACTTTGTTCATTCAATGTGTGAATTGGTTTTGTTAATTTAACATGTGTGTTGTTCAGGTTAATTGATGATGCTAACTGCCTGTGCTAATAATTAATTAAGTATTAATTACATTTGCTGTTGGACTGTGTCAATCGACGATGTTGATTGAGTTTGTTAATTTACATGAAACCTAGGTTCTCGTGAATAAGATGGTGCCCTTCACTTGATTTTCAAGTGGTGATGTCGAGGTTTGGAAATTACGATAACGATTATTACTCTACACGTCCTAAGTTCGCATGAGTTCATCTGTGCCGGTAATGTCTTATACTTTCTGTTATTTTTCGCAGGGGTGGATATAACAGAAAAAGTTCGGCCTTTTATTCTCGAGTTTTTAATGGAACAGAAAATTGATAACGACTATTCTCTCTGAAATTTGTAAGAGATAGTTATATGAAGCTGTGTAATCGCTATGGTGTTCCATTCGCCAACAAAATACTGTTCAGGGCAACGCCGTGGCTTTATGACGAATGCGCCTTATTTGCATATTTAGCCCCGCCTTCGGATGACGTCAAGTCAAAATTTCATTTAACGTCACCATACATTGCATTCTATATACTATGGATCCAGAGTTTAACGACAGTTTATGACAACAGAGGCCGTTGCCGTCCACAGAAATATTTTCCAATGACGAGGTATTTATGAAGTTTATGTGTGCGTTATTAAGGTGTCTATGTAAATGTATGAGCATATAAATAATTACTTGCTTACTTACAACCAGTGGATTTAGACACCTTAAAAACAAGTGCTTCCCATCCAACATTAATACGTCGGAGCCGTGTTATTCTAAGCTACGCTGTTCGCAAAGAATAATAGACTATCAGTACATTACATTAAATACTAAACACAAATAACGCATAAAATGAAACACCTTCAAAACACAATTATTCGTCCTATATTAATCCAAGTTTCGCCATTTTAGTATAATTCCTCTCTTACATGCTCAGTGCCTCTGCATTCGCAGTTTAAGAATTGAGATTGTGATAATAATTTACATATTAAATGTTTGATAGTCGCATTTTCTATGGAGTCATCATATATAATAATGAAGCGGTTAGCCTAACGCTAGCGAATGTAGACGTTTTTAGAGGTTGTAATATCCGCCCATGATTTCTTTCAAGGCCCTATTATCTTTCGATACCATCGACACGGACGCTGATACCATAATCTAGAAATGACTACATTTCTAATGGTCTTACTCTATCAAGACTTGACTTAGGGTTGAGATGACTATACAGTCTGAAATGTCATCCTAGACTTCTCTCTGAATGAGACTTCGTGTTATTACATAAACTAAGGAACTCTTATTCATCGCTAAAACACAACAAGAATCTTTGCTTCCAACGAAGAAGCCACCAATGAGTGTAAGTCTAACGCATACTAAGTTATCTCGCTTCAAATACGTCTCTATACGAAGCGTGACGGTCCACTCAGCCGGAAATAGCTCTGACGCCACACATGACCGTCATGCGCGTGGGATTGTGTGTCGAAGTTCAGCCGACGTTGGTTGTTCGTTGGTGATGCCAAAGTTTGAAGAAATCAGTCACCAGAGGCTTTTGGCGTTCACTGGAGCGAGACAGAGAACGTTAGAATAGAGACGCGATGGTCGTCTAAGAATCCTGACTCAATTTCAACCCCTCGGCGTCTTCGTTTGGGGCAGATTACGTTATGGTAATTTATGCTACACTGGTGTTCCTAATGGTTTCAAGGTTTCAAGCGATGAAGCTCCAAAAGCAATGTCATAGTCAGGTTAACATATTGTTTACAAATAGCCAGATTTCTCTATTGCATCGTATCTCTATCTGTTTGTCTATCTGTCTGGCTGTCTGTCTGTCTTTCTGTCTCTGTCTGTCTCTCAGTGTTTGGTTAAGTCAGTTGTCTCTCTATTTGTCTCTCCCTCTGTCTCTGTCTGTCCCCAACCACACTCATATCCTCACCGACCCCAATCATTTCACGCACGACCGCACATCGGTCCAGTCTACAGAACGGGTCAAAAATTCTCACATAAGTACGTTCGCCCTTCACTTCATAAGAACGCCGCATTCGTGACCGGCAAGAGGGAGGGTAGGAGGGGTGGCAGAGGTGGCAGAGGTGGCAGCAGCAGCCTCGGGTGGAAGGGTATTCATTCATGCGACCGGAATGCCGTCATCGCAAAATTTCTTTCATAGTCACGCTCGATGACTTTCCACAGAATTGAGCTACGCACATTCAAAGTCCTATGTATATTGAAGCGAGCGACGAAACATCTCAAACGATCGGTGACTTTTCTACACTCAAACAGCGAAACGATTTTTTCAAAGGAGAAACTTAAATCTCGGCAAAAACGTTGAAATGATGAATAACCTTCTAAAGGGATACGATAACAATTGGACACTGAGAGCTTCTGTTCTTGTCGTCTTAATTGGTTTCTTAAGTGGAGTTCAAAGTGAAGGTAAGAAGTATTTTGGACGTCGTAAAAAGAGTAATACCAGTTTCTTGTAATTGCAATAGAAAGTTGGTAATTGTAATCATAACCGTAATCAGGTACTTGCAATCGAAATCAGGTACATGTAGGCTAGGCCTACTTGTGATAGTAATCTTAACCTTGCAATTTGAAAGAGACAAATACCAATCTTAATCTAAAGTTATCCCTTTAGGCCGCCATGAGATTGACGTATCGGCGACTTCATAATTTTTCACAGCCTCGATGCAGAGATGGGGAATTAATATCTTTTATTCTAATCAATTAACCAGTCGATCTGACAAGTGGTTCTTAAACTTTATAGAGCGCCGAGCTCTATTGACCCTAACAAAATGAAATTCATTTAATTAATTAATTAGCTAATTCTTTTCAACGCTTTGTTTCTACGATTCGTTTAACTGATCACTATTTTTTTAATTATTCATCAGCATAACGAATGATAGCATAATGAATCAATAATTAACAAAACAATTTGCAATTAATATGGGTAATAATTGCTAGAAATGCTACTTGAAGTTTCATACTTTGTCTATTGTTCGATGTTCAGTTAATAGTCACACGTTCCAATGGAGGTGGAAACATTTTAAGATAGAACTCAAAAGTAGAAGAGGAGAGACAATAATTATAGGAAAATAAGTAATGATTAATTAATTCCGACCCTTATCTGAACTTATCACCTGCAAGAGCAGGACTTCGTAAAATACAAATATGATAAATTATAATTGTGTACCTTTATTAGACATTTTTCTCTCTCTATTTCTGTCTCCGTCTCTGTCTCTCTCTTTGTTTCTGTCTCTCTCTGTCTTTTTATCTGCCTATCTCTATATATGTGTATGTGTGTCTCTCTCACTCTCACACTATCTATCTCTCTCTTTCTACCTCTCTGTCTCTCTCTCTGTCTCTGTCTCTCTGCCTCTCTCTCTCTCCTTCTATCTCTCTGTCTCTCCCTCATCTCTGTCTCTGTCTCTGTGTCTCTGTCTCTCTCTCTCTCCTTCTATCTCTCTGTCTCTCTGTCTCTCTGTCTCTCTCTCTCTAACGTTTCTTTGATACATCTTATGTCATTTACTATTCGACATTTGATCCATATATCTCTGTGAAAGATTTCTAAAGCCACTGTCTCGTCTAAAAATACCACTTGAAAGCCGTGCGTGTGGGTTGCACATCTGTCCTTGCTCCTCTGCATGCATGTATGTGTGCATGTACGCGTGTATATACGTGTGTGCGCTTATCATTCAATGAAGGGCGGTTTAAACAGGTGCACAGGATGACAAAGACAGGTTGACCTTAACGACCTTCCCAGGTGACAGACGTCGTTTCGCCTCTCTTCTCAGCCCATTTATCCTTCATCCACTGTGACATATTATGTGATCATCCTATAAAACCCATCTGTCACAAATAAACTTCTGCTCTGACTAATGATATTTATGGAGCGCATGTACATGTAGAGGGTGGTTGAAATGAGTGCGGGTAAAATACGAGCAACGAGTTCAAAGTTGAAATGGCAATTCCATACGCACGCACTCATGCTGCAAATGTACAGAGAGAGAGAGAGAGAGAGACAGACAGACAGACAGACAGACAGAGACCAGAGACAGACAGACATGCCAACATGACTAGACAGGCGTAGTGAGACGGGAGAGACAAAGTGAAAGAGAGAGACAGAGAGACAAACAATGAGTGAGATATGCACGTAGGACATACAGACAGACAGACAGACATACAGATATACAGACAGACATAAGTGCATACAGACAGTTAAATTCATTCATTCATTATGAAAGTTTATATAGCGCACCTTCAAGGCTATTACTCTGGAGCGCTCCCTCCCCCGGCACGGCTAAAAAGAACAGTTTTAAGGAGAGTTTAAAATACCTGGCTTCCTTTGCCCTAACCCTAACTCTTACCTTCACTCTCACCCTCACATTGCCCTCACCTCACCCTTACTTTTGCCCGTACCTTACTGACCCTATTCGCTTGTCTGTTCGTCTGTCTTAGCTCTGGACGTCACCCAGTGTTCCTCTTACGTTAGAAGGACCAATGGAGTCGTCTGTTACTCGGTCGTTGACTTTACGGATCCTTGGAATATGGCTCAGAAGTATTGTCACTCCCGCAACGAAACACTCGTCGAGATATTGACTCAACAGGAGAACGACGCCGTTCAATCCCTGCTCAGCGCTAAGAACATCGTAGACTCCTGGCTAGGAGCAGCTCAGTCTAACGAAACATGGAGATGGCTCGATGGTAATTTGAACTATTCATTCGCTATTGGGATTAGAATTACAATTGAAATTAATTGTGATCGTTAATTTTGATTGTAATTATAATTGGTTTTGATTGTGATTTTAATTGGGATTAATTAATTGTCATTGAGTTATATAATAGTCTAGAACATTTTACACAATATAACTCAATGGTAACTAACTATAGGGACCTAAAACATGATTTGCCACGTAATATTGAAATGCTTGCATTGATGAGAGTAATTCTATCTAAATAGATGATGTAATGCCATTGCTGAAAGTAGTGCTTGCTCAGGTAGAAGTTGATTTAATGAAAAACATTCTTGCTGAAATAGAAGCTGGATTAGCAAACATTATCATCTTCAATCCAACTTCTATGTTTCCGAAAACAAAAGGCAAATAATGACTTTTTGGTTGTCCTTGGACCATTTGTCGTCAACTATTTTTGGCCAACTACATGTATTTCTCCGTGAACCTTTTGTCTTAGAAGCGATGGAACCGCCAAAACAATGAGCATAGTTGAAGGTTGACCTGCAGGTCTTTCCAGGCACTGTTCCAAGACAACCAGCCTACAATGTTCTGCTTAATCATAAGCCCAGGAAGCGACAGAGCACAATAAAAAGCATGTTTTATGCTGGGGCGTATAAACAGCAGGAATTGTTCAATCCTTCGTTAAAAATCTCAGCGTCTGCGTAAAATGGTCGCCTGTGATGTTACCGCATACCAATAGGTTGACACACATGTGTTGATCTATCATCGAGACATATAACACATGTGTCATTTGCTAGACCTGCAGACTGGATTGCTTTGAAACTATTTAGCGAGACACTGTAGACTAGTTGTACGTTTCAACTTTTGGGGATAGCTAGCACTCAGCCGATGCCAGTCCTAAGTCTGGATAAAGAGGAAGGGCGACGCTCAAGATCTTTATAATTTCACAGTATCGTTTAACTGCAACAATAACCATAACTTACTTTAAAAAAATTTCATTTGAAGAAATGAAGCTTTTTACGTCTAATTGAATACCATTCTGCAGTCATTAGTCGCAACATATAATACAGATCCTCCTCAGCAACCTCTTTGTCTGATCTGACCTCTGACATCGCAAGCATCCTAACTTCCTTGGCATTTCAAGACACGACACAACGCTCATGGACATACTGGTGCCCTGCGCCTAGCTTTGAAGTGACGCCGTAAAAATGTGGAGCTAATTAACGATGAGGGGTTAAATTAAGTTTGATCGGTTTTTAGAGGCTGAGTTGAGCGACCAGGGCTGCTTCGTCGATAACCTCGACGACCCTGATATGGAGATTGGAACGAACATTCCGAATAACACCATCGAAACCTGCATCAGCTACTGTGATAGCCGCTTCTACCACTACGCCAGCGTCGAGGTAAGCATACGCAGAGAAAGAAGAAAGAAGACAACGCTGTCTTAGCGACCTAATCCGTCGTCCTATTTCGGTTGCCTCTCGTCGTACTCTTCATTCTTTAGATCGACATGTCCTCTTGATACCTCGGACTCAGATGTCTTCTGCCCATTAGGCCTACCGGCCCTTTGCTTTGGAACAATATTCCTTCTCTTACTCGCTCTTTGATTTTCACTGCCATATACCCTTTACTTAAGCCTATCTGTAAATTGAAGTCAATAAAAAAGAACTTGAACTTGATATAACTCGTTATGTGTTTTCTGTTTCTGCCTGTATTTAAAGACTTCTCTTTTTTTACGGGGATTTTCACTGAGAGCCTCTAATAGGTTGTACTGTCTTGTAATCTGTAAATACAATACAATGCAGTACAATATATACCACGCAACATAGTAATAGTGCTAAACTTTCCTGGTCTTACCTTCAACGACGGTACACTGCAACATTTACCTTCATTTTTTTATCTAACGTTACCGTCGTTTGCTTCGAATATCTCGGCGGCCATTTGCAATTGTGATGAATGAGTTGGACTGTACATGAAAAGGGTGGATAGGACTTCATTGTGTTTCATTCAGACTTTAAGGAATTTTTAAATCCTTTGACAGACGCACAGACAGACAGAGAGACAGACAGAGAGACAGACAGAGAGACAGACGGATACAGACAGACAGAGAGACAGACAGGCCCGTTCAGTTGCTATAAAGACCTGAATGACAGCCGAAGGTCATTTGCGTCTATGCACAAGAGCAAATAAATTCTAAATACTGTTCCCAGTTTAACTCTTTTCAAATTCTATTTGTTGCTATTGTGTTTGCATTGTGCATTGTGACAATTTTAGCTCTCGACGTCAAGAGCATACGTTTTCACAGTCACAGCTTTAGCAAATTTAGGAAAATAATAATTATTCGGGAATATCATAATTTAGAAATTTTGGCATATTAAACTAATAAATAGAATGTTGAGGTATTGACAATTATTTAATAATGTTACATATTAGAATAAAATATTTCGGTTTAGAATATTTAGGAATAGAAGATTTTATGAAATGAAAAATAATATTAATTTCTTTTCTTACATTTTTGATTCCTAATAATTTGATTAAGTGATTGATCAAGTGTTTTCATAATTAAGAGATTAATCGAATGATTTTATTTTATTTTTTTAATACAATGATTTGATTTAATTGTTAAATTATTTGATTTTATTTAGGCTGGTGACATCTGTCGTTGTGGAATGACCTTCGGTCGTTATGGTCAGGAGGAGTCCAGTTGTGGATCATCCTGTCCAGGGAACAACAGTCAAACCTGCGGGGGTGTCTCATCGCAACAGATCTACTCCGTATATGGTAAAAACCATCATCTCTTGCGTGTGTGCTTGAGACTTATTAGTATCTCAGTGGTTGGGCTGAGAGCGCCTCCGAGTAGACTTATCGAGTAGGCGCTATATAAATGTCAAAATGAATGAATGAACGAAGAAAACAGGGATCAGCCTCTGTTGCCATTGTGTTTCAATCAGACTTAAAGTTAAAATCTGGCAATCGCAAGATGTCGTTGTACACCAAATAATCGTATCCTATTAAATGTTGTGTGTACACACCTCTATATCGTGTCAATGGAATGCTATAAAGTTAGAATTGTTCTTCACTGCGCAGTCTGAGGCGAACGCATAAAGCTAATCTTATCGCTCAATTTTGTGATCGCAATTAGTTGTAATCGAACATTTATATAGCGCTATTCTGCCATTCAGAGGCGTTCGAAACCCAGGCTATTGCTATCGTTTCTGATATATCGATTTGATTAAGATGAAAGCGCCCAACATCTGAAGATATCAAGAAGAGCTTACATGTACAATCAGCTACCAAACATTATTATCCAATCACAACAGAAATTATGTTTAGCGATACAACTGATCAAACGACGTTTCTGCATTACTTCCTAACATCTCTATCACTTATCTTAGTTCATTTGTAATGCAGTGTAAATCTTCGGAAATTTCTCAGCGCCCACAAAAGCCACGTCGGGAGACCAGCTTATTCACCGGCGCTATGCCAAGTCAAGTCTGCAATATTTCCAAGCTTCTCGTTTCTTTCCAGTGCCAGGCCAGAATCCGGGAGGTCAAGCCGTTCAAAATAAATTGATTGTTGTTGTTGTTTTTGACCACAGGCGTAGGTTCTAACTGGTTGCGTGGACAACCGAGCAACACCGACGGATATCAGACGTGTGCAACAATCGACTCAGCAACAGGGTACCAATGGCAGGATGTCTATTGCAGGGACTCATACAAAGCACTCTGCGAATTACGTAAGCATATAATACTAAGTAACCTTAGCTAACTTTACATGGATGGATGGAGGAAAAGAAGGACGAGGAATAAAAGGTGGGAAGAATGGATGAACGGAGGAATAAATGGGTGGAAGAAGAAAGATCGGATGAATGAAACATAGGGTTAGATGGAGCGAGGAACGAACGAAGAGAAATGTAGAGGCGCATCATAAATAATGAGTCCAATATTAACTAAATAGACCTATCATTCAATTGCTTTCATTATTATTTTATATTACCCAATCTGTTACTCAACTTTGAGTGCACCGGGTCGTACTTGTAGCTCTACTGATCAAGCCTTGCTCATTGTCCCATTTGCCCGTACAGCTACCAAACAGAATCGTGCCTTCTCAGTGGTTGGTCCCTCGCTCTGGAACATGCTCCCGTTGGCGTTGCAGTTGTCGCCAAGGGTCCACTCAGACTCATTTTATACTTACCTTAAAACTGTTCTTTCTATGTGTGCTCGGATAGGGAGCGCTCATGAGTAGCAGCCTAGAAGGGGCGCTATTTAAATCTTCGTAATGAATGAATGAATGTATGTGGCAAATAGTGGTGTAATTGAGGAAAGGAAACAATGGATATCTTTATAATATTATGTTACTGTGGGCAGTTAAACCCTGACACTCCATAACTTCCCTCTTATTAATCAGTGCTTGTGTCTGTTTTAGGTCCTGTGAACAATAATTGTTCTCTAAGTACTCCTCGATCGTTCTCTATCAACGGTCGATGTATTGTACCAACCGATACAGAGACGAACTTCTTCCTATCGCGATACACTTGTCGTTCTTACGGAGGCGATCTACTTACTTACCTGACGGCATCTGATACGGAACTTCTGGCGAAGGTCCTCAACAATCCATCGACGGAGTCTGTTCAGTATTTCATTGGATTGACGAAGTGGGCTTGGAAGTGGCAGACGGGTGAGTCATAATAAAATGGAGATCTATCGAGGAAATATCAATAAATGAATAAAAAAACTAATTAAATTTTTTTAAAGAAATAAAAATAATAATATTATATATTAAATATGAATAAATACGAAACATCAATATAAATAAATATAATAATCTAATGAAAATATGAATAAATATAAATGCGATTAAGATTACGAAGTCGTCTTTTCCCACGCTGTAGATAATGAGTTCCTCTACACGAATTGGAAGTACACGAATCCCACTGGACCTGGATTCGACTGCATAACGATCAAGAGAGATGCATCACCTGGAGAATGGATGACGACCACCTGTGACACAACACATCTCTACATCTGTCAGAAGAGTACGTTGCACTTCCACTACCTACCTATGACTCTCTCCCTTCCTCACTGTCTCGGTTCGTCTGTCTGTCTGTCTGTCTGTCTGTCTGACTCTGAATGTCTCTGTCTATGTCTGTCTCTGCCTGTGTTTCTGTCTCTCGCTCTCTGTTTGTCTCTGTCTGTCTGTGTCTCTCGTTCTCTCAGTCTTAGTCTATCATCGACCTTCTATTTGTTCTTTTGCCTCTACACTTTTCATAGTTAGACAGTTTTAGACTAAAACCCATAACAGCGACTGCAGCAAATAATAATTGTTTCTACCCCTTCCACAGGTAACGCCACCGTCGGGGTAACAGCTCCTCTCTTCACTCCAGCACCGCCAACGACCCCCAGAAGAACCCCTCTTCCCCCTCTGCCAACATCCACCCGATCACGTGATACAGCGTCGGGGTCAACTACCCTGCATCCACTCCAGCCTCCGAAGTCATCGGCAGCCAATGGGACACCGGCACCGATCAACACCGCAGGTGAGAGACAGATAGACAGATAGACAGAGACAGACACACAGACAGACAGAGACAAACACACAGACAGCAGACGGAGACAGACACACTGAGCTACAGATAGGCCTACCTAGACTCTGATTTTTTCCTACAAAGGACCCAAATTTAATGATGATTGTTGGTTTTGTAACAGAACATAAATAACATTCTAATAATTTCCTAGACCATTAATTATTATTAGTTTATTTCCCAGTAATTAAGCCTCGATGCGGTATGACATCTGGAATGTATTATTAAATACATAGACGAATATCATCATCATCACCATCACCATCACCATCACCATCACCACCACCACCACCACCACCACCACCACCACCACCATCACCATCATCATCACATTCATCCCATTCATCAGTGATGGATGGGATAAAAAAACGAAAACAATCGATGACTCAATAAGTCGGTCAATAGGTAAGTAAGCAAGTAGCTCAGTCAGTCGACCATTCAATCGGAAAGTAGCTTGGTTAATCATTCGTTCAGTTGTTCAGTCTAGCAGTTAACAATTCCTTCATTCCTTGATTCAGTCAATTTGTTTACTAGTCTATAAGTTCGCATTATATGTATCTTACGTTATGTTGTTTTCAGCGATCATAGGTGGCGCTGTTGCTGGTGGCTTCGTCATCCTGATCATCATCGTCGTCGTCATCGTCTTCATCTGCATGAGGTCAGTCATCGACACGGGTCAATATTTACATTACACAAGAATGCTATAATTGATTACTGAACCATTAAATATTTTAATATAGGAATTTTTACATATAGGCCCCAAGACAAAGCGAGAGTTGTAGGCCTACTTGAGATTGCGACTGTGCGGTTGGTGAGCGGAGAGGGTACAGAGTTCAGAGGTGCATGTAGAAGTTGGTAGGCTATATACCTGTTTATTCATTATTTCAGAAACCGTGATATTCCGACGCACGATTCAAAGACCGACATGACGTCTGGTGACGCAGAAGTTCCTCCGCCTCCTCCGACATATTTCTTTGGAATCGAAACAACTCCGAAGTATCGTAACGAGAAACCTGCATATCCCTCCCTGCCCGACTTCAAAGAGGGCAAATCGGGAAAACCCGCAACTGTGGGTCGAAACAAAAGTCTGAGAAATTCTACCAGCAAAAATCCAGACGTCATCCCGATCTACCCGAGCCTAACCCTGACGCCTCTCGACGATTCAACCAACCACGCCAAACAATACTCCGCTGACATTTTCGTGAACCCAGAACTTAGCTACTGAGTCAACTATTTTCCGTATTTTTATAGCTCGTGTATATTTTACGACGATCGGCGAGGTTTCGTTGCAATGGTGTTGCAATAAGGAACAGAATTTGTGCAATGTTCGTTTGTAGACATTTAAGTTAATCTGATCACCAGAAGTATCGTGTTTCGTGATGTGCAGAGCGAATCCTTTAGGCCTAATATAGTCATTCTGCGGCAGAAGGTTTTTCGAGTATTATCTAAAAACGACACAAACCATAACCAACTCTCACAACGTCAACCCTCACGACGCATAATTAAAAGAATTTTGATGTTTTTAACAGTGTGCAAATGTGCAATGGTCACCACCTGCGGAATTGCGCAATGGTTTCTCTTCTGCATGTCAGCAACCATTGTGGTAGTAATCCCTATTGGGGTATTGGTAGGCCTACATGGTGTTCAGACGCAGTTTTATGGAGCTAATCTATGTCGTCAGTATTAGGCTAAGATATTGGCAATAGTTGACCAGGGTCGGATAAGTTAATTGCTCATCCCTTTCTACAACATTCCTGGATGAAATGGACCCTGAAGGAATGGTTCCTAGATGATTGGTTTGGATAGAAATTATTCTTAAGGGAAATGGTTACTGGAGGAACGGTCACTGGAGGTAATG
This sequence comes from Bimastos eiseni, assembly GCA_959347315.1. Lineage (NCBI taxonomy): Eukaryota > Metazoa > Annelida > Clitellata > Crassiclitellata > Lumbricidae > Bimastos > Bimastos eiseni. Next base: position 410,259 of record OY365820.1, read on the forward strand.
TCCGTAAAGAAATATTGCTTAGACGATTGGTCCTTAAAGAATGGTTCTTGGAAGAATGGTCCCTCTATGATTATTGTTCTTACAGTAAATGGAATTTAGATCCAGGTATGGAGTACTGAGCATATAGAATAGTACTTGCCTGTTCTAGAAAGCTTATTGGCTACTATAACCAGTACTTCTTTGTTATCGGCAGTTCTCACTTTCCGTTTGATTAACATCATAAGTTATTACTACCAGTGATAAGTTATAGTATTTGTTCAGTGTTTAACATTTTATTTTACATATTTATGGTAGAAGAAACTAATTATACTGTGATGCCTGAAAATGTAAATACAGACTATTTTAAATAAAATATGCTTTAAACCTGTGCAATTGACATTAAAATGTGTTTCATGTGCCAGTATTTCAAACATTATGGGAATTTCATACACTTTAGTACTCAGTACTCCTCTGGTTTTAAAACTAATTATAAATATCTTTGAAGGAAAGGATTTAATAATCTTCTTGCCCAACCGATTTTGTCCAAAACTTAACAATTTCAATCAAGACCACAACAGAGAGTTTAGCAGAAATGATTAAACACAACACAACCAATCAAATGTTTAAACATTAAGTATTGCACAAGCATATTTATTTAAAGTTGTTTCAGTTTTTATATTAGGCTGAATGTTCAATTCTTTGCCACTAGAATATACCACCTCAGGCTATAGCACTAAACCTCCACTGTGTCAACGGTAGCGAATTTCTCACGTTGGTTTTCAATATCGAGCAAAACAGGTCATCACCGAGATTTCATAGAATTGTCAAAATAACCACAACAACGAACTAAAACTACAATCTTTAGGGCTGTCAAAAAACGATGAAATCACAACCCAGGTACCCGTCGATCCGGGCGGTCGCGTACCCGACCACGCGAATATTTTGTTAGGAAATGTAGGGAATCGCCCATTTTTACGGAATTTCGTTACCCGAGAACCGGTTTCATTGCCCGGGCAGTCAGCCAATATCATTCTTATGACACAGTGCATAAACCAGGTTGCGAACACAAAAAAGGACAACACATAAAAAGTTGAACATCAGTGATTCCCAAACTGTGGTCAGTCCACGAGTCCTTCGTCCCAGATCCGCAAAGTAAATGGGGAAAAATTTTTAAGTAACTTTGGCGGCTTTATCCCTTCTTACATTCTAAAAAGTAATAGCATAAAACATAAGGTTACTCAGATGGCAGTTAAAACAAACATTAATAAATTCTGGACTGCATTGGAAAAATCCTTCTGAAGATTTTGGGAAGCATTTCTCTACACTCTTGTTCTCCTATGACAAGGTCTCACAATGCATCATCCAAAGACAAAAGCTTAAATTGGAATATGTCATCAATTTCTATTAAACAGAGATTTACATAAACAGGTTCACACTGTATAAACAAATAATTAATATGGAATTATATGTAAATGGAATAGAAATGATATGTCATCAAGCCATTCATTTTGTAACACTATGAACTAAACTCAGTTCAGTTCAGTAGGTTGCAGTACAATTGCACAACATGCTAGCACATGGCCACCTATGGATGTTGTTTACAACATTACTGCTCTTCCTAAGACAGTTTAAAACAATTTTAATATACTTTTTCCAATGTTAATTAAATGATAAAGAATATCCAAACAGACAGTTGCCCAGCAATTTAAGATTCACACTTTAAATGCAGCAACCGTCTGATTTCAAGCAGAAAACAAGCTTTAAAATTCTTTTTTAACGATCTTTTAGGACGGACAATCGTCTAGTCGATGTAACATGGAACGAAAATATAACAAGTTCAAGTATAATAACGGTCTGATAAAACGATACAGGTTCATCAAAATAGGTTAATACTAATTGTAATTCTCTAACTACTGAGTCACCAAGTACTAAACCCTGGACATATTTTTAAGGCATCAGTTGACTTCTTTTCCACATATCAATCAATATCCTTTTTTCCAATCAACTGGAAACTTGAGTGGCTCTCCTTTGACGTAGCGGTCGTAGTTCACAATAAAACTTTCCGCAACCTGAAAAAAATAAACAGATTTATACTAAAAATATTTAGTAACTTGATTTTTCTAATATATATCATGTTACGATCATTATTTTAGGCTCTTCTTTTAAGCTCATGTACAGAGACAGACAGACAGCCAGCCAAACAGACAGACAGACAGACAGACACCAAGGGACGTACACACAGGCAGTAAAAGAGATACACAGACCACGTTTAGAAGCAGAGGCAGATTTAACAATTTTCCACCCAAATAAGTCAAGATTTCTAGGCCCCCTCCTCCCAAGATTGACTGACGCTATAGTAGACAGAGAAACGAGCACTACCAGTATTAAAAAATGAAAATAAATAACAAGTGAGTGTATTATATAGTTTAAACCTTAATAACAGTGTAACACAATGATTAAACAGTTCTTCCTTAGTCCACTGGCTTGCTATCGTTTACTTTTTAAAAGAAACAATTTTTCAATCCAACTTTTGTTGGCCTAGTGGTAAATATGTCGCTGTTTAGAAGCATTCTAACAGGAACCAGAAAAGGCAGATATACAGAAGACATCAGACATCACATTTTGGCAACTGGGGCAGACAGACAAACAGTGAAAATTGGACACACATGATATATAGTACATACCTACGTTTTTACATTCAAAGATTGATAGTGGGAACTAGAGTGAACGACCGACCTTGGTGTTGTCCAGGCAAAGTCCAGCAAGGTGTGGTGTGATGGTCACTTTGGGATGCTTCCAGAGTGGACTGCTGACTGGAAGAGGTTCCGTTTGAAAGACATCCAAGACCGCACCACCAATCCAGCCGCAACTGTAAGTAAGAATATTCTTTATTAGACTACAAGCCATATTGATTAAGTCTAAACACTGATGACCACAAAAGATTATTTACATACGATACCATACAACTGTATTCGATAGAATTGCCCTTCCTCCAAAGTTCATACATTTATGACTTAACATAGATGGTGCTGAGCAATTATGAGCGAGGGACTTACTCAAGATCCCTACACAGTAACCATCTCAGAGGAGGAGGACGAGGAGGAGGAAGAGGAGGAGAAGGGAGAGGAAGAGAAGGAGAAGGGGGAGGAAGAGGAGGAGAAGGGGAGGAAGAGGAGGAGAAGGGGAGGAAGAGGAGGAGAAGGGGAGGAAGAGGAGGAGAAGGGGAGGAAGAGGAGGAGGATGAGAAGCACGGGAGGAGGAAGATCGAACCCATATTCTTCACATTTCTGAGCACGGTACTCTAACCAGTTAGCTGCTAAATATAGAAATCCACTTCAGCAAATTCTTTACTTACTCGAGCGCTTTGATTATTGTCTCCTCGTGAATGCAGTTTCCTCGCCCGATGTTGATGAAAACCGATTTCTGAAAATAAGAAATAGGTTCAAACATTCTGCTTAAGCCTACCAAAATTTTTCAATGTAAATGGCCTCGTTCTGTGAGCTAAATGTTCTCATTAAACGAAAATACAAAACACTACGACAACACAGATGTTCACAAAGTATTGTTAAGATCTCTACATCTTTGAAATCACATTTCCACCACAGGCTTCCTCTCCATCATTTAGACTCTTTGGTTTGCCATTGGTCGATGCCCCGTGACCTTGGCGCTATAGAAGTCGCTAATTACAATCGTATCAGTTTGACAATTGACATAAATCAACTTTACAACCGACAACAGAAGCACAATGGCTTTGTCTTCTATTTATTAACTTTCTCGTTTTCTTGATTTTACTCACAAAAAACAGATTTGCAAGCAAAGAGAGGTAACATGTAACAACTGTAACACAAGACAACTGCAACATGTGTAAACTGAAGGACCAAAACCACCCTCCCCGCCTCCCCGAAACATCAGTCCGAAAGAACTCTGGTTTCCTACATGAAATCATTGACTAACTTTTGCGGCGCAGTGCGACAAGACCTCTCCGTCAAACAATCCGTCTGTTGATGGAACACTTGGCAACACACACAGAACGTAATCTGAAGCAGCCAGAAGTTGAGGAAGCTCTGAGCTCAACCTGAATTAGAAATCAACAGTGCCTCACTTCATTGTATCTTAACTGAAAAATAAATTGGTAATGATAATTAAAGATAATAATTATTTTTTAAATTTCAAATTGACAAACCACACTATGATGACAAGTACAGTACAAACAAAATGGTGACAAGTTATTTACTACAAGAGTCCCATTTAACTGTTGGCAGCCATGCTAGGCGTCCAAATTGCAAATTCACATAGCGCCACTACAAGAGAGACTAGTCGAAGGCGCTCCTGACCTAACACAGTGAAACGATGATTGAACAAGGTCTTGTGAGCAACATATTCCAGGAGAATTGACTGATCAGTGCAAATCCTCTGCACTGGAGCATGGAATTCTGGGCAATTGAAAATAACTTCCCAATGTGGCCTAAAACTTCTCAGATTGGTGTCTCCCAACCTGGACACCACAGTTTCAAAGAGTAATGTGTACCTGCTCTAAGAGTGTCAAAAATGAATAATACCTAGGTCTAAAGAAGTCTTTTAAGTCGAGAGATGAGTCTTAAGCCTACAAAAGAGTCTAAAGTCTAGACACGAGTCTTAAGTCTAGAGAAGAGTTTTAAGTCTATACCTGAATGACATTAAACAATTGCCAGGAATAAGCAACTCACTCTGGCTACAGTCTCTTTTGAGGAGTGGTATATAAATATTTCTGATTACGATTAAATCGTTACCGATATTCGTCAACAGCTGTACATATCGTATCTTGCGACGGAAGTTCTTTCACGAGCGCCCAGATCTTCACTTCGAAAGCTTTGGCAACCTTAGCAACTAACCAAAACAGACAACATTGCAACTACATGAATCGAAATTGCAAGCATTCCCTAACACAAGTATTTAATGAATATGAATATCATTTAAATAGATAAATTGGTTCTGATCTAGAGTAAAAGGACTCCAGACATTGCCTGCATTCTGTACTACCATAACCACTCTCAGGGTTAACATTACATGTTCTGCATGTTACACTCTGCATGTGTTACACTTGTAATGCTATGTATGTGTTACACTACATGTAACACATCCAGAGTATAACAAGCGTATAATGTAAAAGGTGCAACTTGTAACAGCTAGAAAGAACACTTATTACGTATTGACAAAAGACCAAAATATATCTTATAAAATAATCCTGCAAATCATGAAGATCATACTAACTCTCTTTCCCAATATCTCCGAATCCCACAATTCCCAGCGTTACATCTGTGAGTGATCTATATGGTAATTTCTTCCTACAAAATACAACGCTTTCATCTCAGCCAATTCCTTTTCCCGGAAATCATTTCCACATTGAAACTCTTTTTACACATACAACTAAATACAGAAAAACAATTGTGAAATCACAGGCATTGCATCGTATTTTATATTTATATAGCGCCTCTCACAGAATGACTATTCAGAGGCGCTCTCAGCACGGAACACCTGGGGAAAAGAAACGTCTTTAAAGAGCGAGAAGCCGATGGAGAGAATCTAGGCATTAGTTTAGTTCTTAGTGATGGAGGAAGGTCACTCCAGGTAGATGGACCCACAACAGCAAATGCCTAATGTTGGTCCAAAGCAGTCTTCTAAGACTTAGGAACAAAAGGATCAACAGAGCGTAAGGAACAAGGTAAAGTTTCTCATAACGGCCTTTGCAAATAGTCAGAGAGATATGAGCACTGCCCAACTGGGCTTTGGAAACTAGAAAGAAGATCTCGTAGTGGATACATGCAGGAAGCCAGTGCCAGATAGACAGACAGACAGCCATACAGAGACAGACAAGAATACCAACAACCATACACATAGTCGGTTTCATACCATAAACTCTGCTGTTGAGATTCCCTCATCTGAATGAAGTTTCTCTCGTTGGTTATCATGTATCCAAGGACGTACTCTGCCATCTGGATGCCATAGAAAGCGCCATTCCTCGTCACGGCATAGGCTGGAATGGACTGGAAAAAAAACTTTAAAAATAATCATAACAACAATAACAAATTACCCCAGCCAATCAGAATAAGCCAAGAAGTCAACCTGACCTAGTTTTAAAAACAACTGATAATTATTATTAATAATAAAAGGAATTTCTCAGTGTCCTATTCTCATGCACTGCTGTGCCTTCTCTACTGTGGGCTTGGAATGGGCTTCCTCTGGACCTCCAGCTTTCACGTAGAATCTCTTCATCGTCTTTCTACTCTTCTTTAAATCTGTCCTCTTTGACCGTGATTGGACAGGGAGCGTGTCTGAGTAGATTTCTTGAAGAGGCGCTATATCAAATTTCACTGATTGAAATGATCCCAGCCAAGCAGAACAAGCCAACAGTCACCCTGACCTAGTTTAAATAACAACTGATAATATTACTATACTGTAATTTATGGTCAGCCCAAATGAAATGAATCTATTTATAATATATACAACAATAATAATAACAACAAGATTAATTGATAATAATAATAATTACACTATTTATTTAGGTCTATACAAAACCTGAGACCAAAGAAAAAGGAGCTATACAACAATAAAGAAATAAGCGAATCATGATGATCGAATGGAATCGACTGCCACTCTCTCTTTGTAGCTAATATTCTTCCTTCAAAATGCGGCTAAAATCTTGCAATTTCTCTATTCAAGGATTTGGAAATCTAATTGCATCTTCTCCTGGCAACTGATATATAAACGCCTCAGATTCACATTTTGTTGTGACCTTGCGTGAGTTACAAAACTAATTAATAATAATAATATTTGATAACAATGAAATAGAAAGAGCTTAGGCTAAGATTGTAATATCTCCAGAAAGGAAAGATTCTTTATATGGCCACAAAAACTGTTCCATTGAATAAAAAACCTCAACCTTTTCAGCACTATTCAATATCTCGAATGGCCTGGTTTTCATGCTTCTACCATAAGATACGCTCCCAACGACCTATTGATCCTGCACCGCAATTAATAAGTAAATATATGCAAATGATCTTACCGACGATCTAGTAAGCGATCGACTCAAACGATCAACACCTGAAAGATCAACAACGATCACATCTTCACATCTATTTATTTCTTTTATCCTTCTGATGATTAAACATTAACATCAGCAATTGTAAGAACTTGGCAGAGAAAAAAAATGTCTAGAGTCATACTTTGAAAGGATGCTTATCATTGTTGATATTTATTTCTACCCTTGAGTTGTTTCAGTTTAACAACACTGTGTGATAACAAAGATCATTAGTGTCGCCCTCCTCCTTAATCCAGACTTGGGACTGGCACTGCTAAAGTGCAGGCAGTGGTGCAGTTATATTTCTACTCCTAATTCTCAGGTTTTTTTATACATAGGCATGATCTTTGGGGGTACCAGAGGTATCTGCAACCCATATTTAGCACTGAAGGATACTGCATTTCCATATTTTTATACATTCTTATGACGATTATTATTTTATCGGAGAAAGTCATTCATTTGAGCATTAAAAACATAAGACAATAACCAAGCAAAACCATAATGACCATCAAAATTATTATTATTAATATCATTATAATGAATAAAATATAAGCAACACCAGTGCTTTTTTGTAGAAACAAATGTGCTGGAATGCATCTGTAGGCTATTATCAAAAGAAATGACGTCACCTGACCTAGTTTTCTCCAACCTCAGCCACTCACAAGGAGGAATTGGTCACCTCGATCCAGTTATTTTCTATCTTTTCGATCCTACCTGATGCTTACCTGCCCAGATCGAATGAAGCCATCGAAGATTCGGAAGATTATGTATCAAATCGTGGTCAACTATGAGATTCGGATCAGCGATGATGATTTCACACGACTTGAGTAGGCTCAACTCTTCAGCTGATATTTGAGGACTTCCTTTTAACAGAATAAAAACATCATATGCTGAAACTACAGAAAAAATGTGACTAAATATTTATTAAGAAATCATAAGAAACCATTTTCAAGTATTTACAAGATCTTGCTAAGGATTATGATATAAATACAAATAAGTCAATATTAAATATATATGCAATGTATATGTGACCCAAAATAGAAAAAACCATTATCAGTATTTTATTTTAAAATAATTAAATAATCCACTTCAAGGCATGGAACACCTGAGAAGTTCTCAGACAAAACAGACCTTCATTTTCTTAATCTCGGCCTATGAGTGCGGTCGGTCTTTCCTACCATCTTCCCATCGACAGTGTACGATCGGGGCACTCGTCATAGAGCAGTCGGCAAAGGGGCGAACGCGTAGCAGATACCTCCAGACGAATTTGAACTCCAACCTCTCTCTCTCTCTCTCTCTCTCAAACGTAACGCGATAAATTATAATAGACTCCACAAGATAAGCTTAAAAGAAACGTTCCAAACATGTATAGAAATGCGCTATAAAAGTTGAAAGCAATAACTCTGCAAACTTTAGGGGCATTTCTGTCAAGCCGTACGTAAGACAATTTTCCAAAAATGTCGTTAAATTTCAGTTCTAACTCAAACTAGTTGCCCTACCTGAAACGATGACGTCCAATCGTATATCGGGTCTGATAGCTTTAACGGCCAGAGCGATTTCTTCGCTTTGAGCAGATCTGTGCAGAATCCCGGCAAGCGGTCTCTTCGAAGCCATCGTTGAACTTGATCTATCGACTTTGCATTCAAAGGTCGCCTTTTTAAGAAACACAGACGATGCGAGTCGTTCACAAGCGCCTACCATTCGTGTAGTTTCCCCAAGGCGCCGCGTTAAGGCCATCTTGCAAAGTTCACGCAATTAAAATTTGGGATGCACAGCTAGCCCTTGCAGATGAAGATTGTCATTGACTTTGCAAAAGTTTTGCGGTACATTTTTATTAGTCATATTCTCCATCGATTTGAAAAATATCAACAGATACATGTCTTAATCTGTAAAAGTTAATAACGCTTCTTGAGTGATCCTAAAACAAATTATACTTTTGGGAAGCAATTCAATTAAACTGGGTGACATTTGACCTAGTGAAAAAATATTCATCCTCTGCCCAAAGCTATGTAATTGAATAATGAGGCCTGAATTTCCAGATGGCCTAGTCACCCTATTGGGTCAACTTTGACCCTTATGCTCGTAACGTGTTAAATCAATCATTGCAACTCATCTACGTGTGATCAAGGGTAAATTCTGCTAATTATAAACACCCTAATTCACGCAGTTTTATTCACGGGAAACTAGCTGTCACAGATACAATGTATATTTGTATATGCAGATGATCCGAAAACTGGACCGGCTGTAACCTACCGCAACGGGTGCAATTAAGCGCTATATTCATAAGTGTTCCACCCTGTTTTGAAGATTGTTAACGCGGTTGGTAAGTTGCAGTTTAATAATTGTCAGACGCCTATTTCGCATTTATTGGCGTGTGTACCAGTTGCGACTAAAGAATTTACGAAGTGAATGAGATACAAATTAAGGTGTTTAACGAAGGTAAACAAGTTCACTACGAGTCATCAGTGGCGTTGCCAGAGCTACGAGGTTTAGGCTGGCAAAAAGTTCCTGGGGTAGGGCTATATGGGTATAGCGTCGTAAGCTGCCCCAGCGGGGTCTGGGACGTAGCCCCAAAAGTCTGCCAAACTTTAAGCATCTCTCCTTCATGCTTTCCATATCCGACAACAGCCTTCCTTCTTCATCCTCTATGTTCCTCTGTTTAAGTATCGTAATTTTGCCGAAATTTCTTTATCAAGTTGCTACAGCTTTGATTGACAATAGAATAAAGGATGAGACTTTTATATAGAATTGGAAACAGTAGATTTAGAGGTGTGTTAGCAATATTTAATTTGATACACTACTTGACACTGTCTAACGACATCTTGCGACGTCTCACTTACAGAATACCTTAGCAAGCATCATTGTCACTTGTCAAATTCGATTGTGTATAGGAGTTTATTCGTAATGATGATAAAAAATCTATTTTGATGAGGACATCCAACCAGGCAGAAATCAAGTACATAAATTCGAACATTTTAAATTGGCCTCAGACTATCTTCATGTCTGCCCTGCCATTAGTATGTCTCAGACTATGTCTATCGCTGTCTGTCTGTCTGTCTGTCTGTCTGTCTTTTTCTCCTGTGACGATGGATCTATTAATAGCCTTTCTCCCAGTCGACTGTGTCGAGCAGAGGATCTTCATTTATATAACGCTTATAGTTCACCAAGAAACTGGCCAGCAACTGAGAAACAGAAAAAAATGCAGTTATTATAAGTTCAATACCAAATTATAAATCGACGTTAGGTGAGCGAACGAGTAATGAAGACATTATCAATTCAATCAATCAATCAATATCGTTTTTATTGACTCCAAACGCAGTAATTATTAACAGTACATATATAAAGTAATTTTCAGTAAAAATAAAAATAACACGATGGAAAACAAAAAAACTGAACAATAGGTTGCAGAATAGTTTGGTATTGAGGTTGGAGGCAACGGGGAAAGAAAAATCTCCAAAGGAACCGTATGGGTTCACTAGTAGGGGACACCCTTTCATACTAGTATTAGGCAGAAGATTGACGAAATAAGGCAGACAAATTCGAGTAATTTTAACTTAAATAGTTAACTAAGCCAAGGAAGTGTGACCAGTAGTACACGTACTTATTATGAATGGTTTAACATGTCTATTTTAAGTCTAGCCTTAAACAGACGGAGACTATAAATTGGTCGTATAATAACAGTATAGCATTCGAAGTCGATGGACCAGTATATTTAAGGGAGAATTTAAGCGTATTTGTTCGACAGAGGATGGGTCTGTAATTGGAAGAGGATTGTATATTGTAAGGGTTTACAGTAGAGATGGGAATAAAATGGCAGTCAAAGATTGATGGTAGTTGCAAGACAATAAATGAGCGAATTAATGAGTGAATTAGTGAGTGAATTACTTAATGAAAAAATGTTTCAAATAATTGATTAATCAGTTAGTGAATTTATCAGTGAATGAATTAATGAGTCAAGCAATTAATTAATAAGTAAATTAGTTAATGAATGAATTAGTTAATGAGTAAATGAATTAATAAATGAATGAATTAATCACTGAGAGAGTGAACAAATGAGTTCATTTATCCATTCATTCGATAATTAAGTAACTCATTAATCAAAAAGTAATCAACTCATTAATTCGTTCATTCATTCTTTCATTCATTCATTCATTCATTCATAATCAACTTCATTAGGTTATTCATTTCTTCAATAATTAATTGATTCATTAATTAATGATTCATTCATAATCAACTTCATTAGGTTATTCATTTCTTCAATAATTAATTGATTCATTAATTAATGATTCATTCATTCCTTTGTTATTTCATTCGGTAGTTCCTTCATGCAATCCTTCACTATTTCATACACCCACCCACCCACCCACCCACCCATACATTTAATGACTGATTTTCCTACCAACCGTTTTGGGAGTAACTCCTGCGTTTGAGTCGTGTGGAGTGACAGTCACATGTGGATGAGTCCAGAGTGGACTCTCCACTGGGAGTGGTTCCTTTTCGAAGACATCCAGGATGGCGTGACTTATCCAACCCTCGCTGTTGTTAAAGAGAAATCAGGAGAACAAGAAAGACGCTTGATAATTGCAAACATTTGTCACACAATGTTGTTTGACCTCCCTCTGTGCTCCTCTCTCTCTCTCTGTGCTCCTCTCTCTCTCTCTGTGCTCCTCTCTCCCTCTGTGCTCCTCTCTCCCTCTGTGCTCTTCTCTCTCTCTCTCTGTGCTTCCTTTCCTACCGCCTTTCCTTTTCCAAGTTTCTCTGTCTGTCTGTCTCTGTCTTTGTTTCTGTCTGTCTGTCTGTCTCTTTGTCTCTGTCTGTGTCTCTCTCTGTCTGTCTCTATCACTGCCTCTGCCTCTGTCTCTGTGTGTGTCTCTCTCTTTCTCTCTCCCTCTCTCTCTAACTCAATTCTAACTCATTCATTCATTCATAGATTCATTCGTTCTTTAGAATGGATTAAATCATTCATTTGAAAGAAGAATCAGGGTCAAGGTGAGTAAGTATGTCGAGGGCGATAAGAAAGGAAGGAAACACGGAACAGTCACTATTCCTTGTACATGCGAATTCTAAATCCAACTATTGTGAAAGTGTTTTTTACGCGACCGATTATTTATTTTTTTAATTAATTTTTTAACATGCGCAAGATCACTCGGACATGTTAATCTGAGGCGCGGATATATCAGTCGCCGTGAGAAGATGCACTGAGATATACAATTCCTTAAAGTCAAAGAGAAATGGTGAGTTCTGAATCGTTTTTTTGAAGAAGGAGAGTGAATTTGAGCCAAACGCATAATAATATTATTAACATTGTATTAAGATGTTTATAATCAATTGTACGGTGTATTGGATGGAAGTTAATCAGTTTGATTATGTTATTTTATTAGGACTCACTCCAATGCGCGGAGTATCGTAGAATTACTGATGACGTTTCCTCTTCCAACGTTAATGAAAACCGGTTTCTAACACAAACACATATTCACAAGTAATTCGACGAACTTAGGCTAATTCGAGTAACTTATGCTAATTTATGCTAATTCGAATAACTTATGCTAATTCGAGTAACTTATGCTAATTCGAGTAACTTATGCTCAGTTCACCTATCTGTGCAAATATTTTAAACTTATGTTCTATTCACTGATTTATATCATTTTGAACGAATATTGTCATTTTTCTTGAGACACCAGCTATTTAGACAGGATAGACAAAAAGATAGGAGCACAATAATTTAGCGTAGGGACCGCAGTTACCTTTGTCTTTCCTTTGGATAGAGTGTCACCGTCGAAAAATCCGTTGGTGCTCGGAGTGCTCGGTAGTACGCTGACGACGTAATCACAGAAAGACAAAACGTCACCAAGGTCTGGTACCAGTCTAATGACAGATGAGCGCAGCGCGAAAGTTTAGACATATCAGTATCAAAGTTTTATGCTCTATATGACATCTTCTGATATTTCTGTGAAGGTGTCTAAACTGAGGAAGTTGACCGCGTGTAGATGGTTAAAGTGTTCGATGAAATGGACTTGAACAAGTCAGTGATCGTGTTTTACTCTTGAAAGTGTTTTAAAGGTGTCTAAACTTTGCCGAACTGTCAGCATGTAATTAGACTGCGCAAGCTGAGTTTCAAGCAGATGACTAGATTAGAACAGTTGTGCCCACCTCGTGGCAACGCTAACGGTTAGAACCTATGCTTTGGACAACTTAGTCTATCTATAGACTATAGCATGGTGTATAGTTGAAGTCATGCAGCTTGTATTAAGCACTTCCTGCTATTCGACCGAGTACTCGACTCCAAAACTACTCGTTAGCGCAGCCTTACCGATTTGTTAACGTGTAATTAGACATCGACGAATTATGTTTAATTCGATGACTTGATCAAAACAGTTAGGGCTTCCTCTTATATAGATTCCTTTTATATCGTTATAAGGGTGTCTAAAAACAGCATTTTGCCAATCTTCTACTATTAGGGCAAAATGTTTAAAGCACCTACTTATGAAAAGTGACTATTAAAAAAAAGAGACATCTTGAATTTGAGAACGTGTAATTAGATGAAGCATGTTGGACTTAAAATCATCATCATAAGTCGTGCGCGACTGTTATATTTATGTATATATAGCTTCTTGTGAGGACGTTTTAAAGGTGTAAAAGTAAATGTAGTCTCTATCCACTTTGAAGGCGGAAAGCCTCAAGCTAACGTTAGACGCTTCTTGTAGCGTTTGATAGCGATAGACGCAGCCATTTACCTGTATTCGTCTACATCTGGGCATTTGTTGAACTCTGTTGGAAAAGATCGAACCAAAGCCCAGACTCTCAGACCAAAGAACTTCGACACACGAGCCACTACAACGTTACAGCGGACATTTCGATTACTACAGGGATAGAATGGTATTGTAATGTAATGGAATATTTAAATAGCGCCCCATAAACATATCTACATTTCGATATCTACAGGGTTAGAGTTGCTTCGTTAGACTGTGTTTGGATCGTAAGATGATGGTGGTCATGATAGTATATCTGAAACGCAGGTTCAAGTTGAAAGCGTTTTAAAGGTGTCTAACGATTAAGAGCATCGCAAACCTACGTGCATAACATCAGTTCTTTCTTCCCATTAAAGATGACAGATTCTTTGTTTCCGAGGTGTTATACCGATATTGACTATCATTATCTTACTTACCTTTCTTTATTTCTGATCGATAGTAAACTTCTGAGATTTGTCAGCTCATACAGTAAACAACGACACGATGATGACGATAATTTATTTATTTGATGGCCTCTGATAAATATCTATTTGAAAGGTGCTATATAAATATTTTTGTCTGATCATTATTTTAAAAATGAATTCACGTAGGCCTAACCTTCTTGGCCAATTTTTCCAAATCCGATTATTCCAATCGAAAGTTCACTCATTGGTCTCGCCTCTTTCTTTTTCCTACAAACCGACATTTTCTACAATACCAGTTGCTGTCGTGTGATCAATGCACACCCTGTATAAACTAATTACAGTTTAATTAAATAGAATCATGAATAAATACATGTTTAATTAGCGCCATCCCTCTTCTTTCTCCAAGCTTTGGACTAGCACTACCAGAGTATACACGTTGTATAGTCTGACGCTTAAAGGTATTATGGACGTCTGCCTCAAAAGAAGCTCGTTTTCATTTGCCTCGATATTTTAAACTCGATACAATTAATATGTGTCGATAATTCAATAATTGATAGGGGATAGAAAATTATTGGAAAAATAACAACAAATCAAATTTAAAAAGAGAAATAAAAACATAACAAATGAGTTTAAAATAAAATGTTTTTAAAATGCTCGATTACAATAAAAAAGTAACCAGAGTTTCTTCGTTTGTTGTTCCCAAAATTCACAGTAGTGGCGCTCTCTGGCGATTATCATTGTAACGACGAATTCTGCAATCAGGCGACTGAACGGACCGATGTTTCGAGTCAGAGGGTAGGCTGGAGGAGGCTGTGACAAAATAGATCATCGTTATCATCATCGTGATTGTCGTCGTCATCGTCGTCGTCGTCGTTGTTGTCATTATCATCATCATCATCATCATTCGAGTGTCATATGACTTAGTTTCAATTCAATCTGCCATTTATTCATTTCTTAGGCTGCTATGATTCTGCAACTAGTTAAAATAAAGAATAATTTTACTTCTTGCTTAATCGTCACAACGATTGTCATAATTATTGTAAACCTATTTCGTCAACATCATAGCATATCCAATGCTTACCATTTTTCGTTCATTTGCAAAGATTAGATGTTCAACGCCTGTACAAGAAAAAGCATTTTACATAACTAACAGAAATAATAGCACCATATATAGAAATACATTCAACAACAGTGTTATTCACAATTTAAAAATTAACTTTAAAAAGGAATTTTTAGCTGAAACTGGTAATAATGAGAATGGTGGTTGTATAAATATGAGTGATCAGAAGATCTATTCATAAAATAGGCAGACAAAATAATTATGGCAAACAAGCAATTTGAAAGTTGATAGTTTTACTATAGAGAAAGAAATGACACCATTCACTGGACAAAAAGGTCAGATACAGAAAGTAGAACGGACAGATACAAGAAGAAGAACAGACAGATACAGATATAAGATATTGGCTGTTAAAATATTCGAACCAGCTGTTAATGAATGCATCCATTTGAGGTTTGGTAGATTGTGGATGTGGGGAGAATGTCCAATGGCTGAAGGTTGAATGAGAAGAATTTCAGTCGCTTGGAGAATACGAGTCTCCTCCTCTGTCAGATTGTCCAAATCTAAACATCAATCAATCAATCAATCAATGAATCAATCAGTCAATCAATGAATCAATCAAGTAGAAACGTTTTTCATTTCGGATATCAACCATCACAAGTGAAGGCAAGACACGACAACATGGATTGAACATGTAGGCCTAATATCATTGATGAAGAAAACTCACAGGAAATTACAAATGCTCAGGAATGGACAGGTAAGAAAGGAACATATGTCCCAGTAGCTCAGACAACTCTAGACATAGAAAAGTAGATGAAAAGAAGAGCAATAAAAAATTAGATGAAGAAAGCATGATTATGTAAATATTAGGGCCAAGAGACGAGAAAGAGTGAGAAGAGAAGATAGATGAGAGAAAAAGGAGAGTAGAGGAAGGAGAAGAGGGAAATGAGGAAAGAACTTAAGAAATAACAGTAAGAAACGAGAACAGTCCAAGGTAGTCAGTAGAAGAAAATTGTCTGAAGCTATTTTTAAGGACCATTTAAAGATAATTCTACCACTTCATTACATGTAGGTAGTGAAATGGTAGGGCAATCAGAAGAAATAAATAAATTAACAATTCATTATTTAAATTATTGAACGCTCTAATTAGTTACCACGATCAATAATTATCATAACTGATAGTTATGGTTAATAACGCGTGACAGATACATGTATGCACACATAGGCCTACATACATACATACATACATACATATTTACTTACTTACCTAGGTACTCATATACATACCTACGTATATACTTACATGCATGTTGACAAATACGTGTAAACAGATACGTAAATACATACAGTAATAGATGACTAATAGATGACTAATAGATGACTAATAGATGACTAATAGATGACTAATAGATGACTAATAGATGACTAATAGATGACTAATTGATGACTAATAGATGACTAGAGACTTACTAGGAAGAGCGAGAGTGATACGTATCTTGTCATTCAGTTTCTTCAACGCAGAAGCCATTGCCATCGCCGGCCAATAGTTGAAGATAATACCAACAGTTGGACCAGACCCACTGCAGTCGAAAACGACTTCATCGGCATTGTCCTCAGCCAAATCAATCTCAACGCTCGTGGACATCTTGACCTTCCTGCAACGTTTGACAAACTATCGCTTAAAGAACTGATTTTCACTGTTAGGCCGAATACGAACAACTGAAAAAACTATTCGGCCGAATACGAATAGTGTAGTGTAGTTTAGTGTAGTCACTACCGATAACATTCTGTTATCCATCACTGAAATAACCTACTGTAATCTGAATTAAATGTAATTTTAACTCATAAGTTTAACCAACGATTGACCAACGATCAAACCTCAAATGTTGAACATTAACGTTCAGTCACTATGCACTGAAAATGAGACCATTGACACTGTTCGTATTCGGTCCGGAGCTACGATTCGGATCAATAATAAATAACCCACTATTCGGCCCGGAGCTAATACGCCGGCGCAGCAAATGTTCGGTACAATCCTATTTGACGAGATTATGTAAACTTAACGCCACGCAACCCGAATCCCTCCCAGTCCTGTAATTCTCAACACTAATCCAATTTAATTTTGTCGAATGACTGCTATGATCTCAAATAATTATAGCATTGTCAGTCGGTCGATAGAGCAGCCTAAACGAAATACTCTCTTGTTCTAAAGCTAAAGCTAAATTTAACTGGTCGCCCTATGACCTGCCTCATTCACTGCTTGAACTCTGGACCCAGAGTCATATGATAACAGCAGCTGGATGGATACGGAGTTTAACGACCGCTTTGACAACAATGGCTGTGGCAGTCGACAGAAATTTTCTTGCTTGGCCTATTACAGCACTTGCAACTTAACACCAGCGAGTATTAGTTTGGCTTATAAACGGCCATAACCGATCGTGTTGAGGGTGTCCAGAAAGGGGAATCCGGAGAAAAATGCCTCCAATTTCAGGTAGGGGGATATGTTTTAAAATATTCAGAATGGGAGCGGAATAGTATTCTCCATATTACCCAGCACATGTCTGGTTATTATAGAGACTGGTGAAGACAAAAGCCCTAAAATACTGACTTTGAGTAATTGCGATTAAAGAGTACAGTAACATTAAGACATGGATTTATCAACTTCTACTGCCGTTAGTAAATACTGTGAGTCAGAAACTGAAATCGATGTAATTTGTAATATTCTTTAGTTTTCTCTACAGTAGAGGACTGCTCTAGTTAGAGGGTGACACGGTCCCTATGTGTTGACTATAACTCTACAACAACCAAACATGTGCTGGATAATATGGAGAATATTATTTTGCTCACATTCTGAATATTTTAAAAATGTCAGTTACTTCATGCCGATATCTGGTCTAAATACACTTATAAACTCATCCAGCGCCGAATTGTCTGAACAGTGGTGGGGCTAAGAAAATATTTTGATTGAATACTTTTACATCGGCACCACGACACAGGCGGGGTGTTTATATTACCGCTCTCGAAACCAATAAAAGGTGTGTATTTGTTAAACTGTTGCAAACAACCCCGACACTGTTCATGCTGTGGCAGTGCTAGTCCCAAAATTGGACAAAGAAGGAGGGTGACACCATTGAGTTTTTTAATCAAATAGTGTCGTTAAACTGAAACAATTAGCTGATGCAAACTTTATTGTTCCCAGATTGAGCGTCTAAAGGTACCGATTGAGTTCATTCTGCTTTCTGTTTAACAACGCTCTGTCGACGATGATTAGTGTCACCCTCCTCCTCTGCCAAGGCTTTGGACGAGCACAACTGGTAATTAAAAGCACTTGATGTATGTATTCATTAATAGCCAGCTTTTGGAGGCAGAATTTGCAGTTGAACGATATCTTATGTGTTCAGCAGGTTCCATTTTTTCGTTCTTCCATTTCTTGTAGCATTTCCACTGGTTTGTGACCATCTGGTCTCAACTGCCCTTGAAATTTGCGATATTATTAACGATGGATGGATCCAGAGTCTAACGACCGCTTTTGACAACAATGGCTGTTGTAGTCGATAGGAATTTGATTGGCATATTACAGCACTTACAGTCTATGGCTAGTAAATTGTTTGAAACGAAGGCCGATACCTATATAATAAATTATATAGAATGAGAAACAATAGATTTAGAGGTGTCTTAACTGAGCTTAACTTAATTCGAGAAAGTCGAATATTAACTGAATTAAAATGAATGTTGTCTACGAATGTTACGATCGTTCGAAGGCTTCCGACACCGTTCACCACCAAATAAAATACATAATTTTTTTCAGACTATCTTCATGTCCGGCAAATCTCTGTCTATGTCTATCGCTGTCTGTCTTTTTCTCCTGTGACGTTGGGTTTATTAATAGCCTTTCTCCCAGTCGACTGTGTCGAGCAGAGGATCTCCATTTATGTAGCGCTCAAAGTTCACCAAGAAACTCTTCAGCACCTGATAGACAGAAACAGTTGCAGTTATTATCAGTTCAATACCAAATTATAAATCGACGTTAGATGAACGATCGAAAGGAATTGAATGAAACAATGAATTAATTAATTAATTGATGAAGAAATGAGTTATGAATGTATGAATGAATGAATTCATCAGTGAATGAATGAAGTAATTAATTAATTAATAAGTAAACTAATGAATGAAGGAATTAATTAGTGAGTAGATGAATTAATGAATGAACGAGTGAACTAATAAATGAGTCAGTGAGAGAGAAATAACTCATTCATCCATTCATTCAATAATTATTTAATTAATTATTTCATTCATTCATTCATTAAGTAATTTATTAAGTAATTAGTTAATTCACTTACTCCTTCATTCATTTCTTCATTCTATTAGTCGGTGATGCTTTCATTCAATCATTCACTCTTTCATCCATTCATCCATCCATTCATTCCTCCACCCATCGGCCATCTTCCAACTGATTCTGTAACTAACTATTTCTCTGGTGACTCCTGCGGCTGAATCGTGTGGAGTGACTGTGACTTGTGGATGGGTCCAGAGTGGACTCTCAACTGGGAGCGGTTCCTTTTCGAAGACATCCAGGATAGCGTGACTGATCCAACCCTCGCTGGTGTTCGAAATCATTGGCACAAGAAAGTCGTTTGTTAATTATTGCAAACACGAGTAAAAAAATGTCATCTCCACTCACCCTTTCTACCTCCAAAAATTCATTCTTCAGTTGTTTATTTATCTCTTTATTTATTTCATTTATTCATTAAATTTGCAATAATAAATAAAATAAGGTCACAACTAAATTTGAAGCGCGTATTTATATCAGTCTCCAGGAAGAAGATGCACTTAGATTTCCAAATCCTTGAAAGCTAAGTAGATATAGTGACTTTTGAGTCACTTTTTGACGAAAGGAAGTGAATTTGAGTTACGAATAATTAGTAGCACCACTTTAAAATGATTAGAATCAATTGTATGGTGCATTGGATTGAATTGAATTAGTTTAGAATAGATCATATTATGACGACTCACTTCAATGCATGAAGAATCGTAGAATTACTGATGACGTTTCCTCTTCCAATGTTAATGAAAACCGGTTTCTAACGTAAACACATCCATACATTTGTATGAATATTCATCGTTAATATGATTAATCTAAACTCATAAATTTTGACCATTCAGTGCAAATGTTTTTCAATTAATACCAAATTCACTTCTTTAAGTTCGTTTGAATGATTCATGCAACCTCTATTAATTTAAGCTCATTTGACTAATTTATGCTCATTTGACTAATTTATGCTCATTTGACTAATTTATGCTCATTCGACTAATTTATGCTCATTTGACTAATTTATTCTCGTTGTACCAAGCAGTGATAATATTTAAAATTAATACCAAAATCACTAATTTAAGTTCGCTTTATTGAATTTTGTTGCTGAACAACAACGATTAAAATGGGACAAAAAGAGTGTGGAACGTAGAGTGCAGATATTGCAGTTACCTTTGTCTTTCCTTTGGATAGAGTGTCACCGTCGAAAAATCCGTTGGTGCTAGGAGTGCTCGGTAGTACGCTGACGACGTAATCACAGGAAGACAAAACGTCACCAAGGTCTGGTACCAGCCTATAACGTCATGACGAGGCAATGAGAAATTCTAGATCGGCAATCTCGTTTTTCTTTATATAGCATCACCTGACTAAGCTTCGAAGGTGTCTAAATTTAGCGGATTTGAGATCTTGTAGTTTGATCAATTATGTCAAACCGGTAATCCTGTTTCGCCTGTACATATGTAGGCTATATATAGCATCTCTTGACGGCGTTTCAGAGGTGTCTCATTTTGGCGTTATTAGATGTTAGATGAAATGATCTAGAAATTTTCAACTATTTGAAATTTGTATAGTCCTAATTTCATTACTTCGTTTATTCATTACGAAGATTTATACAGCGCCTCTTCAAGGCTTCTACTCAGAAGCGCTCTTATGCATCACTTGACAGTGTTTTAATGGTGTCTAGATTTTGGCGATCTGTGAGCATGCAGTTAGACAGCGATAAATGAGGTCTATTGCGAAGGACTCTACAACAAAGAAAAAGAGGAAGAAGACTTAAAAATCGAAATACAAGAAAAAGAACCACCGCCACTAAAAGAAGAGATAAGACGAGTCATATTGAAAGCAGCTATGTGGAAGTCACCATGCCCAGATGGCGTAGCCGCTGAGCTGTTTAGATTTGGTGGAGAAATGACTCTGACCAACTACACGAGATATGTGTGGACGTATGGGACACCGGGGATTGGCCAGAAGAATGGTCACAGTCAATTTTTATTCCACTGCCGAAGAAGGGAAATATGCTTCACTGTGGTAATCACATAACAATTGCGCTAGTCTCACATGCCAGTAAAATTTTGTTACGAGTGATACTGGAACGCATCCAGATCAAGCTGGAAACAGAGATCGCTGAAGAACAGGCTGGCTTTAGGCCAAGAAGAAGCACGCGAGATCAAATTGTGAACTTAAGAATCATCTTGGAGAAAGCGAGAGAAAGGAATCATCCTCTGTACCTCTGCTTCATTGACTTTACAAAAGCTTTTGACATGATACAACAGGATCAACTATGGATAACCATGATGGAGATGGGTTTCCCACCCCACCTCATTCAGCTATTGCGAAATCTCTACAAACAACAACGATCTACTGTCAAGACAGACGGAATTATGTCGACATGGTTTAGTATCAAGAAAGGAGTCCGACAAGGATACAATTTATCACCAAGCCTGTTTAACATTCTGGCAGAACAGGTAATGCGAAAAGCACTACTAGGCTACCACAAGGGATTCAGGATTGGAGGGAAGACTATTAATAACCTTAGATTATGCTGATGACATCGTGCTACTGGCCATTTCACCAGAGGATTTACAGGAGTTGGTGCAACGTGTTGAGATATCAGCAAAAGAATACAGTATGCTGATTAACGTAGCAAAGACAAAAGTAATGACAAATAACAATGACGCACTTTTGATCAAAGTGGACGGATACAAACTGGAACAAGTGGACCCATTTACGTACTTGGGAAACAGAGTAACGAAGGACGGGGACTGCGCGAGTGAGGTAAAATCAAGATTAGCTATGGGAATGTCAGTCGTGTTTAAGTTGGTAAGCTTCTGGAAGAATAGATCAGTCAGTACTAAAACCAAACTGCGACTCATGAAGCCCTTGGCTTGGCCAGTAGCAACGTATGGTTGTGAGGCGTGGACAATAAAGAAAGAAGAAGAGAAACGCATACAAGCATTTGAGAACAAGTGCATGAGGAAACTGATCAGAATTCCATGGACAGAATTCCAATGGTGACAACCGAACAAGTGTATCAAATGGCGAAAGTTGCAAACGGTTGGGCCACATCAAATCCAGAAAACTGCGGTACTTCGGGCACATCGTGAGACAGCCTAAAGGCAGTATTGAGAACAGTGTAATGTGTTGGGTATAGTGGAAGGAAGTCGAAGTTGTAGAAGACCCAGAATCTGCTGGTTTGACAATGTCATGGCGTGGACTGGTTTAAGAGGCACAAGCTTTAATGAACATCGTACGAGACAGAAAGCATTGGACATCACTTTCCCATTCATGTAGTCAACCGCCGCGAAGCGACGATGACGATATGACATGACAAATGAGGTCTAAGTGTATGGCTTGATTGAACTGGCGATGCATATGTATTATTTTTATATAAAATCTTCTTACAATATTTTAAGGGTGTCTAAAGTCATGTCTTTTACCAATTTTGTACCGTGGGATAAACTTTTGTAAAGCTCCACCTCCATAAAGAGAGGTAGACATTGATAAAAGATAAAAGATAAGGAAAAGCACTTCTTGGAATGTTGCTAATGATAGACTCTGCTATAGGCCTACATCTCTCTGCTCTACTGAGCGAGGCTTGCTCATTGTCCCATTTGCCAGCGCAACTAATAAACAGAATCGTGCCTTCTCATTGGTTGGTCCCTCGCTCTGGAATACACTCCCGTTGGCGTTGCGATTGTCGCCAAGGGTCCACTCGGACTCCTTTTATACTAGCCTTAAAACTGTTCTTATCTGGAGCGCTCCTGCATTGACGGGGCGCTATATAAATACTCGAAATGAATGAATGAATGAATGAATGAATGAATGAATGAATACCTGTATTCGTCTACATCTGGGCATTTGTTGAACTCTGTTGGAAAAGATCGAACCAAAGCCCAGACTCTCAGACCAAAGAACTTCGACACACGAGCCACTACAACGTTACAGCGGACATTTCGATTACTACAGGGATAGAATGGTATTGTATTGCAATGGAATATTTAAAGAGCGCCCCATAAACATATCTACATTTCGATATCTACAGGGTTAGAATGGTATTGTATAGAAATCGACTATTTATATAGATATCTATATTTCTAAAACTACAGAGATTGAGTTGCTTCTCATGATAGCGTTTGGAATGTAAAGATGATAGTATGATGATGGTTCCAATTAAGATGAAGATAATAATAATAACAAAAATCTGATAGCTATGAATGAATCACATTGCCATTGTAGTTGTTGTCGCTGCTGTTGCTATTGTTGCTGATGATGATGATAGCGAAATAGGCAAAAGATGCCGACGAACATAATCACGCAACTGTTGTTGAAGTTGTTGGCGACGACGACGATGATGATCATAATTTATATGATGACCTCTAATGAATATTCATGGTAAAAGGTGGTATCTAAATTTGCTATTCAAATTTATAATTGCAATTTATGAATATGACCTTCTTTGCCAATGCTTCCAAATCCGATTATTCCTATTGAAAGATCACTCAGTGGTCTCGCCGCTTTCCTTGTCCTACAGACAGATCATCATTTCTTAAGGATCAGCTCCTGATTAATGACAGTGTATAACGAACGAAGCTGCTTTCTTCAGGGTTGAGATTCTCACATTAAATAGAAACGCGTTATCATTTGTTTGGATATTTAAAAAAAATAGTAAATACAATTACCCAATGCAGATAATTCAAGAAAAAGAAGACGGCTGAATAAAATACGAAAGATTACAACTGAAAGTCGTCTCTTTATAAACCTAGCGTCGTCAATGTCAGCTGAAGCAATAGTCGTCATCTGGTCAACGGCGAAGGCGTTTCTGATTTGTCCTACTCTTTTAAGGGCTCTATATAAATTATGGACTTTTCTCTGTTATAAGTATGACGTGTTGTAAGAGTTTGGATATTAACCAGAGTTTCTTGGTTTGTTGTTCCCAGAATTCACGGTAGTGGCGCTCTCTGGCGATTATCATTGTAACGACGAATTGTGCCATCTGGTGATCGAAGGAGCGGGCGTTCCGAGTCAGAAGGTAGGTTGGAGGAGGCTGTGATAACATCGATCATCATTGCAATCATCATCCTTATCATGATCGTCGTCGTCATCATCATCGTCGTCGTCATCGTCGTCATCATCATCATCATCCTCATCGTCATGGTCATCATCATCATCATCGTCGTCGTCATCGTCATCGTCATCATCCTCATCAACATCATCATCATCACAATGAGACGTGGTTATTATGGGGCCAAGGTCTAAACCCATTGCCCTGCCTACGTCCATTCCTGGTAATGATACTCGAAAGCGTCCGCGAGGTAGGAATTTTGGGAGTGACCATATCTGATCGAGTTAACGTTGAGGCTCACATTGACAAAATTTACTGTAAGGCCAGGCAATCCATGTACGTTCTTCG
This sequence comes from Bimastos eiseni, assembly GCA_959347315.1. Lineage (NCBI taxonomy): Eukaryota > Metazoa > Annelida > Clitellata > Crassiclitellata > Lumbricidae > Bimastos > Bimastos eiseni. The sequence continues at coordinate 435,224 of OY365820.1, forward strand.
TATTTTATTCTCCAAGGTCAACGACTGTTTGATGCTTTTCGAGGTGTTACCTTAGTACGACTAATCTTTGCCTCTCTAGTTTGAAGAACGAAATTGTCTTAATGGTCTCTTGCGCAAATTGACCCGTTCTGTCTTCCTTCCTGCCAACTTTCCTTCTTTTGCAGAGCACTGCTCTAAAGCTGACTTTGATTTCTTCATATCAGCCCTGTTGAATCCATGTCACATCCTTCAGGACCAGCTTCTTCCCTGTAAGATTACCTCTTACAACATGCGATACACGCCACATGACCTCATCCTACCTAGTGTTGATACCTTTGAAAAGAGATCTTTATTATGCGAATGTCTTAAGTGACATAGTTTGAATTTGATGCTAATATTTAGACAGACCTCCTTTCAGCTAATAAAGAAAATTCTCTCTTCCTTTTCACTTATGTTGATCATGACGATGACTATCTCAATATAACTCACCCTCTTCGTGTCATTGGTAAACATTAGATGATCGACACCTGTCCAAGTAAAAGCAGTTCTCATAAGTGGTACACAAAGAACTTCTACTAATTAGAAATAAAATTAACGATTATTTAAACATTGGAAAAATGTCGGTGGTAGTATTAGAACTACAGAAACACACAGCGTGTGTTAGATAAGTCACTCCTGAATCTCAACAGACAGAAGCAACAATTCCTGCCACTGGATTTGACAACCTACCCGTTTGGTTACTTAGACTCACAGCCAACTTCTTTTCATCATCTTATACCCTCTTTATTAAGCTCTCGTTTCTATTCCATTCTTCCAATGAAAAACAGCCTCGTCATCGACTATAGCACCGTAACACCATGCTGTCTCCTCGACTTGACTCCCTGGATTTCCACCTGGCATCGAAAGGAAGCGAGAGAATTAGCTATTGCGGACTTGATTTGGTATAACGCTGGTGAATAAGCTGGTCTCCCTGACGTGGCTTTTGTGGGCGCTGAGAAATTTTCGAGGATTTACATTTACATTACATTACATTACAAAGCATTTTGAAAGAGATGAATTTAAGTTGAGAATTGAAACGCTACAAGTGACAGAGCAGAAAGGCACAGAGAGCAGAACCGTCAAATGCAGGTTTAAGATGTTGGCTGTTAAAAGATTCGAACCTGCGGCCAACGAATGCATCCACTTAAGGTTTGGAAGATGTTGAATGAGGGGAGAATGTCCCATGACTGACGGTTGAACGAGAAGGATTTCAATCGTTTTCAGATTACGAATCTCATCCTCCGTAAGATTTTCCAAATCTGAATATATCAGAATATATCAAATAATTAAGTTATTTATTTGTAAAAGTGTCTATGGTGTATAAGACTTGTTAGTTAGTGAGTGGTTTAACGCGTGGGTAAGTAAGTAGGTCTATATAAACGCAGTGAGAACATTCTGCATAACAATAGTTATTTCAATTGTTTGCATTGCTATTCATAAAGGAAGTCGTCACTTGAGAAGAGTAAGCAGCGAGCATTAAATATTAGTCAATGTTTTTAATTGGATAGCATCGGTTAATAGGGTTTGAGTAGACAGACAGACGTACAGACAGACAGACAGACGTAAATACACAAACAAATATATATAAACATACATAGATACATACACTAATAGATGACTAATAGATGACTAATAGATGACTAATAGATGACTAGAGACTTACCAGGAAGAGCGAGAGTGATACGTATCTTGTTATTCAGTTTCTTCAAAGCGGAAGCCACAGTCATCGCCGGCCAATAGTTGAAGATAATACCAACAGTTGGACCAGACCCACTGCAGTCGAAAAGGCCTCCATTACTACAGACAATGGCCTCATCTTTGGCCTTTTCACCACCCCTGTCCTCAGCACTGGCCTTAGCTGCAACCTCCTTAACCCTGGCCTCAGCACTGGCCTGCCCAGCCCTTTCCTTAGTCTCAACGCGATTAGACATCTTGACCTTCCTGCGAGTTTGACGTTTGACAAACTCTCGTTAACTCTCATTGAAATCCAAATGAATGATCACAGTACTATTTATAGCAAGGTGATTACTGATCAGATTCAGTAGAGGTAGTGGCTTAAACGAAATACTCGATTATCCAACATTCAGCTCACTTTAACTGGTCGCCCTTTGGTCTGACGAACTCGCTGCTTGAACTCTGGACTTAAAGTCGTTTGATAACAGCCGAGGATGTCCATTAAGCGCACACAACACCAGAACATGCAGGTCGTAAAATTGTGTTCAATGAATTTGGATTTCACATCGGCCTACTAACTATGCCTCTGTGCTAACCTTATATTATCATCCTTGACCTGCTCAGAGCCTGTAACATTGATACTGCCAATCCAGGTATCTAGGAGCGAGGAGGGCGACCATAATAATCTGCGTTGACAAATAACCGTCAGACGGCAACTAGCCTCCGTTACAGAAGACAATGATATTTAGAATATGCTACGTTCTAAATTTATTCTAGTGGTTGTTGCAGTTTAACGACACTGTGTGGTAACAAAGACCATTAGCGTCGCCCTCCTCCTTTATCCAGGCTTGGGACTGGCACTGGCGCAGTGTAACCAGCGACGGAGTTAACATTTATTCTTTATATGTTTTGATTTTTTAACGAAACCGTTCCATATTGAGGATGATCTGGGGTCGTCCTCCTCCTTTCTCTAGGTTTGAGACTGGCCCTGACAAAGTCGAAACAGTGGTGGCGTTTAATTTATTCGTTGACTGGTATAAGTTTATTTTACGACGCATCCATAAAAATGATTATTTGTGTTTTATTTTACTTTGATCTTTTTCGAGTGATATATATATATATACATTTATAATGTATATATATGGTTCGATTACAACGTTTTAAAGGTGTTCAAACTCGGCAGACGAATATTTTGTTGTATTTAGATACGATGTAGGTAGCGACATCTGTCAGTTGTAAGAGCCATTGATCTCGACCTCACTTTATTTATTAGGATCTCTGCACTTAATTAACAATAAAAAACTAACATATTGCAGCAATTACTAGAAATCCACAACATTTACTATACAAAGCATTTTAATAGCGACATCTGGAAACAGTGGAGGTCAACCTTGCCTTATGGCTAGGTTAATTGCAGTTTAACGACACTGTTTGATGACAAAGGTCACTGGTGTCGCCCTCCTCATTTATCAAGACATGAGACTGGCCTTGCTGGACTCCAAGCAGTGGAGGACTTTTCTTTAAGGGAGCTCAGCCACTTCTAACAAGTTTGCCGTTTGTCGTTGGAAAGGATTCAATGTTGAGGTGTTTTGCAGAGCAATGATGTTGAGCAAATCCAGATATAATTTAATAAATGAGGCAATTATTTGACAACCCATTTACAGGTGAGTAAGTAGGTAGGTAACAGAAGTAAGTGGCATGTGTAGATACTTTGATTTATCACTTCCACTTTTATCTTAAATGAAAAATATTTTTACATTAATTTTATCATCATTCTATTCTATTCTATTTACGGATTTACGAAGCGTCTCTCACAGTACAACCTAATCTGAGGTGCTCCCAGTGCGATAAACACCCCGCGAAAAGATAAGTCTTAAGAGAAGTCAAGAGCCAATGACGTCAGGATGCTTTGATAGCTTAAGTGGCAGTAGAGATTGTTTTAAGGATGGATCCGGGAGTTTAACGACCGCTTTTGACAACAGAGGCCGTTGCAGTCGACAGAAATTTGCTTGGCATATTACAGCACTTACAGCTTCATTTTTACTTAATTACGAATAACGTTACTTTATAAGGGTTTTAACAAATAAATTAAGGTGTCTTAAATATGTTTGACAACATTTGATGTTTGAAGAAATTTTGCCGCTGTGTGGGTGGATGGACGGACGGACAACAAGTGCATCACCTAATCCAGCCATTACAAACGCCACTAATAAAACCATTTTTATTCATTTCTTTATTTATTAAATTTCTAACGCACTTGAAGTGTGTGTCAAATCAGCCCCTCTTCCAGTGAAAAGAAGTAACTGAGTTTATATTTAGATAGAATGTCGGTGTAGTGTGAAATTCTAACTTAAATATCGGATTTCAGAGTTAATCGTGTGCTGAAATAGAAACGCTGATCTAGAAATACGCATGAGAATGTTCGCTAAAATTTTCGTTTCCTTCGTGAGTCATTAGGCCTAACAGACACAATTGTCACTTTTATATTGTTATGAGATTCAGACTATAAAATTATAATATTTCTGTAATGGGAATTCTTGGTTGGTTGATGCTTTCCAATACTGCGTTATAACGGGCGTTTCAAAGAACAAAAGATCGAATGAAATGAGGTATTTATAAATTCGATATTTTTTGAATGCACCCGATTTAAAGGTGTGCAATGAAAGTCGGACAATCTTGATTCTTGTAAGCGTAAAAATGTCGACATCTTGCGACTGTGAAAGAAATCAACCTCAAGTAAAAGAAAAATCCAGTCACCTAAGCTGACTTATGCTAAACTATTTAATCATTGTTGACAAGAGTTAATCATTTTCGAATCTTGCAGTTTATTTTAAAGTGCGTCGTTTAGTAAAAAAATGATAAATGTGGCCATTCTCTCTTATTCATGTTTCGACTGCATATATTATGACACTTAAGCGACAATAATACTTTAAAAAAATTCTGACAAGGAAACGTTTGAGTGATGTTTCAATAGTCAAATGATATCTAAAGGCATCTTGGCAGACTAGTCACCCTCGTCAATTGGATAACATCGATCAATAGCGTTTAAGAAATACAAACTCTTTTGTTCACTTTTGCAGTTATAAAAGTCAATTAATCCGAATACGATGGAAATGTAATTAATAGCGTGGGTGACAAATGACAAAAATGTTTAGTAAGTAAGCAAGTAAGGACTGCGGGAACATAATAATATGAAGAATCAAAGAATTGGAGAGGAGACATCCTTGGAGCGGCTGGACTAAATAGAAAGCACGCAGATATGAATTACAATCAACATAGAAATTGATTCACGTGTATAACATTCTGGTGATAAAACCACACGAGGTTATTGCATGTGCACATATTTACGCATTTAGTCCAAACGTTTTTTTGTAAATGTTCAATAAAATCACAAAGTATTATTTATTTCGTATCCAAACTGCAATAATCTTAAGGTTTTGGTGAAGACTCGCAGATTAATCTACTTCACAGCATCTATTTTAAACGTTGTCACTAGATTCTAGGTCTGCACATGACATCTCGTGTATTTTTTAAATTGTTGTCGTGGGGAACAACGGACCTATAGTTGATTTGATCTGACAAAGTAAGTAAGTATTTTCTTTAATATGTACGTCATTCATTGTGCCATGTTCAACGACATCTTGCGACTTAGATTCTCTTGTCTTTGATCCAAGGGGGGTCTAAGACCCGTGCATGTGTCCAATGCACTTTGTTTCCAGATGCCATGATCGATGCACACTCTCCGAGTCTGCAAGCAATGCCTTAGCATTTGATAATACACATCATCCTATATCAACAGGCATCTATACTAAAATAAATTTCATTACGAAACGATATGCATGAAGATATTCGCTATGACTATCAGTTGTTTAATTCCTATCTAACGCTATAAAAAATATATAATTTTAGATGAATTGAATTCTATCGTCATTAAAGGCACATTTAAGATGTCGCTGAAAAATGAGCTGCACTTACAATTTCTTGGTTCTACTTAAACACCTTTATATTATTACCTAGTTTTATAATTTGATAATTTTCTTCAAAATCGTTGCTTAGAACGGTTCAATTAACATTACGGGTATATCAATAGCTTTGGAGGCCACAATATTGTTAACATGTGATATCCTGCGATCAGAGGTGTAACAAAGTCTTGAAAAGTGGGGGAGGCATAATTTAGAAAGTATTGAGCGACGCGCACAAATTTATTTTAGCCCCCCCCACTTTTTGAATTTTGCCTCTTAGAAATTTTAAAAATGGGGAGGGCACAAATTATTTTAACAAAGGTAATCTTAAAAAGCCATTGGATAAACATAAAAAAGAACCGATTTGGGGGGGCACATAGGGGCACTGAGCACTAAAACTGGGGGGGCTTTGCCCCTCCAGTTTTGAAACTGGGGGGCAGGTGCCCCCCGGACCCCCCGCTTGTTGAAACCCTGCCTGTGATAAGAACTTCTTGCTTGCAGGTTGCTTAGGTTGTGCTTATAAAATGAACGATAGACGTAAACGCCTCTTACGCGGCAAAACACGTAATTATATGACAGTATACACTTTCTTAATGAGCGAATTGATTTACTTATGCTTTGATCGATTATGACTTAATCTTGTATAGTGAGCAGCTAAAAACTGTCTTGATGGTTACTTGCAGTTTAGCGACACTGCGTGATAACAAATATCATTAGCGTCGCCCTCCTTCTTTATCAAGGTTTCGGATTGGCACTGCTTGGCTGCAAGCACTAATGGAACTTATCGAGACAAAGTAGCATGTTATGAGTGCTATTTATAACATCACTCACAATCTATTAAAGGTGTGCAAGCAGCGCTCATCGGTGTCATTATTCTTATTCGATGTTCAACGACATCTTGCGGCCCTAGTTGTGGATCTTAGATTAACAGCGATTGCACAATGCGTCGTGTAATTATTCGCTTTATTGAGACAAAAAACAATATAAAAATGCGCTCATGATAAATGATGCTGGAAAATACGCTTAATTATCGGTAAAGTGAGGTTTTTATTTATCAGAGGCACACTCTGACTAGATGTCGTTGAGAAAAACGCAACTGTGACAATTATTTGACTCGACTCAAACACCTCTAAATCTTGCATCATTTGTTTTATAATTGCATCGTTTTTAAAACGATGACCAAGTCAATAAGCTGTAAGTGCTGTAATGTGCCCAGCAAATTTTTGGCGACGGCAACGGCCTCTGTTGTCATAAGCTATCGTTAAACCTTGGATCCATCCATCCGATGACCAAGTCGATGAATAGGAATAACTAAGAATTCATCAGTGGCTCTGTTGGTCAGAAGATGTCGCTGAAGAACAAATTCTACGATGTTCTCTAAGGTTATTCTGAAAAATGTATGATATTTTCAACCGTCCTCTCCATTAACTGTCTCTCATCTCCACGTATTTTCCAATCCAAATTCAGTATTCAGTAACAATGATGAAAATAATCATTCACATCGATAGAAATGACTTCGAATAATTATAGCAAGATGTCATTAAAATATAGCTGTGATGCGGCATTTGCAAGTAAAATTTACTATCGTTTTATTAGCTATATTTTTTTAGCTCAACCAAACACTTCCTGAAACGCCGCCAATCACATCCGGACAAGAGGACTCAATTTTTACATTTTAAAGTAAGTAAATATAGCCCTCATTGAACCAACTGCATATCTGGGGTACACTAAATCAAAAGTACAGCATTATACTTAAAGATGAACAGGATATTCGTGCTATAGATTGTATCCTGCTGTGAAGCTATCCAGTGAAATGAGTGGTGGTTCTTTTAAGAATATTTGAAGAAAAGTTTGAGATTACAAATTTATCGCAATATCCAAAGTACACAGGCTGCTCCATTCATCACTTCAGAGGCTTTCTAATCGAAACTTGAGTCTCACATTTTCAAGAACTTTCACCCAAACTCTCTTGATTATTCACCCTCAAATCCTCAACCAAAGCGACACCTCCTAAACATATTAACAGCTATTCAGCCTCCTCTGACCCTCTGGAAACCGGATTCAAACATTTCTTGTATTATCCTGTTGACAACCCATTTGATTTGACGTAGCGCTCGTGAATAAACAGGTGCCCTGCGCTTGACTTTCCAGTGGCGCTTTAAGCCTTTGGATATATTACGATTACGGTTACTCCAGTCTTTGCTGGATTGCTTTGACTTGTTATTGAGCAGCTTGTTTGTCTGACCATGACTATTGATGTTCCAGATGTATGCACGTTGCTAAGAAACTCGCAGGAGATTGAGAGCTAAGAATGATTGACAGGCGTTTTGCCACAATACGTACCATTACAGAATCATTAGTTATGTTCTCTTACATGCAACAAGCCATGTCAACAGCCTCGCCCAGACGTCATAACACACTGAGCGCTGAAAATGCATGTCGAAACAAGTCGAGTAACACATTTGAAATCAGCGACATGAGCGTGAAAAGAGAACGCGACGCTATTAGGTACAAAAGTTTAATGGTCAAACGGTGCAACGTATTGTCTCGGAATCCAGACTGCAACGCCTCGAACCACGTTGGTTTATTAATTGCCGATTGTTCTCAATCCTATTTGTCGTTGCAACTCGGGATTTGTACTTGGACTAGAGTTCTGAGCAAAAGGAACGAGTTGCCATTATAGTTCGTTCTTTTATCAGCCGAGGCAACATTCATGTGTTTGTCCAAACGAAAGCATAAACTGTGCAATCATTTAAACCAGACGCCTTCGACTATTTGTCAATTGTTTCTGAGTGTGGTCGGCGTCGTTGTGTCGCAAGTAATTGTGTGGCGAAATCCACCAGAGAGCCATTCAAACGTTTCCAACCCATTAATCTATCACAATAGGTCCCGTCACGAAGTGGGCGTAAATTGAGAGTAGGTGAAGAGGATCTACGCTGGTTGTCGTTTGGTCTCCATCCGTAGCAGACTGGTTCCTTGCTCTACACAGCACCCATACGAGCCTCAACATATACCCACATACTTACTAACATGCCTAGTTCACAGACGTGTCTTGATTACTTTTTAATACATTACATCGAAACAGAGAATGTGACAGTAATTATTCGAGTGGGGAAGAACGGTTGAATCGTTTGAGAATGTGCTTTGACCTTGAAATTTTTAAGTTAGTGTTTCTGATTTTTCTAATCTACCTGATTCAGTGTTCGTAGAATGTTGTTATTTGTTATTTACTAAGAAATGAACTGAACGAGGTCTTGTTCCGATAAGAGAACGCCAAGTTATCTGAATACGGGTGTTGATGACAGGGCTAATGAAGTTAGAGAGGTCTGGCTCAGCAAGTCGAGCATTCACTAGTAATGTGGTCGTTAGAAGATATGCTAGCAGGACGCTGCGCTCTGCCTCACTCTGAAAGCTGTCTTATATGGCCGAGGTTGAAGTGACCGTCGGACTGGGAGAACCTCTGAGTAGATTTCTTGAAAGGCGCTATATCAAGTTTCAATGAATGGTGCGGAAATAGTTACCAGTATTATTTCAATTCTGGCTCCCTTTCGTCTCCATTGTCAGGCATATTAACATAATATATGCGTCTCTGTCAGATTGCTCTCTTTCTTAACCCTCATGCGACCAACATAATTTACTCCTTTATATGACCAACTGGGGTCCCGCGGGATTCCAACAGTAAATAACACGTTCAGTTACTCTATTTTGCTACAAGTTCAAGCTCTAAGACTTGATCCAGCTGAGTGGAAGGTCTCTTACCTCTAAATTTAAGGAGAGACGACACAAGAGGATATCATGATCTACTGAATCGAATGCAGCGCTGACATCGTGTAAGGCCAGAAGGGTTACTTGAGAGCGTCCATGGCACCATATATGTCGGAGAGGAGACGAAGTAGGAGGGACTCAGTTAAGTGATCCTTACGAAATCCAGATTGACATGCAGGAAGTAGATTGATCGTATCCAAATAGCTAAATAGCTGAATGGATATGCCACACTTAAATGCGTTATTTTCTCATTATAAGCTAATTCCTTAACGCTGTAAGTGCTGTAATATGCCGAGCAAATTTCTGGCTACTGTAACGACCATTGTTGTCAAAACTAGTTCGTATATACGTCTTGCCGATTAATGAAGGCAGAGTTGTTGGTTGAATAATACTACTATAGGTCGATTAATATGCTCAATGTTTAATTAAATTGAGGTGTCTATTAAAAACTCAATTTAGACCTCGTTGATTAAGGCGCAGCTATAAAATTATAATTATTTTACTCGATGTAGACACCTTCAAATCGTGTTTATAGTGTGCTATAATTGTATTATCTTTAGGCCATAATAAAGTGAGCTCCAAAAAGTTTCCTATACGTGTAAGTCAGTGACCGTCTTAACCAAAAACTGTCGTCCAGCAGCAAATTTTAGAAGAATTCTCGGGTTATTTTATGATATTTTCAGACCGTCCTCTGCCATCGCTGTCTCTCGATTATATATACTTTCCAATCCAACTTCAGTTTTTCATAACCACGAAGAGAACTATTTACCATTGACCTAAATAACTTCTAACGTTGAAAAATGTCATTGCACTGCAAGTCTGGTCTAGACATCTTCTCTTCTCTTCAGCTCAAGCGTGTCCTTTAGTGAAAAAAAAGCGGCTAAATTGGGATCGCTGCTAAACACCCTTAAACAGTGACAGTCTCTTACTATATAGAAACATCTCAAATCACCACGCAAGGCTCACATCTAACAAATAACGCTCCGGCGATGGTTTAATATCTCTTACTATGCCAGAAGACAATAATTATTATCAAACTCGAAAATTGAAACATTAAGCAGACAATCTGCAACTTAAGCTCAGAGAAGAAAAGAAAAGAAAATCTGTCTAGTAGGCTATTTAGCCGTAACATCCGATCGAGTGAAAGTTTTTCTAGTGAGCTTATTCCAGGGACTCTTCCATGTATATATATATATATATATATATATATATATATATATATATATATATAGTAACTCTTGGTTGTAAGGTCTAAGTCGTGTGGCCTTCGTCGTACGTAATGTTGCCGTCTTCTAATTTGTATAATTATGAATGGAACGAATGAACGAGCTCATGAATGAATGCATGAATCAATGAATCAATGAATCAATGAATCAATGAATCAATGAATCAACGAATCAATGAATGAATCAATGAATCAATGAATCAATGAATCAATGAATGAATGAATGAATCAATCAATCAATCAATCAACCAATCAATGAACTTGATGTAGCGCCTCTTCAAGAAATCTTCTAAAATGCTTTCTCTACGCTAGACTACATGACGCTAATTGTCATATCAACGACTGTTAAAACAGTCAGCAAAACGGTGCTCAGTAAGCTAAAAGAGTCGCCAGTGATGGGCCCACGCAAAAGCGTAGAACCAACCAAAGGATTCCAGTCAACAGCGGACAGATGGCATGGATGTTCAGAGTCTCTGGGTCAAGTGTCAAAATCTCTGTGTCGATATGGTAGAGCGATGACTGTAGACATCGCTCGCAGACACAGGAATGGTGTCGACGAGTCGTCCCTCCCTGGTGAGATGAAGCACCTCCGGATATTTGTAGAGACACAATGAGTAGACGCTTGTCGCGTGTTGGTTGGTAGATTGAATAGCCCTCCGTTACTATCGATCGAGGTCACTCCAATGGGACAAAAAACATTCGACTACGGGAGGCGTACATGGCCACACGGCTGAGACTTGACCTCGCACATCAAGTGTGGTCTTATGCAGTCACTTGCAAACAAAACACCTCTTAAACGCAGGAAATCCTGGACGAATATATTACAGCCACTGAAGAGGTTTTAGCCAAATTTTTGTTCTAAAGCGATACCCACGATAAATAATACTGCGCTTTGTCAGTTTGAAATAAACGAAAATATATTATTATACATTATTACCCGAGGTCAAAGTTCATCCACATGAATATTGCATAGATCTACGCAGTGAATGGACGGAAGGTTTGGGAGTTCAGCGATTTTGCGTAACATATTTATAACTCTGTACATGAATTGTTGAAGACTACCTAGAAAAGCTCATCGGAAAATGTAAGCTGTGTAATGTGATGCTAAACAGAAGCGAACAGCATACGGTTAAATCAGTGTCTTTAGCTATTTGACCTTTGTAAGGCAGTGGGGTGGGGGATGGAGGGGGGACGTTTTAGTTCAGGTGTGTGTACGCACGCATTGGGTAGGGGTTCACAAAATGTACGCGGTGCAACAGTGAGGGAGGGTGAGGTTCGAATAATGGATTTCTTTGCGCTGTTCTGGATAGAACCTCATCGCATCACTCGCTCTGTCGATGTTTACATATGGTGATTGATCGCAATCGCAAACGCAGTAAAAGGATCGCCTTCGTTGCCGGTCATTGCGTCGTTATTGAGTTGAACATCTGTTTATGTTCAGATTATTTCTAAGCCAGTGAGGTTTCAAGGCCTTCCATTGATTGAAAACAAACTGCGTATGTCTCCTTTGTATAGTACTGCAGTAGACCTATCAAGAGTAGTACTACTTGTAGTGGAAGTAGTTGTGAATGCAGAAGTAGTATTTTATTCAAGTATTACTATAGATTGAACCGTTCAGTGTGTAAGACCCTGCGAGAAGAACCAAAAGTTTTGAGAAAATTGAAAGAGGATAAGAGATCGCCAGACAGAATTTTACAGCTAACAGAATGTAGAAAGTGCATTCTAAAAAGAAAGTAACCAATTGAAGCAAAGAATCGAGACGAGACTGAGCCATAGTTGTTCTAGTTCGAGGAACCAAGAGGCCAATGGAACAATTAAATGAATAAATGAAACTTGATATAGCGCCTCTTCAAGAAATCTACTCAAGTCTGAGAGAGAGAGAGAGAGAGTGTGTGTGTGTGTGTGCCTGTCTATCTATGTGTGCCTATCTATCTATGTGTGCCTATCTATCTATGTGTGCCTATCTATCTATGTGTGCCTATCTATCTATGTGTGCCTGTCTATCTATGTGTGCCTGTCTATCTATGTGTGCCTGTCTATCTATGTGTGCCTGTCTATCTATGTGTGCCTATCTATCTATGTGTGCCTGTCTATCTATGTGTGCCTGTCTATCTATGTGTGCCTGTCTATCTATGTGTGCCTATCTATCTATGTGTGCCTGTCTATCTATGTGTGCCTATCTATCTATGTGTGCCTGTCTATCTATGTGTGCCTATCTATCTATGTGTGCCTATCTATCTATGTGTGCCTGTCTATCTATGTGTGCCTGTCTATCTATGTGTGCCTATCTATCTATGTGTGCCTGTCTATCTATGTGTGCCTATCTATCTATGTGTGCCTGTCTATCTATGTGTGCCTGTCTATCTATGTGTGCCTGTCTATCTATGTGTGCCTGTCTATCTATGTGTGCCTGTGTGCCTCTGTTAATATTTACATTTGGCGTGAACTGTTTGTGTAATATGTGTGCTTACATTTTGGAAAAAGACGATATTTACTGAAGGATTACACAAGAGTCTGCAGAGAGAGAGAGAAAAGAGGAACTAAGTCAGATGCGTCAGCGTATGTACTCTTGAATGTTTGACTTTACTATCGTTCCGTACCTCTGTCTGCTGTTCTGGCTGCATGTCTTCCCTCTTGCCTCTCCCTACGTCTGTCTGTCTGTCTGTCTGTCTGTCTGTCTGTCTGTCTGTCTGTCTGTCTGTCTGTCTGTCTTCACTCTCCTTCTAGCAACCATCTGACTACTAACCAATAGACAAATACGAAGGTTGCTATGACTGGTCTATTAGACGAGGTTACACAGTGTAATCCTCGTATGTGTATGGGTGAGTATGCGTGTCAGAGAGATACGCATACACTTGGACACACATAGATAGACAGAGAGTCTATCTATGTGTGCCTGTCTATCTATGTGTGCCTGTCTATATATGTGTGCCTGTCTATATATGTGTGCCTGTCTATCTATGTGTGCCTATCTATCTATGTGTGCCTGTCTATCTATGTGTGCCTGTCTATCTATGTGTGCCTATCTATCTATGTGTGCCTGTCTATCTATGTGTGCCTGTCTATCTATGTGTGCCTATCTATCTATGTGTGCCTGTCTATCTATGTGTGCCTGTCTATCTATGTGTGCCTGTCTATCTATGTGTGCCTGTCTATCTATGTGTGCCTGTCTATCTATGTGTGCCTGTCTATCTATGTGTGCCTGTGTGCCTCTGTTAATATTTACATTTGGCGTGAACTGTTTGTGTAATATGTGTGCTTACATTTTGGAAAAAGACGATATTTACTGAAGGATTACACAAGAGTCTGCAGAGAGAGAGAGAAAAGAGGAACTAAGTCAGATGCGTCAGCGTATGTACTCTTGAATGTTTGACTTTACTATCGTTCCGTACCTCTGTCTGCTGTTCTGGCTGCATGTCTTCCCTCTTGCCTCTCCCTACGTCTGTCTGTCTGTCTGTCTGTCTGTCTGTCTGTCTGTCTGTCTGTCTGTCTGTCTGTCTGTCTGTCTGTCTGTCTGTCTGTCTTCACTCTCCTTCTAGCAACCATCTGACTACTAACCAATAGACAAATACGAAGGTTGCTATGACTGGTCTATTAGACGAGGTTACACAGTGTAATCCTCGTATGTGTATGGGTGAGTATGCGTGTCAGAGAGATACGCATACACTTGGACACACATAGATAGACAGAGAGTCTATCTATGTGTGCCTGTCTATCTATGTGTGCCTGTCTATATATGTGTGCCTGTCTATATATGTGTGCCTGTCTATATATGTGTGCCTATCTATCTATGTGTGCCTGTCTATATATGTGTGCCTATCTATCTATGTGTGCCTGTCTATATATGTGTGCCTATCTATCTATGTGTGCCTGTCTATCTATGTGTGCTTGTCTATCTATGTGTGCCTGTCTATATATGTGTGCCTGTCTATATATGTGTGCCTGTCTATCTATGTGTGCCTATCTATCTATGTGTGCCTGTCTATCTATGTATGCCTGTCTATCTATGTGTGCCTGTCTATCTATGTGTGCCTGTCTATATATGTGTGCCTATCTATCTATGTGTGCCTGTCTATATATGTGTGCCTATCTATCTATGTGTGCCTGTCTATCTATGTGTGCCTGTCTATATATGTGTGCCTATCTATCTATGTGTGCCTATCTATCTATGTGTGCCTGTCTATCTATGTGTGCCTATCTATCTATGTGTGCCTGTCTATGTATGTGTGCCTGTCTATCTATGTGTGCCTGTCTATCTATGTGTGCCTGTCTATCTATGTGTGCCTGTCTATATATGTGTGCCTGTCTATATATGTGTGCCTGTCTATATATGTGTGCCTATCTATCTATGTGTGCCTGTCTATATATGTGTGCCTATCTATCTATGTGTGCCTGTCTATATATGTGTGCCTATCTATCTATGTGTGCCTGTCCATCTATGTGTGCCTGTCTATCTATGTGTGCCTGTCTATATATGTGTGCCTGTCTATATATGTGTGCCTGTCTATCTATGTGTGCCTATCTATCTATGTGTGCCTGTCTATATATGTGTGCCTATCTATCTATGTGTGCCTGTCTATATATGTGCGCCTATCTATCTATGTGTGCCTGTCTATCTATGTGTGCCTGTCTATATATGTGTGCCTATCTATCTATGTGTGCCTATCTATCTATGTGTGCCTGTCTATCTATGTGTGCCTATCTATCTATGTGTGCCTGTCTATCTATGTGTGCCTATCTATCTATGTGTGCCTATCTATCTATGTGTGCCTGTCTATCTATGTGTGCCTGTCTATCTATGTGTGCATTTCTATCTATGTGTGCCTATCTATCTATGTGTGTCTGTCTATCTATGTGTGCCTGTCTATCTATGTGTGCCTATCTATCTATGTGTGCCTGTCTATCTATGTGTGCCTGTCTATCTATGTGTGACTATCTATCTATGTGTGCCTGTCTATCTATGTGTGCCTGTCTATCTATGTGTGCCTGTCTATCTATGTGTGCCTGTCTATCTATGTGTGCCTGTCTATCTATGTGTGCCTGTCTATCTATGTGTGCCTATCTATCTATGTGTGCCTGTCTATCTATGTGTGCCTGTCTATCTATGTGTGCCTGTCTATCTATGTGTGCCTATCTATCTATGTGTGCCTGTCTATCTATGTGTGCCTGTCTATCTATGTGTGCCTATCTATCTATGTGTGCCTGTCTATCTATGTGTGCCTGTCTATCTATGTGTGCCTGTCTATCTATGTGTGCCTGTCTATCTATGTGTGCCTGTCTATCTATGTGTGCCTGTCTATCTATGTGTGCCTGTGTGCCTCTGTTAATATTTACATTTGGCGTGAACTGTTTGTGTAATATGTGTGCTTACATTTTGGAAAAAGACGATATTTACTGAAGGATTACACAAGAGTCTGCAGAGAGAGAGAGAAAAGAGGAACTAAGTCAGATGCGTCAGCGTATGTACTCTTGAATGTTTGACTTTACCATCGTTCCGTCCCTCTGTCTGTTGTTCTGGCTGCATGTCTTCCCTCTTGCCTCTCCCTACGTCTGTCTGTCTGTCTGTCTGTCTGTCTGTCTGTCTGTCTGTCTGTCTGTCTGTCTGTCTGTCTGTCTGTCTGTCTGTCTGTCTGTCTGTCTGTCTGTCTGTCTGTCTGTCTGTCTGTCTTCACTCTCCTTCTAGCAACCATCTGACTACTAACCAATAGACAAATACGAAGGTTGCTATGACTGGTCTATTAGACGAGGTTACACAGTGTAATCCTCGTATGTGTATGGGTGAGTATGCGTGTCAGAGAGATACGCATACACTTGGACACACATAGATAGACAGAGAGTCTATCTATGTGTGCCTGTCTATCTATGTGTGCCTGTCTATCTATGTGTGCCTGTCTATATATGTGTGCCTGTCTATATATGTGTGCCTGTCTATATATGTGTGCCTATCTATCTATGTGTGCCTGTCTATATATGTGTGCCTATCTATCTATGTGTGCCTGTCTATATATGTGTGCCTATCTATCTATGTGTGCCTGTCTATCTATGTGTGCCTGTCTATCTATGTGTGCCTGTCTATATATGTGTGCCTGTCTATATATGTGTGCCTGTCTATCTATGTGTGCCTATCTATCTATGTGTGCCTGTCTATCTATGTATGCCTGTCTATCTATGTGTGCCTGTCTATCTATGTGTGCCTATCTATCTATGTGTGCCTGTCTATCTATGTGTGCCTGTCTATCTATGTGTGCCTGTCTATCTATGTGTGCCTATCTATCTATGTGTGCCTGTCTATCTATGTGTGCCTGTCCATCTATGTGTGCCTGTCTATCTATGTGTGCCTGTCTATATATGTGTGCCTGTCTATATATGTGTGCCTGTCTATCTATGTGTGCCTATCTATCTATGTGTGCCTGTCTATATATGTGTGCCTATCTATCTATGTGTGCCTGTCTATATATGTGTGCCTATCTATCTATGTGTGCCTGTCTATCTATGTGTGCCTGTCTATATATGTGTGCCTATCTATCTATGTGTGCCTATCTATCTATGTGTGCCTGTCTATCTATGTGTGCCTATCTATCTATGTGTGCCTGTCTATCTATGTGTGCCTGTCTATATATGTGTGCCTATCTATCTATGTGTGCCTGTCTATATATGTGTGCCTATCTATCTATGTGTGCCTGTCTATCTATGTGTGCCTGTCTATATATGTGTGCCTATCTATCTATGTGTGCCTATCTATCTATGTGTGCCTGTCTATCTATGTGTGCCTGTCTATATATGTGTGCCTATCTATCTATGTGTGCCTGTCTATATATGTGTGCCTGTCTATCTATGTGTGCCTGTCTATATATGTGTGCCTGTCTATCTATGTGTGCCTGTCTATATATGTGTGCCTATCTATCTATGTGTGCCTGTCTATATATGTGTGCCTGTCTATCTATGTGTGCCTGTCTATATATGTGTGCCTATCTATCTATGTGTGCCTGTCTATATATGTGTGCCTGTCTATCTATGTGTGCCTGTCTATCTATGTGTGCCTGTGTGCCTCTGTTAATATTTACATTTGGTGAACTGTTTTGTGTAATATGTGTGCTTAGATTTTGGAACCAGATGATATTTACTGAAGGATGAGAGAGAGAGAGAGAGAGAGAGAGAGAGAGAGAGAGAGAGAGAGAGAGAGAGAGAGAGAGAGAGAGAGAGAGAGAGAGAGAAGATTTAAGTGGATGTGAATTGTCATTGACTCATTGCAATACAAAGACTGTTGACTTCTGCAGGCAATTGCTTCGACGAGTGCAAACGTTGTGCTCGGCCTTATAATGTCAATAAAAAAATTATATGACTTGGCACATACTACCGATTGTGACCGGCTTCTATCAGGCTTTTCTATAAAAGAAGTCTACTGTCTCAGGGTCGTCAATCCACCTCTGAGTGATGGAGGCAAACCCGTATCCCAAGTGTTATCCCGCCCCCGAAGACCCAAAAAATATCCTCACCCGACATTGGAGGCATTTGTCTGCGGATCCTCCCTATACATCTTATGGCTATTATTACAGCCGCTAACGTCTACCTTACTTTATATATCTCAACATTAAAAATTGTGCAAAAATACGTCATCAAATTTTCGACCTGTCATTGCAACTAGTATAGTAAAAAGGGTATGCCTCAGAAGAAACACTGGTAAACGTCGGTGCAATCTCAGTTATATAGCACTGCATAGTGAGGCATTTACTCTAAATAGTCCTCACCCGTTGATTCAATTTATTTTATATAGCAAATATACTCTAAAAGAATTCTTACATTGATAACCTACACACAAGTCTTGATCCGTATTCGATGTTATACGCACTCTTTGTAGGCGAATTTTCACAAGGAGGCAGAAAGTGCTCATGCTATGGAGTGGATTATTAATAGGGCGCAAAGCCTCCCTGCATTCTAAGATTGGTTATTGGTTGAGAGGGGACCGTCTCCCCAAATAGCGTCATTGCTGTCCTCATTGATAACTCCAGGCGACGTCGCACAAACAGCGTCATTGTCCTAAAACTATTTTCGTTCGCAATCGAGGACAGTCATTGACGTCGCCCTACCGACGGCTAAATCAATGACAGTCTGAAGCCTTATCAATCGATTTCAAGTGCTCTCTCCGTGCTTGCAATTCCTTGAACAGATCGCTGCACTAATAGTGGTGGTAGACTCTAGTTGCGTGCTCGAGTTAACGACAGAGTCACTCAAATAGCACAGTTGAAGCGATGATGAAGCCTAGAATTGCGCTTCCTTTGGTGGTTATAATAATTTCATTCTGTGGGTTTCTTCAATATCGTAGCAATATTAACTTTGACGCTTTTGCAAACGCACCAAAATCAAATTCGGAGTCGCCTGAACTCTATTCTAACGCAGGAAGCGAGTTTAACTACGTCCGACACTGTATTACGGGTCGGATATTAGGGAAGTCGGCAAGAGAACTGGAGACAGTTCCATTCGTAGTGGAGGGAACTTCACCAGAAGTTGATGGAAAAAGACAATCGGATTTTGAGGACATCTTTAAAAATAAAGTGTGGATTCCTGGAGAACAGCGAAAAAATGAGAATCAATTCTCGGGTAAGAAGATTTAATTTTCTTATGGCTCACTACAGCAGCGTTTCCCAATCTTGTTGGCCCTTGAACCCAGAGGGGTAGCGACCGCACTCAGAACCCTCCGACTGTAGGCGTCCCGCAAAGGGAGGGGGCTAAAAGTTGCAAATATGTAAAGTATAACTAGAAAAGCGACATTTATTGACGCTATTGCATAACGTATGAAGGTTTAATTTTTACTGGCAAAAACCGTGAAGTCATTATGATTGGGCCCACAATCCTAATGCTATTGGCTACATCAGTTATTTGTCGGTCAGTTTCTAGTTGAATTTATTCAAAGAATGTGTATTTTACGGTCATTATGGAGGTCGGCGTATGAATGATTCGAGTAATCTTTCTGTCGAAGAAAGATTCAATTCGCAATTCTTTCTTGTTCTCACTGATCAGACCATTATTATCTTCGGTTTGCTGGCGATTTGACAAACTCATGGAGTGGTATAAGTTGTTTGGATTTCTATAGAATGCTAACTGCCTGAAACAGTGTCACATAGAAAGTGAACTGGAGAAGCGAAGGAACAAATTTCGTAAGAAAATGGAAGACTGGTAACACTGATGTCAATGAACTCATTATGTGCACCAGTTACTGCCGCCTGTGCTGAAAAGTTTCAGCAGAATGAAGCGTATCAAGAATATATTTTTTCGCAAAGCCATGACAGATGACAGACTTTCTGCAGTTGCAGTTATTTCACTCGTAAACAAGATTGCCAGATCACTGCATTACTTGAGCGCCAGCAGAAACTTTCCCAGAGGGAGGGGTGATAGACACAACTGTCTACTTGTTTGCTTTTGTACGGGTAAATAATGTGGAAATTGGGCATTCGCTGATTCTTCTTTCTGAGATGACAATCCATTACCTTTATTGCTTGACGTAACAAAATTTTATATGGATTTTATGTGTGAAAAAGTGAGATTAGTATTAGTACATAAAAGGACCAAGGTACATTTTTCCAGAGGGCACCCGTGCTCTACTAGGGCGCATCGATTAACCAATTTGCATTGTAGAAGGCTAGACAGGAGCGCTGTGCATGAAATTTTATACGGAATACAAATTAGGTCTATCTACAGTGATACGCTGTGCACGTAAACGGGTGTGCTTATGTAATTTGAACCCTGCATATTGTATAAAATAAAAAACGCATTTCAGTTTCTGCATTGTATGGGGCCCCGAACATTTTGTTCTGAGGGGCCACGTTCCGGGTTGCTACAGCCCTGGTGTTCCACCATTTCGATCTTAAATATTTTTAGCGGAAAACCGTCCAAAACCAAACACATTCCGTTAAAAGTACAAACGCTTGAGAATGCAGACAATTATTAGATTAATAATAACACAAATATCGATGACAATGACACATGAATTGTCTGGCAGGGCTTCTGAACGGTTCACCCTATTAGCAGCGCTCTAGAAATGCTTAATTAATTAAATACAATACGACAAACTTATTGAAATGTGTGTAATCCGGAAAACTCGCAAAACACATTTCGGCTCAAATTACGTTTAGAGTTTTAGACTATGTACTCATTTGAACGATTTCCATTTATGAGGTATAATATTGTATTGTATTGCATATTTGCATATTTCTATAGCGCCTCTGCAGAGGTGGACTCATGCCAAAGCCCCGTTGGAAACGAAAAATTGCAATTAAGAATATGGGCAGAAACAGAAGCACCCCGAATGTTTCATTAAAAATAAAAATGTAATAATGGTATCCACTATACGGCCAATTTCTCTTGTATGCTTGATAATTAGAATCATTTATCACGTTAACATAGTAATATTTCATGTTTCTGTAAATTTCCTTATAATTAGAGTCACAGATGAACCTCTAGAACTAAACTATTTAAAAAAATATTAACTACAGCATTATTATTATCAGTAACATTATTTTTTCATTAAATATAGTTATCATTAATTAAGTATAGTTTTATAGTCTTTTGATAGGCTTACGTCAGACTTGGAATTATTGATAAAAAAACGAAGGTCCCTGAGAAGTATCTGCCCCGGGGCTCACTGTGGCTCTCGACATCCATGCTTAGGCCTACAGGTTCATGATATCACAGAGGAATCAAAAAATAGTCACTCAGTCATTGAGTTTGCTAGGCCTAACACCATGAAATGTTCAGTCTGTGAGAACCGTGGAGGCTTAGGAAACATGAGGATGAAACTTCACTTCATGCAAGTATATAGTTACGGCTTGCAATTTTAAAGGCCAACTTCTGTCAGTAATACTCTAGGCCCTATACTGTTTCAGTTGGCCCCAATGCTTGTCCCAGCAGTAGCATATGATAATGGCCGTCCCAATAGAACAGATCCTGCAGACATAATAAATTTAATACCCTGAGTTATATCATGCCTCATTCGTGACACTTCCAGCTTCTCAGGCGCATTCTTTCTCGTGGATTCTAACGCCATTCATCCACTTAGCATTGTATGATCACCAAATCATTGCAAGACTATCAAATATTACTCATTTCATTCATCAACTCGTTCATTCGTTCGTTCATTCATTCATTTACTTATTATGAGCATTTACACAGCGCCCCTTCAAGAACCTACTCATGAGCGTTCCCAGTCCAGTCATGACTATAGAAACAAGACTTGAGGGACTTGCAAAAACCTGACGTTTGGGCCACAGGTAAAGAGCGGAGCTCAAGCGGGAGGTTGTTCTATATTGAATGATTCACACCCAAGACAGATCGGCGCAGTCTAATAATACCAGGTTATGACTTATTAAGATTATGTAAAGAACTTCAGCATGTCATAGAATAAACGGTCCTCAACGTCATCTTGACTATGCAAGAATCTTGAATAATTTGATTTCAAGAACGTTAGCTTTTGAGTCGTGAGGGTCGATGGTCGCTTTGAATTGCTGATAGAATATAAATGGACAGTGCTGGCGGCCAGTTTTGACAAAAGGCGCATACAGGCAGCCCTGAATGTACTATGCGTCAATAGCGAGTCATTAATAGCTGTACCCATATGTTGTACACAAAATTATTCATGTAGATAGCCATACATTTGAACAACTCTTCAGAATAAAGATGCTTGAAAGTCTAGCTAGAGGTCGTATAAATTATTTTTTATTTCATAAGAAATAACTTATAGGACAATCCTAGACTAAAATGACGTAAAGACAGCCACCTCGCAGAGCTGGATGTTACGGTCTATGGACACCAATCACCGAGTTATACAACAAGTTAAGGGCATGTTATCAACAAACTGTGAGACAGCAGTGATACACATCGCCTTTGGGGAGAGGAGGAGATTGGGTGAGTTGGCCAAATATAGAATTGACATTTTATCATTTTGAAAGGAGTACCCTGAAAAACCACGCCCGTCAGCCCATAGGAGTTTAAGGATACCGCCATTATCGGCACAGTAGCCGATCGGTTAGAGCTGTCAGCCCGTGACGTTCAGTGTGCGCTGAGCGCGCGGGTTCGAGCCTCGTCCGGGGCGTCACTTTGTAGGGACCTTGAGCAAGTCCTTCGCGCACCATTGCTCTGAGGTACAACTGCAAGTACGCCGTCGAGGCGTGTGTATGCACTTCTGAGCAAAAGATGTTGGAAGAAGGGCGGTATAAAATTTCGGTAATTAATAAAAATAATAAAAAATAATGGCAAGGCTTCCGCCCTTTGGCTCCAAGGATTATCAGGCCGGTAGAGTCCAGCCAAATAGCAGTTGTACGCACAAAGCTCCTATTAGAAATTGACATGATGATGGTCTCTCATGATAGAGTCATGCAGTCTTTTCATCAGAGTCTTAACATCTCGGTGTGATGCTCAGCAATGGGTGATCCAAAAAAGGACATGTCCCGCTAACTATTGATTCCCTTTTACTCAACGGATAGATAGATGACAGCATGTTATAGTTGTTTAGCACATAACAGTTTTATGAGATGACAACACAAGCAACAACTTAGTTAAATAAAGAACAATGAGTAGATTATGTTAAAAATTATGTTAGAAACATGAACAGAGAAAGAAGAAAGAGGAAGAAAGTGGAAGAGGAAAGCAAAGTTAATGGATGGAAGCCATGTATACTCTAAGCAATAAAGAATCCTGAAACTAATGACATGAATGAGTTTAACTTTGTATCCACAAGTTTTTTTAGAGCTCTTTTATAAAACTAATTGTCGGTAATAATTATGGTAATATCACTGGGCAAATTGCTCCACAACAATGGGACAATACATTTAACGAAGGCCTATAATTGATTAATTTTTATACACGTGCTGAGTGACTCCTAAGGTTGAGACAGAATCTTGGGGCGTGACTATGTACATTTGTATTAGATCCCGTCATAAAATAATTTAGGAAAGTAGCTTGGAGTAAGTTCTGGTTAAGGCGGTACATAAATAAGCAGACTTGAAATTTATTTATGTTATGTGATGATAATAGAATATGAGTTTTAAATACTGGAATTATGCTTTTTTGCAGTGAGTTCCACAAAAAATTGTAACCGTCAGGATGGTGAACAAATGGTTTTGGTACTTCGACTAAAGCGTTCACAATTGATGCATATTCAATAATTCATTCATTTCGAGAATTTAGATCGCACCTCTTCAAGCGAAACTGTTCAGAAGTGCTCCCAGCCCTGCCATGGCTAAAAGAAATGACTTTAACAGCTTACTAAAAGTAGGTAGGTTATGTATGGAGAAGACGGAGGGCAACCGGAGCCCATTCCATGCAGGTGGATGGACCAACCATTGAGAAAGCTCGACTCATCAATAGCATAGCCTAGGCGGGCACTTTCCTACGTCGCTGTTTCACCTATCACCACGTTGAGGTGTAGGTAGGACAGCGAGTGTAATATCTGTTCTGTTTTTTAGGACCCGGATCAACGTTGAACTACGCGCAGGAAGTGATCGCTGCTCTGCACTCCATCATCTCTCAACTGAAACGAGAGCTGCGTGTCGATCGCATTCGACTCTTGGACATTCCTTGTGGAGATATGGTTTGGATGAGTCGATTTCTGAAGACAAGAGATGACGTCCAGTACACTGGATTCGACATCGTTCCTGATCTGATCGAGCGACATCGAAAGAACTACGTTGGCCAATCCAACTGGACTTTCAGAGTCCAGGATATCGTACGCGACGGTCTAAACGAATCCTATGACCTCATCCTGAGTCGGATGATGCTGCAACATTTGTTCAGTCACGACGCTCTCACCGTCATCAAACATTTCTCCCAATCCGGCAGCAGATATCTCCTGACTACGACATTCAGCCGTGCCGGTCAGAACCAAGAATTGCCCGGCAGTGCCGGCAGATTTAGAATGCTGAATTTGGAGCTGCCACCATTTTCTCTGACTCCTCCCACCTGTGTTTCAAGAGACGGTGAAATTAGTGCAGGTGAACACCATTTCTTGGGATTGTGGCAGCTCCCAGTTAGAAGAGCGAAGCAATGTAATTCAAAGGCCACTTTTAAAGTACCAGGTTTTGGTGGCTACTTCTTCTCCTGTACCAATTGGTCATGAGCCTCGTTTGCCTTCGTCCATGAAAATTTATATTATCTCTGTTTTCTGTGGTTGTGGTGTCATGGTTCAGTATTGTGTTGGTAGTGACAAATCAACGAATTTAAAATCCACGTTTTGTATTATATCCTCGTTTGTTGAAGATAAAAATATCGTTGTCAAAACGCAGCGATTTTACAGTTTCATGATTTTACACTGTTGTGTAGAAAATGATGATTTAGAATATGATGCCCTGAATTCAGAAAATGATATTACAATTGATCATTGACTGCAGTTTTGTTTCACGTGATGATTTAATCAACCTCGTCAAAGCTCTGAGGTTAATTAGCATCGAGCTATTCTTTGCCTCAGGCTGAATAATATTATGACTAACATATCTAATTCTTCCAGTTATATGTGAATTGTTTGCTTATATTCACTTTAAACCTGGATAGTTACATTTATTTTTAACTTACAAGAGCAAAACTCGCCAAGAATTCATTTTCCAGCATTCTGCATATGTGCCACAGGACAAATCAAAGTTTTTATAAGTCTTTTCTTCAGTTCTATGTTCAGTCCATCTGTTAATGTTCTTTTCTTTTCCAGAAAGGTACATTTGCCCATTGCTTTCCTGCTTCTGATATCTTCTTCACAATATCCATCTTCTGATACTGTGCTGCTCAAGTATTTAAATTGGCTGAACTGTTCAAGTATTTGTCCATCGATTCAACTTTTATGTGTAATTAGCTAATTTTGAGCTCGTACAAATAGCATCGCTTTTGATGAATCAGGACTACAATGAATGTAGCAAGCAAAAATAATGACGGTTAGAGTTATGGAGAATTGGAAAAGGGATTAATAATGTTCTGTTGTTGGTTGGAGCTGAAGGCTTTTGAATCGCTGGAAGAAATTCTCTGTTGAACAGGAAACTAACTCAGCGATTTAAGTAATTAATCGTAATATGTGTCATACAGAATCTAATAAGCAAATGTAGTAAACATGGTTTTTGTTTGTGTTTCTATATTGTTGTTTTTGCTCCAACGAGGGTAGAATTAATACTCTGGAGCTACCTAAGGCTTGGCTAAAGAACAACATGATTAGAAATTGATAAGGGAGAGTCGAATTATTCGGCAGCCATGCGATCGTCCCATCTTCCATCATTTATTTACAATTACGCCACCTATTGAGTCAGGAACTACTCAACCTCACTGGGATACGGAAGGCAAGCTCACTTCCTCATCTCTCCTGCACGGCAGTTTTCTATCCAACACTCCACGACGCCTGCACGCCAGGTCCTGCATTATAAATACATTATCGAGGGTAAAGGTCAGATTTCTCGGCTTCTTTAGGAATTGGCTCACGACGCCAGAGTCGGTTATAGATGCCAGTTCCACCGTTGCCACCACAAACGGATTGCGGTTCACGATATAAAACTAATATATATACATATATATATACATTACATGATATATATATATATAAATATTTATATGTAGATATACATTACATAATATATATACATGTCACCACTACCACCGCGACCTGTACTGCAGCAACTGTACACAACACTCACCATCACCAACACCACCAAGATAACACCACAATCGCTACTAACACCAAGGTCTGGATGAATTGTTTTGCGAACAAAAACTCATATTTAAAAAAATGCTGAGTTTATTAAGCGTACAGGCTACAATATCTCATCCTCCTTACTCACTCCATGACTCCATCTCTCGTTTCTCAACTAGAATTAGACTTATTTACTATTTTGTTGTGGATTCGCTGTAAGGAGCTGTATATAGTTCTGATCAGCCAAATAAATTTCTTTGATTGATTGATATCGATGCACTTCGTAGATAGTAGCGTTTGTTTTGCTAATTCTAAGAACGCTGGTTAGAAGGAGAAAGTCGGAAATTGTTACTGAAACTGGTTTCGGCAGATGTCGTTCTTACTTGAAAGGTTACACGTTCCTTTTTATATTCGTTAATTATTCTTCACAACATTTCACACGTAAATATCAAATGTTCCACAGCATTCTTATTGCAAGATAATCTCATCCCCAACTATACCAACCTCAGCAGTCGTTCAGCATCCATCCATCGGTGGTATCGCTGACGACCGGACTTCGAGCTCAACTGAACGCCTTTGGACAACCTCGCTTTCTTGACGAAGCGCTTTTGAACATGCCCTTCGAGTGGCACAGAAGAAATGTTGAGTTCACCTTAACGATTATGGAGTTATAGAAGTCTCTGTTGCTGTTCATAATGTCAACATATAACGACTAATGACTGGCTTCTCTCTCTATCGGCTTCTCACGCTTTATAGACTTTTGTTTCTCACCGGGTTTTCTCTGAGAGGCACTCTATAAATCTAGATATACGATGCTAGACATTATAGCGCAACGTGTGAAATGTTTTTAAGGCGATATTTCCTCTCTACGTTGCTAGGTACAACCTCAATATCGGCTTCAGATATAGGACTATTTGAACGTACGTGAAGATACTCTGGATATAGCGTTCTCATGATACATCTCAAAAGCACAAAGAACATTGGCTTGGAAAACTACAAGCAATTAACATTGATCGTTCGCCTCGAAAAGTAAGAAACATTAATGTTAGCATTATTGCTACTGCTAGTAGTAATGTTGGTATCAGTTGTAGCGTTTGAGAGAATGTTAGTATTAATGGTGATATTGGCATCAGTGTTATCGTTGGTGTTAATGGTAAGGTCGGTGTTAATGATATTGTTAGTGTTAACCTTTGTGGTAATGATAGTGTTAACGGTAAGCTTATTGCTAATGTTCTACTGGGTGTTCTAGGTAGTTCAGTCTAATTCAGTTGGGGTCCTTCGGTGTTCTTGACGGACCAGTCTGGATGTTGATTCTTAGACCGCCTTGGGTGTCAGCTGGAGGTCGATCTCAACGTGGCTGTAGGGTTCCTTGCAACATGGGTAGTGCTTGGTTCGGACGGCAGCTGTGGCGCTGTTGGCCGCTAGAGGACAGGTCGAGTTCTGGTAGAATTCCAGGCTGACTCCAGGTCCATTTAACTCCAGCTTAACTGTGTCTGAGTCATACGTCCAAGATCCAACGCTACAAATTGAGAGCAATTATCATTTTGCTTACAATAGGAACTTATACTTAACTAATATTACTAAAGAAGACACTGTAGGCCTATCGCTATCGATTGGATGAAAGATATTATTAATAACCTAAAGATCTGAACAATAAAATGTCGGAATTTTCGTCTGAATACGGCATTCAATGCAAAGGATCAACGATTCACTGGTAGAGTAAAGAGCAAATGATTCGTTTGTTGCTATTTGAAAATAATAATTTCCATTAGCATCGCACTCCTCCATTTTCCAGGAGTGGGATTGGCACTACCAGGGCACAAGCAATGATTACGATAGCAATATCATATAGGAGTCGAACCTTACAGTCGACAGCCATTACGTTGGACATTCAATTTAACCAGAGCTACCGCCTAGCGAAAGAAGGACTAGCCAACCTGACTTGCATTTGACTAGACACACATCGGCTACTGTAGAAGACGTTGGTCAACCTACTTGATCTTACAGTTGAGTTCGTTGTCATTGGTGGAACAATGCGTCCGATATAGAACAGATGGAACCCAGATGACGGTTCCATCGGAACTGACGACAACGTTCGTATGATCACGCTCGTCGACTGATGTGATTCTACAAGTAATCATGTTGCAATCGAGTACCACGAAGAATTTATATAACGCCGTCAAATGGATGTCATTCACTGGACAATAGTTGCTACGCTAAAAATAGAAATTCTATTATAGACTGTTAAGTAAGATTATTTAAAATTGGAGTAGATAGAGTGAGATTTAAATTAAATTAGATTTAAATTAAATTGGATTTAAATTAAATTGGATTTAAATTAAATTGGATTTAAATTAAATCAGATAAGATAAAGTCTCTTTTTATGTAAAGTTAGCAATTGAGTTTAATAATCCAGTGAATGCTGCCCACCAATTGCAAATGCACAGTGAAACATCGATGAAAGAAAGCAATGTTAAAACATCGAAGCAAAAACTAACAACAATAACAATTAAAATAATTAAAAGAAAAAAGTAAAGTACTTGAGAAACCTTCTAACTATTAGCTGCATGCTTACATCATCCTAACAGTGAAGCCCGTCCTAGTAATAAGGTCATCGATCAGTGGAATCTGACACTAATTGCTTAAACTCTTGCTCAACTTTGAGCTTCTAGCATTGATCCTGATCGAGTGTATTCAGTGGTGCCACCCCATAGCGCGGGGTTACGGCGGGTTCACGGCATTCTCTGAGGCCATGGTAACCGGTTAGGGGAATGCTAAGGAAAAGAAATCGATTAATAGACTCACGAGTTGTAGAGCTTCAAGTCTGGAAGCCAGAGCAGATGCGATGGAAGACGAATGTTTTCAATACCACCGTAATCTTTCGGATCCCACGCGACTCTCTTATCCGTCCAGGTCTACGATTCATAGGAAAAATGTTTCATCTATTGATTGATTGATTGATTTTGATTGATTGATTAATCAGTTGGTTGGTTGATTGATTTATTGATTTACTGATTGATTGATTGATTCAATAATTCATTCATTCGGAGGCGGATGCTTTCAAGGGTCTGTCGTAAGTGCAAGCGCGGAACGTCAAACTAAGACAAGGCGTAGACAGAAGGCGAAGTTATTCCAGTTGGATCCATTGATGAAATAATAACAAGTATAGTTAAATGAAAACATTGATTATACCGCAGCTGCTGCGGCGGCTGCTGCTACTGGTGATGATGATGATGATAATTATAATATTAATAATAATCTTCATAATCATGGTCGTCGTTGTCGATATTGTCGTTGTCATCCTATAAAAGAATGTTATCCTAAGATAACTTTTTTAAGATAACAAATCTTATTTTATTTCAAGATATCCTATCTTATTTCATCTCTCATAACTTAATCTGCTCAGACGTGTTGTTTGCAGCCAAAGTTCAGTCCAATAATTTTGTAAACTAGATACTTCCACGGCACGCTCACATGTTTATCAGTATCCACACGCAGCCAATCCTGCCAAGGTCATGTTCCCATTAACGGAAGGCCTTTGGTAGTCCGCGTAAGCAATTTCCTCCCAAATTTCCTCGACAGTTTCCGTTAGATAATCGAGTATGCTTCCATGTTCTATCGCTTGTCTAAGTATGTCTCTTTGCCTGTTTAATGGGAGTCTGCCTATGTAATGCGGTCGACTGGTTAGAGCGGTAGAACTGTAACTCGTAGATTACGGGCTCGATCCTCGTCCGAGGAGTTACTGTGTAAGAACTTAAATTAAGTCCTTCACATTTGTTTGCCCTCTGAAACATCGACCATATCTATACGTTTATTATATAGAAGACAAACTGCAGCAGTGTTCAAAAGATCAGAAAAGTAATAAAGAAAGATACTGCGAATTAAGTTAGATGTTATGTCCATACAATACCCTGGAAACAAGGAGTTTCCGTTTATTCGTCGTAGAGTTGTGTGTGTGTTTGGTAACCTAATAATTAATAATTAGTAAGGAGGTCAATACGAAAAACGTCGTTGTATCGTTTCATTGAATGCCTGTCTGTCTGTCTCTGTCTGTCCCTTTGTGATATTCTTAAGTGTCAGTTTGTGTTATGTTAAAAATCTTTACAGTATTTTCAGTTCTCTGTTTGCGGATGTCTGTGTGACGCGGTTAGCTATTCAGGTGCCAGCAAACATCCTGCCATGCGTCCAGTTTGTCTAAACGATTCCAATTATTTTGTCTAATTTCGCAGATCATCTGGAGCGTAATAAACGCATCTGATCACGAATAAGACTGTGAAGGAACACGTCAACAGGGGAGGACTGGGTTCAAAGATAGATAGGTGTGACCTTGTGCAAGTTAAAATTTTTTATTAATAATAATAATAGACCAGGGAAGATGGAGAGAAGGCGATTTCTCTAGTGCTTGCACACCCTGGTAAACGCTGATACATAATAGGCAGACTTACCACTGCCATTAGGTACATGGCTGGTAAGAAGCAAGTTGCTAGCATTTGTTAATCATAGTTACATAAAGCTTAGGCTTAGATATAGCATTAAATATCTTAAGAAGCTGCTGTTCTTGCTGTCTTGCTTCTCTTCTTCATCTCGTCTCCTTCTCCTCCTTCTCCTCCTTCTCCTCCTTCTCCTCCTTCTCCTCCTTCTCCTCCTTCTCCTCCTTCTCCTCCTTCTCCTCCTTCTCCTCCTTCTCCTCCTTCTCCTCCTTCTCCTCCTTCTCCTCCTTCTCCTCCTTCTGCTATTACCAATACTGCTGCTATTATTACTACTACAACTATTACGATTACTACTACTAAGGCTAGTACTCCTATACTCCAGCTTCTTCTTCCGTTTATTGGTCATTTATATAATGAGTTCGTTAATTCTGTTCATCTATAGAATTACTATTTTCTATTTGTTAGACCCACCTGTTGTTCCCAGACGGATGTAGTCAGTCCTCCACTCGTCTTGTCTAGGCGCGCACAGATGATGGAGAATGTAACTTTGAGAACTGTGTTGTCTGGTTCGACGCCCTTCAGATAGCTCTGGGTGATGTCTCGGTAGAGACGGTCTCTCTGAGTGCAGCCGGACACCACTGACCACTAAATGACCAAATTACCAGTCATTTAACGAATGTAAAAGGACAAGCTCATCAAATATCGATTTGACAGATGATTAAATGACTATAAGACTGAGTTATCGGATGACCAAAAGAACGACGCAACAGATTAGCAAATGACAAGCTCATTAAATGACCGACTCGTGAAATGACAAAAGGACCAACTTGTATGACACAGTTCCCAGTAAGGCGCTGTGATTAGATTACTCCTTTGTATCGCCGTCGTTGGACAGTGAGTAGGCTATTGAGAGGCGCTAAATAAATTTTTTAAATGAACGAAATTATATAACCAATTGACAGCGTATCTAAATGAGTAATTGATAAATCTAGCAAATGACCAATGGCCAACTCATGCATTCACAGATTCCAAGTCGGCACTAATTTCTAAGTGACCTGAAATCACACAAAGCCTTTTTATTGGGAGTCGTTTATTTCAAGAGCTGGTCATTTAATAATTTCCCTAGGTAGTAATTTTTATATTTCACGAGCTGGTCATTTGTCCATTTTATCGTCAGTCAGATGCTTAGCTGGTCATAAATAATTCAGTGATCAAATCGTGGATCCACTCTTTGCCCAACTCATTAACTAAAAAAACTGCAATCTCATCAAATACTCAAATCACAAAATGACCAGCTGATTTAATGACCAAATGATCAACACAGTGAAAATTCAATCTGATAAGCAAACTCACCTCTAGAAGGCACAAGACGCTCAGAGCCACCAACCCCAAAGTTGCAGCCGCAGGTTTCATCTTTACCCGATTCCTCAGTAGACTTCAGAAGCAGGGATGATTCAAAATGAGTTGTAAGATGGCTGCCTAAAACTTGGTCCGAACTGTGTCGGCTTTATATAAGTCCTATTTGTACCAGTTCCAAGACCACATGTTGTCGGATAGGCTGCTAAATCTAGGTG
The DNA here is from genome assembly GCA_959347315.1 of Bimastos eiseni. Taxonomy (NCBI): domain Eukaryota; kingdom Metazoa; phylum Annelida; class Clitellata; order Crassiclitellata; family Lumbricidae; genus Bimastos; species Bimastos eiseni. The sequence goes on from OY365820.1 coordinate 467,524, forward strand.
CAACCATGCAACAGCCGTGGCTGACGCGCCATTTATAATTTGTTTATCTACGCATTACTGGTTCTGTGTGTATGTGCTTCATACGGCTGCCTATGCGTCTCCTTATGGCTCTATCTTTGTTAGTTCTCTATAATCCTTCTATAATGCAGTCTCTTTTTTTATGTCTCTCGTTGTCTGTCTATATGTCTGTATGTCTGTCTCTCTGTCTGTCTCTTCATATACTTCTGTCAATCTGTCTGTGTAACTCTCTACTTGAATGTCCTTGTGTATTATGTAAAAAACACTTAAGCGTTTGTCGAGTTTTTTCTTGCGGATGTCTGTGTGGGGTAGTTGACCATTCGGATGCTAGAAAACATCCTCCACTGCGTCCACTTATTCTAAACGATTCCAATTATTTTGTCAAATTTTGCAGATCATAATGGAGCGCAATGATCATCAGGTGTTCCCAGGCGTTTGCGAGCGATCTCTACCCTTGTTTGTTTTGACCTCACACAAAATCTCTCTCTCTCTCTCTCTCTCTTTCTCTCTCTCTCTCTCTCTCTCTCTCTCTCTCACTGTATCTTGTTATCTCTTCCTGTCTCTCCCTCTTTCTCTTTATCCACGTGCATATAATTATTGGTAGATTATTTTTTTATAGAAAGACATAGAGAAGCAGAGAGACAGAGAGACGGACAGAGAGAGAGAGAGAGAGAGAGAGAGAGAGAGAGAGAGAGAGAGAGAAAAGAGGAACTAAGTCAGATGCGTCAGCGTATGTACTCTTGAATGTTTGACTTTACCATCGTTCCGTCCCTCTGTCTGTTGTTCTGGCTGCATGTCTTCCCTCTTGCCTCTCCCTACGTCTGTCTGTCTGTCTGTCTGTCTGTCTGTCTGTCTGTCTGTCTGTCTTCACTCTCCTTCTAGCAACCATCTGACTCCTAACCAATAGACAAATACGAAGGTTGCTATGACTGGTCTATTAGACGAGGTTACACAGTGTAATCCTCGTATGTGTATGGGTCAGTATGCGTGCCAGAGAGATACGCATACACTGGGACACACATAGATAGACAGAGAGTCTATCTATGTGTGCCTGTCTATCTATGTGTGCCTGTCTATCTATGTGTGCCTGTCTATCTATGTGTGCCTGTCTATCTATGTGTGCCTGTCTATCTATGTGTGCCTGTCTATCTATGTGTGCCTGTCTATCTATGTGTGCCTGTCTATCTATGTGTGCCTGTCTGTCTATGTGTGCCTATCTATCTATGTGTGCCTGTCTATCTATGTGTGCCTGTCTATCTATGTGTGCCTGTCTATCTATGTGTGCCTGTCTATCTATGTGTGCCTGTCTGTCTATGTGTGCCTGTCTATCTATGTGTGCCTATCTATCTATGTGTGCCTGTGTGCCTCTGTTAATATTTACATTTGGCGTGAACTGTTTGTGTAATATGTGTGCTTACATTTTGGAACCAGACGATATTTACTGAAGGATTACACAAGAGTCTGCAGGAAGGCCAGTCTCACGTGTCACCTCTAATAGACACCTAATCTCTCAGTCAGACTCAGACTGGGGCTTTGTAGTCCAGAGAGACTGCCAAGGACTCTGCTGGGACCCAGAGAATGAACTCTACCACTGCTTGCACGCTGTCAGTGCCAGTCCCAAGCCTGGATAAAGGAGGAGGGCGAAGCCGATGATCTTTGCTATCACACAGTGCCGTTAAACTGAAACTACTAATCTAGATAACGATACTATTATAATGAATGAGTGTAGGGACGTCTTGTGACACCAATAGTTTCTGACGTCTTACCATGTAGTTGGCCCTGTATTGAATTTCTTTAGCGTCTTTTCTTGGTTTCAGAAGTGCAAGCTCTTTCCATTCTGCAAATTAACACACAGAATCGTCGATGTAATCCAGTAGCTGTGCATCTTAAAGTCGAATGAACATGTATAGACAGGTTCTTTAAATCCTTCACTGCTTGCAGTCCAGCAGCAATGCTAGTCCCAAGCCTGCATAAAGATGGAGGGCAACGCTAAATTGCAACAAATTAATGGGTGCAATATCGATCCTAATTTTAAGTTTGGTTAAATAAATTCCATTCCTGGTTGCACAGACTGGCAGGAGGATTCAAATATAACCTGTAAGTAACTTTTTGTTTTTAGATCTTGCATAAAATTTCTTTGGGCAATATAATGCTCGTGGTTTCCGTTAGCAATTTTGCACAACAATTTTTTTAACCGCCTTATTCTATTAACAACTGAACGGAAAATGTACCTTATATAACACCTATTGCAATAGATTTAGAGGTGTCTAAGTTCATTGACACTCAGAAGATGCCAGTCCAAATCTGGACAATAGAGTAGGGTAACGCTGATAATTTTACACAAAAACTTCATCATTATCAGGAAATCGCTAACAACAATGCGATCATCCGACTTAAAGCGTTGAATGCGTCATTTTATAAATTAAAGCATTCGACATGCACATATAATTCTGAGGGCCGAAAATATACTGAGTAGAGAGACGCTATTGATTATTTAGATTCTATAACAGTGTCGATGGGACTATTACAACAATCATTTTAATAAATTTGACAGTGCCAGTCCCAATCGGGATAAAAACGGGGGCAATGCTATTCTTCTACCCAATGATGTAAAACAGCCACTATAGGTCTACCATCATCATTATACCTGACTGAGAGCTGTATTATACCAAACTAATTCCAGGAGCCTTCAACGGCTTTTCACCAGCCAACTATCTCTTACTGGACAAGAGATGTCGTCTTTAATCTAACCCATATGTCTCTACTACCACCCGGTGCAATTGTCTCAATTGTCTCTACTACTACCCGGTGCAATTGTCTCAATGGCGTTCATACGTTTAACGGCTAAACCATATTTAAGAGCCCTTCCAGCCTTCCCTATCTCTCTCCTGCATTCCCTCCCTTTAACCATCCATCAATCCATTCATCCATTCCACTTTCTTTCCGTCTATGCCTTCCAAGTGATGTCTGCCTGGGAACAGGTTCTGTTTACAAATTCCTTGGCTGCTCTGTAATGGACTTTCTCTTCCGCCTATCTCTTTCTCTGTGTCTCTTCCTCTTTCTCTGTGTCTCTTCCTCTTTCTCTGTGTCTCTTCCTCTTTCTCTGTGTCTCTTCCTCTTTCTCTGTGTCTCTTCCTCTTTCTCTGTGTCTCTTCCTCTATCTCTGCGTCTCTCTGCCTTTCTCTCTATGTCTCCATGTCTCTCTGTCTCTGTGTGTATATCTGTCTCAACCTCAGGCATTAGAAACTGAGCTTCGTTACTACGCAGCTGTTAATAAGTTTCTAGAGGAATTAGAGAAATGCCTTCTGTAGGCAGAGCAGGAGGAAGAGAGAGAATGAGAAACAGACGGAGGAAGACAGTCAGACAGAAGTGTCAGAGATACAAGCGAGCAAGAAAGATACGCACACGAAACATTATGAAGAGAGAGCAAGATAAAGACAAAGGTTGAGACACAGAGAAACAGAGGGAGATACAGAGGGAGACAGTCAGGTAGAAGTAGACAAGTGAATTAAGCACATAAGAAAGTCTGAAGAGATAGAAAGATAGAGACATAGACAGTGAGACAGACAGAGACGCAGAGAGATATAGAGATAGGTAGAACCAACAATTGACTTATTGGTGCTTGCCAAGATAGGCGTCTTCCCTTACTTCCTGCAATGCATAGAGCGAGCCACAGACTCCGTAAGACTTAGAACAAGGCTCCATTAGAACCAGTTCTCTCGTTCGTTCGTTCTAATCGTATGTGGAACCAATCCTGTAACTCCGCACTTTGATAAGATCCGAAACATTCTTCGTTTCTCTTTAAACAACAACTTTCGACGTTTTCTCCACATCATCAGCACCTAAACAGGAATACAACGATCATTGCAGGTGAGTCATTCAGGGTAGATTGGCGTTTCTTGCGTCTGTAAAATCCTCAGATATCTGTTGAACTCCATCGCCATAAGCTGTAGATTTGAATGAGTAGTAGAGTCTATTTACAAGACATTCCATGCATGCAAATGAGCGTTGATGATTTAACTTAAGAGATGTGTGTTGTATATAGTGATCTGACCGACCTTTATAGAATACTTTTCTAAGGTGGAGTATCACTGCACTAAAGCTCACTTATTAAAACATAATAATACTTAAAAGAGGTGTGCTGAAATTGTTCTCACTGCTCGGCCTATAGTACACTTCAATTTCTTCTTCCATTTTTTCAATTGTCTTCGTTTTCAAATTAATGATCAACGCAGAGCCTTGGCATAGAAATTACTATGAACGGTCTTTGGTGTTCATCTTTTTCTCTCTATATTCTGATTGGCCATTTGCCTTACTCTTTAATATATATATATATATATATATATATATTCATATAATCCGAGCATTTATATAGCACCCTGTTTGAAACCCACTCAGATGCACTCCCAGTCCCAGACTATATCACTGCAATAAAAGTCAGTTGACAGTATCCGAATTAGAAAACGCAGCTCTACCGGGAGATTATTCCACATGGAAAGGTCTATACCTTGTATACAGCTAAGATAGTGCGGCGTTGGCTAGTAGCCAAGCGAGCCCTTGGAACTAAAAGTTCACCCATCTTTGGAGCACATCCAACAGTGCAGCGAGATACTAGGGCTGTAATGCGGTTGAAGATTCGCTGGTCCATAGGCAACACAAGGCGCATGCGCAGACCTTCAGAGATAGAAGCGAATTTAAATGGTTATCCGATTAGCTGAAGAAGAACTATTATAATAATTAATCATTTTGTTATGTGGGGCCTACATGTGGTCATTGTTTCAGTTTAGAGGCAAAATTGTCGCATAATTCTCGTCGTTGTTGCACGCCTAACATTCATAAGCGAATATTGCACTTAATAGAGGTGTGTAAGCCGAAATATAATTAACGGTTCTCGCCCTACTAAAATTTTGATACAATAATAAGTCGATATCAGAGCAACTCCTGAGCTAATTTAAATATGCTTAACTGATTGTAAATTCGGCGAATAAAGGTTCTCGGGAAAGTGACATGCTAACTGATTCAGTAGAATTTGTTAGTTAGTTGCTGTGAGGAATTACATTTTTTCAATTGCAAACCTTTTTTAAATAATGATATTTTATTACAAATACCTACTTCTGTTAAAAAATAATTATGCATGAAACAGTAAAATAATGTCTGTGGGTTGAAGAACAGAGCTGAATCCTAATAATTGATATGTTAATAAGTAAGTAGGTGTTGACTTTGATTTACGGTTGCAGTGCAATATTCAGCACGTTTTGTTTTAAATTTCTACACAGCAGGTGGATTTCACTTACATCCTTTAACTTTTCACATCCTCATCAGCACTCTCATCCTCACAATTCGTGATGTCAGAATCAACGGAAGAGAAGAAAGAAGATCCTGCTGCAGAAGTAGCTTCATCCTCCACAGATCCAATCCAGGCGAAAATTACGTCACCGGAAGCGCCAAACACCGTCAATCTCTCCGTCAAACCAGAAGGATCTGATGACGTCGCAGTTACCGTAGCAACTGTTGACTCCATGGCACAACATGACACCATCGAGCTGACCGCTGAGCCAGCAACGAACCAGCCAACAGCTCAGAACCAGCCAACCGTCCAAAACCAGCCAACCGTCCAAAACCAGCCAACCGTCCAAAACCAGCCAACAGTCCAAAACCAGTCAACTGCGATGCCAGCCCCTGAGAAGGCATTCAATCCGCAATCAACCCATGGAGCTAACTCTAAGTCTCAACCGGACGACTTCTACCGCACTATCTTCTACTTCTCGGGAATGGGTCGGGTCATAGGGTCAGCACTGGCAGAGGGGGTCTACGTCGACGAGAAGAATCGCAGGAGCGCCATCGACCCAGAGGAGGTCAGTCTATACACAAGAGGAGCATCCAGGAAAGATGCGGGAGGTCCCAGATCTGCCTCAGGACCAACCACAGAGCTGGTGACTTCCGCCAGAAATCAAGCCGTTAACCTATCTGCTGATTTTCGTCGGTTGCAGACGCTGTTGGAACGCCTTCCTACGTTCACTGATGCGGATCAAGGGAGGTCAAGCGTGACAGCGGGAGGAGTTAGAGTAGATGAACCGATTCATGGAGAGATTTACTTCAGAAGCGAACGACCAGAACAGATTCAGCAATATCAGTTGCAACAGCAGGAACGGATTAGACAACAACAATTGTATATTATAGATCAGAACCCGATTTTATCTTATCAGGAAATAAATGGGCATTTGGTCAACTATCACAACAACTACTAATGAAGAAGACGGTGATGGGTTGGATGATGAAGGTGAACAATTCCCAGAGATAATAACAACGACTACATTTGATTAGATTATGGGAACTGAGCGAAGTTCGTGCGGGCGCAAATGTCTCAGTGTTAGCCAGTTTTAATAATAGTATTTTATTTAAGCATCTGTAAGGCGAATCGTATAATTTTATAGGGTGAACCGCTCAGAAGCGTCAGGCCACGCGAAAAGATGCTTTAGGATTTAAAGAACACTTTCATTCGTACATTCGTTCGTTTTAACATTTATATAGCTCCCCTCAAGAAGTCTACTTGGAGGGCACTTCTAGTAGCTACCATGAGAAATAGATCAAGGGATAAACGACAGATTATGTCAACATATGAAGCCTTTCTCGTTGAAATTAAATAAATTGGCTCATCAAAGGCCTTTTCTTAGACATGTGTATAACGATTCATTGTTTCGCTCTTGTTCGGGAAAAATGAAATTATCATTTAAAACACCGTTTGAGTGAAACTCAGGAATTTATAGTGTCTCATAGAAGCAATTTAAAGGTGTGTATTCTGACTTTATTACGTTAACTATATCCAGTGACGAAAGTTACCTCCACATCATCTAACATAATAACACCATAAACATAAGTTAGAATACTATCCAGATCATCAACCTTCCAGACTACGATCTCCAACATTCATTACGCCTTAGCAACCAAAAACAAGCCGTTAGATAGCCATTCGATGAGACAAATTCTATCTGGATGAAAAAGTTACCATTGATTGAGGAAAATTACTGTCCAGAAATAGGATGAAATAAAAAAGTACACTTACGCATTAATATTTATAGAGTTATAATAACGAATTAAAGGTGTTTGGCGACATCTTGTTTTAGTCTTCCTCATCCAACACAGAAGGTGGTGATGGTGGTATTTGCAGTTTAACGACACTGTGCGATAACGAAGGTCATTGGCGTCGCCCTCCACCTTTATCTAGGTTTGGGACTGGCACTGTCAGATTACACGGAGTGGTGAAATTAATAAATAACTTGAATAAAAATTGGAAACATTGATGCGTGATGTATGATAAAAGTTGTGACATCGATAGGACCATATAGGTTCATAATAAGTGACTAAAAGGTGTCTAAGCTGTGCCACGTTTATAGCAACAGTGAAAAGAACTATTCAGCTACATCTTATGGTCGTTCTTGTCAGAGCAGAGTAATGGTGAACACACTGGAGCGCAGATATGAGGAACCGAGTTCGAAACCCGTATCCTTCATAATGTTGACTAGCCCTTCCTTGGCTAGAAGGCGGCGCTGGTTAAATTAGATGTACGACGTTCGATGCGTCATACATGGCTGAAAACATACAAAATCGACACCTGTTATTATTAGCCCATCGTATTTCTAATCTCCAAATTTCTAAAGCGCCACTTGAAAGGCAAGCGCATTGCACCAGCTTAATTCATGAGCGCTGCATCAAATCAGAAAATTCCAAACGACAATCCGTGGTTCGTTTTTAATCATACTGGCCTGGATAAAGAAGGACGACGACGCTAACGGTCTTTCTTATCACACAGTGTCGTTCACCTGAAACTACAACGATCATCTATTTTTGTATTAAGCCGTAGCAACGTGAGAACCATTCCAAATAATTGTACACCTCTATTAAGTTTGATAATCGCTCTATAAGTAAACGCAGAGGCAGAGGTTTAAGTTGGATTTGCAAATACGAACACCAACACGGCTTGTTTTGTGACACTGCCACTCCCAAGAATTAGAACAGGAGGGCAACGCTGGTGATCTTTGTTATCACACAGTGTTACTAAACTGAAACTATCTCCAATCAATCCTCACTATTTCTAATATCTACATCGTATGCTATTGTGTTACTCAAACTCTAAGATCGAAAATTATAGTTATAAGACAAATATCATCTTTAAAAGATTGTCTAATAATTCATCTGCCTGCTTCTGTCTCGTTGGCGAATCGTAGCTATTTCGTTCAACCATTAGAAATCAGATCAGATACAACTTGGGATAGTGCAAGTCCCAAGCCTTGATAAAGAGGAGGTCGACGTTTATTATTTTATTTATCGCAAAGTGTTTTTAAACTGAAACTATAACAAACAATTGTCTATCCTGTACATCATCATGGCTGAAATCTGCAGCCACTTGTTCTCTTAGACACCCTTGACACGCTGTCATAACAAGCTATATAACCTAGAAAACTCGTTGCTGTTGCCCGTTGCCCATTCCGATATCACACAACTGACAGAGCTAGTCCCAAGTCTTGATGAAGGAGGAGGATGCTTATGTTCTTTGCTATCATACAGTGTCGTTAATTTACATTCTGAACATATCCCAGCAATTCAAAACATACGTTTCACGTCGCATAATTGTAGCAACTATTGAACAGACGATTAGTATCACCATGTTTATTTATGTTAAGTAAATTAACCAATAAGTAATACTAATTATCCTCGACTTTGTGAGTGTGGCTACGTGACCCTTGACTGATGACTGTTTTATTAATGGACCCATTATCATATTGTATTATGTACAAGAACAATCAATAGTTATCATTAACATAAATATTTCTGATAGATACCAGGGCAAACCCTTACTATCATCCAAAGTATCGGGGCAGAGGCTCTATTACCTCTGTTGAATCGGCTCTTTCCCACCTTACATATATATTTTCCTCTAATTGCAAACAGACAAACTGAAGTATAGTTTGAACGAATTATGACCTATGATGCAGCATTCAAATTTAACTGTAGGCAGCTAAGCAAGGCCTCCATTACGCTATACATCTAATTTGGCCAATGCCAGAGCCAAGCGAAAGAAATACTAGAGGAATTGAACTCGTTTCCTCAGCCCTTCTCCACAGAAGGTCTGTGGAGAAGGGCTGTCACCCCACGCCCCCTTATCTTTACTCAACCGTTACTGTCTTATACCTCCATCCAAACATGACCATAACCAATTCATTGATCCGTGACGTTTCCTTCGTCCGTCGTAAGATTGGCACTTCCAAACAGGAAATCACGTGACAGCGGCGCGTGCAGTAGTACTCCAAGCGTTATTCCAATTGTTCCAGTGGTAAAAACGACCAACAGGACACGATCAACCACCAACGCAATTTGTTGCCACTCCAGGCGATTGTTATAGCGCCTTTCCTGTTCGGCCATACGTGTCTCATTCCGCGTTATCGTCTGACAGACCTTGCTCAGAGTTCGCGAGATCTGTTTCCCGAGAGCGAGGCTTGTGTTGGGGGTGGCAGACGGGCGCGTGGAAGAGCCGCCTCTCGCCCCGCCGTGATGTTGTGGGTTGGGTAAGGGGTTGACCCCTGATAGGAAGGAGAGAAGACCTCCGTTCTCAGGGAAACGGTCAAAGGTCGATTCCTGGACTATGGACTCGTCTAATTCTGTTGCTGAGGAATCCTTTCCCACATTGAAATCCTACAAAAAGTAGGCAGAATGTTTATCTATCTACTAATCGTAATCCATCTATCTACTCATATGGTGAATATCACCCTTAAAAGAGGTATCTAATTATTTAGTCAATCATCTGTTATTTTGCACAAATACTACATTTCATAATGTTGCAGTCTTTAATATGGTATATGTATTATTATAAGATGATATGTAAATTAACATTTATTATACGACGATTGTCATAGACAAATTTTAATTTATTTAATAGAAGAGTTAGTCACAGGGTGTGCAACTATTCTATTTACAGTCTGTTACTGAAGAATTACAAACTGATAATCGAGCGTCCACCTACAGTTATATGGCAAATAAAATCCTTAAAAGAGGTAGCCAATAATTTTTAGTAGTTATCACCGCTCTGTTGCTGCACGCATGATTCTCTCTCTCTCGTTCCATAACCCAATCCATTTCCATTTAAAACAATATCTATATAACTATAAATCTGTCTCTGCCTCTGTCTGTCTGTCTGTCCATCCGTCTGTCTCTCTGCTGTTTGTGTGTCTGTCTGTTATTTGTCCTATCTGTATTCTCCAGCTGATTCATAATCGTTTTCCATAGATATTGTTGCGACTCCTCTTTCCATTTTCATTATATATTCACTGACCAATATCTCTCTCAGAGGACAGAAACATCCTTGCACAACATCCGCCCATCCTTAAGACTTTAGTCCTAAGTCTGTTCGTCCTTTTGTTCTGTGGTCCATTATTTCCTATGGCCACCATTGACTGATTGACTGATTGGCTGATTGACTGATTGAGTGATTGGCTGATTGACTGATTGGCTGATTGGCTGATTGACTGATTAACTGATTGACTGATTGACTGATTGAGTGATTGGCTGATTGACTGATTGACTGATTGGCTGATTGACTGATTAACTGATTGACTGATTGACTGATTGAGTGATTGGCTGATTGACTGATTGACTGATTGAGTGATTGGCTGATTGGCTGATTAACTGATTGACTGATTGACTGATTGAGTGATTGGCTGATTAACTGATTGACTGATTGACTGATTGGCTGATTGGCTGATTGACTGATTGAATGATTGGCTGATTGACTGATTGACTGATTGACTGATTGGCTGATTGACTGATTGGCTGATTGGCTGATTGACTGATTGACTGATTGGCTGATTGACTGATTGACTGATTGGCTGATTGGCTGATTGACTGATTGGCTGATTGACTGATTGACTGATTGGCTGATTGACTGATTGGCTGATTGACTGATTGGCTGATTGACTGATTAACTGATTGACTGATTGACTGATTGACTGATCGTTTTGTTCTTCAGTTTTATACATTTTCGTCCTTAATTCCGTCCGTTAGTCCAGTATTCCTCGATTGTCCTTGGCGTCCTCTATTCCTCCTTCCTTTCCTTCGTCCATGTTTGCGGTCGTCACGTGACAGTGGGCGCACCCGGACTGCTAGCGACATCTGACGATGAACATCGCAAATACCATCAGGGACTATAAACAACCTTAGATGATAGCAGTGTCGACGTCACAGCAGAAGATGAAACGCCACCTGGTGTCCACTACGAACGACCATGTATTTATGTATGTATGTCTGTATGTTTGTATGTATGTATGGATGTATGTATGTATGTATGTATGTATGTATGTATGTATGTATGCATGTTTGCATGTATGCATGTATGCATGTATGTATGCATGTATGTATGTTTGTATGTTTGTATGTATGTATGTATGTATGTATGTATGTATATATGTATGTATGTATGTATGTATGTATGCATGTATGCATGTATGTATGTATGTATGTATGTATGTATGTATGTATGTATGTATGTATGTATGTATGTATGTATGTATGTATGTATGTATGTATGTATGTATGCACGGGAGAACCCGTCATTAAACATTAGGATCAACAGAGAACCCGACTTATATAAAGCCGTGTCGAAATGTATGTGCGTGTGCGACTTACGAGGAGTGACCTTTGAACCTGGCGTTCGCTATTTAATCCGACGACCTTGTTCTTGCTCTTCTGTTTAGACGCTGACGAAGGGTTCATACGAACGTAGAATCGGTGGGAATCGGAATCATTCGGGTTAAGCGACGGCGCCTGGAACTAAATGGTTTGGTAAGTCAACGCAATGAACTCATGAATATTCAGAACAATACATAACTTAGTCATGAACACATGCATCCATTACATAATATAGTTATGACTGATAATGATGATTTAAATCAGGGAAATTATAAATGTATATTGTGGGCATAATGACATCAATTCTCCCGAGACCAGCTTCGTTGCTCAGAAACTGCCACGCAGTGTCGTTTAATAAGCTCATAACTTAAACACCGGGGTTCCATGGTGAGGTCGCCTATTACCAGTTATTCTACGAGAGCGATATATAAATCTCAAGATACGATATAATTAATTAGTTATTGTCTGTCGAATGATACCATGTGTCATTGTGCAATTAACCTAAGTGAGGTTTGCTCCTTATTTATAGGCATTATAGTAGCGTTTCAAGGGTGTCTAAGCAATAATCAAATGGGGTAATTCCATCATATACGAAATTTTCTTATTCTTAATGCTCTAGTCATGCTTACCTCGGTGCAAATAAATGATAATAATAATAGTAATAATCAAGAATATTTCTAAGTTCCAAAATTTTCCCCAAATAACAGATCGAATTAAGAATATCTCATTCTGATAAAGATCGCCGTAGCATCAATAATTAAGATACTAGAATGTTCCAGAACGAACCAGTTGTTCCACTTGTTCTGCATTTGGTACTTGTAGACGCAGGAACAGAAAGCGTGCGAATATCTTGAAGCAGACGAACTTGAGAATGGCGGGAACTGGTCTACCCTCGTGACCGATGTGATGAATATTCAACGTCAGGACTGTCATGGCCGTCGCCAGCGAAACAATGGCTATTGTTATGCCGTAGTAGAGACCTAAACAACGACACAGACAATGGACCAATGCAGCGACGATATCAAACAAAGGGAATTGCATTGTGTATTTACCTTTGTTGCCATGGTTACTTTGTCGTAGTTACCTTAACCACGGCGAATTTGCGTTGGTTACCTTAGCCTTGATTACCTATGCCATGGTAACATTTATCTTGGTGACCTCTACCACGAATGCATTTGCATTGGTTACCCTTGTTAACTTTTCCTTGGCTTTATTTGCACTCCACGAAATGTACGCTTCAACAAAATTTAACGTACGGTATCGGTTTATTCTAAATCACCTTTAATAAAAAAATGTTTAGTCTATATAAATAGGTCATTTCCGCAACATCGCAATACCTTCTTTTGAAAGGCATTTGTAAGAATATTCTTAAATTACTTGTTGTAAGTATTTTCATAATGCTATATAAAAGTAGTTACTAAATATACTTACAAATTAATATTGAGAAGTATTTCTTTGCACTTTGATGATTTTGTTAAAAAGTATTTGCCAAAACTATTTTCAAAGCAATACATAGGATCATTTTGTAAAGGTACTTTAAAACTACTACTGAAAGCTATTTTATTATGCACTATCCTAATTCTTTTCAAAAGTCTTTTGCTCATTACTGGCGTCATTAGTCCTCAACTAATCATGACAATAAATCCATTGGACACGACTGTCCATCGTATCTCCAATTACTGTACATGATATAGCCAATAATAATTGCTGCGTTGGCCGCCGTTTCTGTATAAACCAAACGTGGGAATCCTACTGCTTTCCAGTTGAATGTGGAAAGGCTATTCGCTGGAATGACATGGAATTCGTTGAATCGATAATCAGCGATAAATGCTTTCTCCACTTCATCCAATTTCGTCGGGAAGCCTCCAGATGGCGATAGCGTCGATCGAAATCTCTACCCGCCAGTCGCAGCCTTTATTGTAATCCCGTTTTCTGAGAAGACCCCTTTCCAAGTGAGCCAGTCACTAATTCTCTACTCCCTCTCTTTTTCTTCTCCTCTTTCTAATTCTCCCTAACTACACCTACCCATCGGCTCCCAGCTGGCCTCATCTTCTCAGGTTCTTATTCCCATTCTTCCTCCTCCTCCTCCTCCTCTTCCTCCTCTTCCTCCTTCTTTTCCTATAATTTGTTCTCTTCTAACTTTTGTTCCTCTTTCTATTCATCCTCTTCTTATAAATCTTTTCCCTCCTTTTCCTATTAATTCTCCTCAGCCTAACCTTCCTTCTGGTCTAATTCATCCTCTTCCAATACTTCCTCTTCTTCTTCCTTTTCTTCTTCTTCCCCTCCTCCTCGTCCTCTTCCTCCTACTTCTCCTCTTCCTCTTCGTTCTCACCGTCTTTTTCACCTTGCTATCTTCCCTTTTTCTCGCCTTCCTTCGTCAACTGTTAAGGCCATTAAGACAGGGATATTAGGCAGATAATTAGCAGACGGAAATCCTGCGATAAAACAATATTTCACAATTGAGCTAATATTGCTGTCACAAAGTTATGAGTTCACGATCCGAATATAATTACATCACTTTATTACATCCTCATAATGCATTGCAATCCAAAACATTCCAATATAACTCCTTCAGATACAATACTTTACTCATCAATACAATTTTACCAAACAAACTGTTGTCCTACCAAATTCATTCCCTACCGGTATCCAATTGGTTAGTTGCAGTTTAACGACTCTGTGTGACGACAAAAATAATTAGCGTCGCTCTCTTCCTTCGCCCATTCTTGGGACTGGCACTGCACGAGTCCTATCAGTGGCGGAGTTTTGCCAGTTATTATAGTAGCTTAATTTGTCAACCTCGAAATCGTGTCTTAATCATGATGCTAGGTTGGCTAACTATGCCCCTATCATATACCTACAAATTCACAAAACCAATCTAATATAGCGTAAATACGACACTGTGTAGAGGTGTCCAGCAAGAACATCAAAGTGCAACTATTTTGATGTATGAGTTGTGGGAGTAAGAGTTTAGCGCCATCTAATGACATTAAATATATAATTACTGTTAAAAGACATCACTAGGCGTTGTTAAGCGAAGAGACCTACAACATTTAATAATCTGCTTGAACAATTTAATTCGCATAATTAAACCTCATTCATCATAATGAATGAGGTTACATTCATTATGATGCATGTAATGACCCAAATTTCGGTCATCGTAGGCTATAACTTGCCAAAATAATTTCTGAAGACAGCAACTGCCTCTGTTGAAATAATCTACTGTTAAACTCTGAATCCAACTATTCTTCCATAATTCGCGCTCAGCTATTTTATTTATTCCGAAAATGTACGTGGCGCCCCACACGAGATATCTGCTTAGAAGCGCCCTCTGCGATGGTTGTGAAGGAGTCATTGTTTTTGTACAGACACGATCCCTTTTAATAACGTGAGTCAGAGGCTATTTAGAGTTGTCCAAGCGGAACATTTGAATGCAACAATTATGACGACGGTTGAAAGAGGTTAGCGCCACCCAATGGCATCAAATATTTAATATAGAATTACTTTTAAAAGACATCACGGACGTGGACGCCACTAGGTATCTTAACACTTTTTGGATTAAAAATCAGACACTACCTTACCTCAAAATGTGGTAGTGCCAGTCCCAACCTTGAAGAATCAGAAGGGCGAAGCTGACAAACATTTCATATTAGCGTCGATAATCAATAAACCATTGTTGCCATTAGATGTAGCAATACTCTAGCCACCACTCGATATCGTTGCACATAGAAGACATTAATATTCTGATGCGCTGTTTAGACACCTCGAAATAGTTTGCTATTGATGATATAAAATGAAATATAATTTTTGAAAATCGCAATTATCATTCACGTCTAAAATATAATGTAGCAATATAATGTAGGACACATTTAAATCACTTCACCAATGATCGCAATGTGGCAGTGTCAGTCCAGCGTCTGAATAAAGGTGGAGGGATGCGCTAACGATCTTTGTTATCACACAGTGTCATTAATCTTAAACCACTACTAAATGCATTTTTACTTGAGCACCTAATTTCCGTTTGGTACATCTGAGATTCTCTTGCAGCATGAAAGTTGTATTGGGCATAATTAAGACGCCTTGAAGCCACCAAAACTTGCTATGACACTCACCAACGAGAGGCAGGACATCTGAAGTAGGCGGCATATTCTCAGCAACCAGCATTAGAAAGACCGTCATAGACAACAGCGTCGTAATTCCCATGGACACCTTTTCTCCAGAATCGCTGGGAATGTAAAAACCGAGCAGCGCAACGAGCGTTATGAGAAAACAAGGTAAAATCATATTGAAGACGTAGAACAACGGCTTCCGTCTCATCTGTATAGTATAGGTTACATCCGGATAGGGTTCATCACAACAGGAATAGTATTCCACTTTTCGGATGGCGTGAAGACGGATAAGAGCCCACTCTGTGTTCTGGATGTAGTTGGTCAGGTCGCCGTCTTCGCCGACCTTGACAAGGTTGACCTGATCCAGAAAAATTGTACATAGTACTTGAAGTCTTGCACAAGTTACCTGTCACCGCACGTATCACTTCAAGATTCTATTTCTAGTTTCCAAAGCCCAGCTCGGCTGTGCCCCGAGATGTCTTTCTCACTATTTCGGAAAGCCGTTGTCTGCAACTTCATCTCATTCCTTGCGCTTTGTTGACCGTCTTAATCTTATTTTCATAGGAGTTAGACTGCCCTAGCCCAGCACCCGGCGTTTGCTGTTGTGGGTCCATCTACCTGGAATGACCTTCCTCTGTTACGATGAGCTAGACTAATGACAGACTTCTCAACATTGGGCTCTTGCCCAATCTCGCTCTTTAAAGGCGTTTCTTTTTCCCTGGGATATCCGTGCTGAAACCGCCTATGAAAAGCTTATATGTTAGAGGCGCTATATAAATCTAATGATGCGGTACTATGCAATAAGCGCTTATTATTCTGTTATCTTCTTGCACTGACGCTTCAAATCATCTGTATTTGAAAGCTATGCGCATACTTCAGGCGTAAGAACTATTATAGAACCCTGAGTACTTATATTTGAAACATAAGTACCTTAAGCTGCGAAACATAAGTACTTCCGATTGAAACATATGCATATGTTCTCTAAGCAGATGAGATTTATTTTTCAAGTACAAGCACCTTACTTGAACTTGCAATATATCTACTTAATTAAGGCTTTTCTTAGACACCACTAAATCGTTCCTTACCGATTGTATAAAATTAATATTACTTTAAACTTAACAATAAAACTCCGCCCTGGTAGTACTCGGCCAGTGCCAGTCCCAAGCCTGGATAAAGGAGGAGGGCGCGCTAATGGTCTTTGTTACTACACAGTGTCGTTAAACTGCAACAACCTTAACAATAACTGAGAAAAACTTATGTAGAAACATAATGTAGAACTGCTAAAAAAAAATTATTGGATGTTGATATTTCATACTCAATTTTCCATTGATTAATTATGATTCTTCATTAAAAATCCATCTATTGAACAATGAAGCATAAGAACTAGTACTGAAACCTAAGTACTTGCACTTGAAACTGATAAGAACTTCTAACTCAGTCCAAAGCACTTGATCCATTCCAACCTGGAGTCCGTCGTAAGTCCATGAGGCAAATTGCATCGAACAATTCTGTTCATCGAATGGAAAATACTTGACGTCGATCGTACACGAACTGCGGAATATGACCATCGACAACCACGTGACGTTGCCATCTGACGTCACGATGACGTTGGTGCTTATCGATGACTTGTACGAGGAAACATCAGCGCTACAGGCGACCAAATACATTATGAGAAAACAAAGACCAGGTCTATGCTGTTCAGCGACATCTTGTGAGGGTTTTCTATTGAAAATTACTGTTCTCTTTGTGAGTAGTTATGTAACGTACTATGCTGTAATAGAACATTTATATAGCGTCTCTTTAAGATGTCTACCCAGAGACACTCTCTTTCCGCTGGCCTATATATTGTTAAGTGTCACTTAATGCTGATGATCATGTTACAGCTGTTGTTGTCATCCATCCGTTTGTTAAAACGACATTGTGATATTGGCCAGAAGGGATTTACGAGTCGCTCAAGCCTTTTTCCTTGAGTCGTGACTGGGCTGGGATCGCTCCTGAGTATGTTCAGAAAGAACGGCTATATAAATGATCAGAACGACTGAAAGAATTACTGTATCTTATACATAGTTACATAGGCTGGCGACGCCTTTTTTGATGGTAGAAACGATAATTGGAGAAACATTATATACATTTAATATATACACATTCATATATTGACGCAATTGAACATGTTTTAAAGGTGTTTGCGGCAGTAACGCATTTGAAAATTCCATTTTACGATCGATTAATTTTCGGTGATATTAACACATGTCAACTGTGTTGTCAATTATTTCATTTTATAGGCGTGACAGTTTAGCGATAGTATTGTCATCAGGACTTGGAACTGGCACTGTCAGAGTGGAAGCAGTGTTTCGAGTTGTCAACCCTTAAATATTGCCGATTCTTGTAGTTTAACGGCACTGTGTGGTAACAATGACCATTAGCGTCGCCCTCCTCATTTATTCAGGCTTGGCACTGGCTCTGGCCGCGGACTTTTAGTGGCGTGGTTTACCTTCTAAAATGTTCGTCGTTCCAAGTTTATATTGCTTTGTTGTCTTACATAGCAAAGGTGTCTAATGAGAGTGGCCTGACCAAGAGCTGAACGCGTCATATTGAGTATATAGAACGTTTGAGATTAGTATAATATGCTCCCTACTTGTTGTAGAGAAGAATGTCAGGTTTCCAGATGGAGTCGTGAGGCAATCGCAGGACACGCACTCCGCCGTACTTTGCAGGATTCCAGATCAACTTGTAGTCGATCCAAACCTAAAAATGTGCAATTTTTTAAACACCTGTTTAAAGCTTAATTGTTGCATTATAAGTAAAACTTGAACAACAACTGTTGAATTCGTCCTTGATCAGCAGTCAAAACCTGTGTAAAAAATGAAGGGCTACGCTAATGATCTCGTTACCACACATTATCGTTAAACTGAAACTACTGCAACTGCCACTCCACCTCAGGCTTGCTGTAGTTCAAAGCGAAGTTTTGTATTCCTTATTATTATTATTATTATTATTATTATTATTATTACAGCAGTTTTATATAATAGTATCACGCGTGTGCCATCTGTTGGAAATTGTAGCGTTTTGACAAAAAATTAATTAAATAAACGAAAATAAAATACAATACAAAAAGTAAAGGTAGTCTTTGCGGGATTTAACGCCAGTTTGTACCCGATCAAAACCTCAAAAAGTGTAATTTCTTAAACACCTGTTTTAAGTACTACATTTGCCATATATGTTAAATTGAACGATATAATGTTCATACGTATCGAACCACTTTTTAGCTAAATCAAAATCCACCACTCATTGCTCTCTGACAGAGCTAGTCCCAAGCCCTTTGATGAAGTAGGAGGGCGACGCTATTGATCTACGCTATTGATCACACAGCGTCGTTAAACTAAGTCAATTGGAACTATCCCAAATATCTTCGACATGCTGTTCTTCAATTCCATGTGTAATGTTCGCTTTACAATTTAAAGTTGTCCATTTTTTACTCAAATATAAACAGTAGGAGATTTTCAAAATAATATCTGCCAATGTTCCTTGTGCCAAATGTCTGCATGCGTCCACAGATCATACGAAAAGTTGGGATTGTAACCGCTTGGAGCGCCTCAACGCGCGGATGAAACGAGTGGGATTCCTGCCGACTAAAGCTCAATAGAAATGAGAGCTGAACAGGCCGATGATACCCTCTTTAGGGCCACCACCAAGGATCGGAGGAGACTCGTTAGTCACCCGCTGTTCCACGAGAGACCGCAAACAAAATACAAACTGCGATCAAGACCCCACCCATTTGATCTCCCTGATGGGGAAAAAAGAATTCTATGCCCAGATAACTCTGCAAAACTTCTATTAGACACTCTTATGTTTCCTAAGGGTCCAATGGAGTTAATCTTTCAAGAATTTAGACCTAATAAACTCGATGACTGAGTGACTGTTTGATTCCTCTGTAATATGAATTTCAAAAACCTTCCTTCAGACTTTAATTAGGGTCGTGCGTTTGTTGAACACGAGTAAATAACTTACAATTGATGATTTTGGTGGTTTACAAATACGCTAATTATTATAACGTACTGTTCTAAACTGACCTGATTCAGCCAACAGTTCGTAGTGATGATCTGATTCTTTTCATCCTAAACCAATGAACACGATCTAATTCAAAGCAATGTCAAAGCAATGAAATATCTAGGTCTACTCCAAACCAATCATAGGCATCTCTGTGTGGGACAACCAATCAATGGTAACTTGGTCAATGTCAAGGCAATTTTGACATGAAATACTTACTCTATCGAATAAGCTTTATTGAATAAGTTTTTATAAGCTAAAATAGTTACTGAAATAATAATTTTTTGGGCAAACAGCGTTAAGAACAATCAAAATGTCAAAATGTTAAATTCTTCATACTCACTTTCAGTCGCGATATGCTTTCTAAAAGTACAAAGTTTTAAATACTCGGTGTTTTGAGCTCATGACAATTATTATAGCGCCATTAAAAGCTTTTTCTAAAACCGTTAACGTCCACATGACCTCAACCATTATCGTGCCGTATAGCCAATCCAAGTTTCCACCATCCTATTATTATGGTTCTTATTTTTATTCCATAATTTGCCTCGAACTTTTGACCCTCCAGCCCATCCTTAGTAACCTCTAAGCCCCTCTAAGAACGTTAGAGACATCTGGTTGGTAATGGACAGATGTTGCGCAAATGTTTTGACCTCAAAGGAGTCCAAAGGAAACAGCTGACGTTCTTCGAAAAGCTCATTTCAATGGAAGCGACGATGTTAAAGCAGTAATGAGCTTTGAAGCCATATGCACAGAGCATATTGACAGCTTCAGGATAAGCTATAGGAAGAAAGACGACGCAAACATATATCTAGACATAGAAGAACACAGACGCACGCATATAAGCAGACATATCTAGACGAACAAGAAGGCAAACGCAAGCATACAGACAGACATACATAGACGCACACGAATAAAGGCTGGCAGAACTGTTTGTTGACTCGAAACATTAGAAATCAATAATTTTTAATATTCTATTTAATTAAGATATTGCATTATATTACTGATTTTAAAAAATATTATAGTATTCCATAGAAACATCATATTATGCTATTGAAGCACCATCGTCATTCTATAGAAATTATACTTTATTAACTGAAATTTCATATTATTTTTAAAGGTAATTTTTTAAGTTTTTATTGAGGGTTTTATATTAATTTTAAAGGTAATTTTTAAAGTTTTTACTGAGGGTTTTATATTATTTTAAAGGTAATTTTTAAAGTTTTTATTGAGGGTTTTATAACTCAATGAAATATTATATTGTTGTATTCGTAGATATTATTATTTTATCGAAGTATAATATTCTATGTCATTGGAATTTATTTCTCGTTTGTATGGGAGGTCAGCCAGTGTAGTTCACGAATTGTGTGGATCACATGATCACGAGGAGTTAAAATCCAATAGACTTTGCAGCATAATGGAGAACAGTGGTAAGATTTTGTAGGGTAGAAGTAGAGAGGCCATAGAGATACAAGCATATGCTGAAGAACTTAGGCAGACAGAAATTGTTTAGACATACATTCAGACCTACGTAGGCATACACAGGCATATCTAGGCAGACAGATTTAATCTATACGGACCATTTTTATTGCGCCTTTAAAGGATGAGCGGATAATGGGTGGGGTGGTCATGGAAACAGTTGCCAAGAGAATTATGGTTATTCAGATGACTGCTTAAGTCGTTCACGGTCTCAAGTTTAATGTCTTTTAATGTCTTTGTTTATGTATCTTCGCAGGTTTGTGTCCGTCTGTCTCTAAGCATGTCTTTAATCCGTACGTATGCAGCATAAATCGGTATATAATGTACGTATGTATTAGGTCTGTGCCAAACAATTGCTTCGTTTTCGTTCTGGGGCCGAACAGTGATTCAAATAACTGTTCTGTATTCAGCTGAATGTCAGGTACAGTCCTAATATGCATATATTTATATAGATATTTATATATATATGTATATATATATATATATTTATATTTATATATATATATATATATATTTATGTATGCACGTATCTTGTATTAATGTATTTATATATGTGTATGTACCTGTGGATATTGTGCGTGTGATAATTTTATTTAACGAAGGATGCATGACAAGGATGATAAATTCGTTTCTGTGAATATGTCTGTGTATTTATATGTGCGTTTGTGCGTGTGTGTATGTAGGCCCATACATTTCATATATGTACTGTACCTGTGTGTTTGTATGCATGTATCTCTTAAAGTACCTGTGTGTGTGTCTGTAGGTAGGTATCTTTTAAAGTATCTGTGTGCGTATGTATGTAACTTTGAATGTACCTGTATGTATGTACGAAAGTATCATCAAATGCCCCTGTGTATATGGGTGCATGTATTCTTGTAAGTCTTACACACCGTTTGTGTGTGTGTGCTATAAGGATCGGTTAGTCAACGCAGGCGTTCGTTCTCTTCTTTTCTCCAGACACTCATATTCTCGTCGTCTAATAATGATCTGTGAATCGACGCAGACCATCTGACGTCATAATGCCTTTGTCATTCTGACAGCTGCCTACGGTTGCCATGGCAGCAGAACGGTTGTCATGGGTGCAGACGTTCCCTTAGGGTCCTCAACGACCATTTCCCGCCGAAAAGGATGCGTTTCATCGACAGATTCTGCTTCTAGACTGGGTGCGTTCTTCTGACGCATTCTGAATACGTCTTGCTTTTTCTTGATGCATTCTGCTCCTCAGGGTGCGTTTTGTAGGCCCTCCAGTCATTCTATTCTTCTTGATGTTCCCGTCTTATTGGTGCGATTTGCTGCCGACTTCATTTTTATTGTTGGATGCGTTATACGGATACATTCTTTGGTTTTCTGGTTAGCTAAAAGCTACCATCCGGAAACAACAAGCTGTCACGTGACCTCGAAGCCGGAATTTCTTTTGTTCCTGTGATCAGTTGAATTTGTGGTCGACGATTTATTTGGAAGACTTGATTTCAATTCCGATAGGAAAGAGATAAAGACCGTGGAAGCAAGATTGGATTGATTGCAACAGTTGGCTGTTACTTACTAGATCATAGCGATACATGGTAACACACATGCGTATACACACACAGTAGACAGAGATACAGAGAGTGACCGTGAGAGAGAGACAGACAGACAGACAGAGACAGACAGACAGACAGACTGAGAGAGAGACAGATACAGAGTGACAGACATACATACAAAGACAGAGAGAGCCACAGCCAGACAGAGAGAGAGAGAGTGACAGAGACAGACAGACAAATAGAAAGACAGAGCCAGAAACAGAGACAGAGTAAATATTTTATGGATAACATGGATCAATGCGCATTGTACATTTGAATGAACCGCTCTATGTTGCAGTTGAACCGTTGTACATTTTAAATGAACCGTTGCACACATTCGAAAACGAATCGGACCGCAGTATTTGATTCGAAACTGATGTCACGATTCGATATAGTTTCAAACCCAAAATTTTTCGATTTGTGACCCAGTGACACGCTTTGCTGCAATCTGATTGGTTTAACTGTTAGCTGCTCGTGAATTGGTCGTTGATTTGCACGCGATGACAGTTTGACTGATGTGCG